>PVIW01001471.1:106607-285400 GCA_004026585.1 Noctilio leporinus | reverse complement strand
CAGGTTACCGATCCCTGGCTGGTGGCGGCCGCAGTCGGTATTCTTAAGGACCTGAGGGTGGTTGGGCAAGATGGGCACAGGGGCGGGTGTCACTCATCAGATCGCTTTTCCTTCTGCCCACGAGACGATGCTCTCGTCCATCCGTGCGGGTGACATTCTGCTTTCACCAGTGTTCTGCAAGGGGCCCTGGAGGGGAGGAAAGGCCGGCTCCTCGCGGCAACCCCTGCACGCTGGGTGCCCTGCCCGTGGCACCTCGGCTGCCAGAACTGGAGCGAGCTTCCTCCGCCCCGCAGGTGACCGTGCGTGAAAGCGGTTTTTGGTAACAAGACGTAAATCTTTGTTTTGGAAAAAGGTTCAACACATCTTGTCCGGCCTGGGTCAGTGCCACACTTATTTTACCAACAGGTGTCTGTCTGCCCAAGACGGAACTCAGGTATTCTGTCCGAGGCCTGGGACCGACGCTAATGCCTCTGGCTCCGTTTTGCATCTTTTTGCACAGGACACGCAGGGCAGCCGCAATGTCCCCGGCCCCCTGCCCGGTCCTGGTGGCTTTTCTCCCTCCACGCCATTTCGGACTGCTTGGAAGCTGGGACACAGGCTTCCTGCCCGGCTCCGATGGATTAAACCACAACTCATGTTCTTTTTCTAAAACCCCTGATGGGTTCCGTTATGCTGGGCAACCGCCAGACTTTTATTTTCAGTCCTTGAACTTTCCGTAGTCAGGCAACGCCCGGGGGCGAGAAGAGCGGCTGCCTGGGTCACCCGGACGGCTGTCCCCGGAGGCGGCGGCGGCCAGATGGCGGCGCTGCGGCGTCCCGGCCCCCGGGGCGCTTCGCCGGGTCCACGGTCCCCGATCCCAGCGCGGCCCCGCGGCCGCCCGGACCCAACGCGGCGGGGCGGGGCGAGCGCGCAGCTCCCCAGCTCGTCCCCATCCAGGGGCGCCGCGATGATGCCGCCGTCGCCGCGGTGACGTGCGTCGCGACGCACAGCCGCCAGCTGCGTGGACGTAAGGTCACGGTGCGAGGAAGGGTCCGTGTGATGACGTAGCACGCCAGCCATGACGACATAGGCGTCCGTGCGGGGCGTGGACGTCGCCAGCAGGGGGCGGGGCAGCGCCCTGGTGACCGGGTAGCTATGGCGACAGCGTGGCCGCGCTGAGGGGCAGCGCCGGACCCGACGCTGGCGTCCCTGCACCGAGGGCGTCGACGCCGCTGTGGTGACGTAGGCTCGCCGGCCAGGGAGCCTCGGGCCGGCATCGGGCCCGGAGCCCGCGTGCGTGCGCGGGCGGCGCCGTGTGGCGTGGCGTCGCCATGGTGACGTAAGCCGCCCGGTCGCGAAGCGGGGAGGCCGCGCTCGCCGGGAGCGGCGCCGGGAGCGGCGCGAGCTGACGTGGAGCCCGTGAGGACTCTGGGCGGCGCGGCGGTGACGCGGGGCGCCATGCTGCCCCGCAGGCGGCCTGATGACGCCAGAGCGCCCACGATGACGTAAGAGGCGGTGGCGACTTGCGGGACTCGGGCGGGGGGCCCTCGGACGCTGGGTTGGGCCCCCAAATTCTCCGGCTCCTCCGGTCTGCGCCCCGCATGCCCCCCGACACCACGTGCCTGAAGTTCACGTGGAAACGCTGTTATCCCAAATTTAGGTTATTGCAAAGGGTGAACTTTCCCGCTTATTGTCCGTCTTTGTCGGGATTTTAAAATAAAACGCGTCATCACTATTTTCACTAAAATGAGCCCAATGAGAACTAAATATGATGCAGAGAGTATTTGCCATTTAAAAAATACGTGAGCAGCCCCTGGCTGGTGGGACGCAGTGGGTTGAGCGCCGGCCTGCAAACCAAAGCATCGCCGGTTCGATTCCCAGTCAGGGCACAGGCCTGGGTGGCAGCCCCGGGCCCCAGGTTGGGGCGCGGGAGAGGCGACCACACATGATGTATCCCTCCCTCTTTCTCCCTGCCTTCTCCTCTCTCTAAAAATAAATAAGTAAATAGTCTTTAAAGAATACACAAACAGGCCCTGGCTGGTGGCACAGTGGATAAGGCTCCGGCCTGTGAACCCAAAGGTCTCAGGTTCGATTCCCAGCCAGGTCAACATAACTAGGTTGCAAAACAGGTCTCCAGTCAGGTCCGTGGCTGGAGGCAGGTGAAAAGCAACCATACATGGATGTCTCTCTCTCTCTCTCTGCCTCCCTCTCTTCCCCTCTTTCTAAAAATAATAAAATAAAATATTTTTAAAAAATAAATAAATAAAAAATAAAGAATACACAAACACGCCCAAGTAGTCAGAAATATTGGCCTTACCCCCTTGAACATGTATTTCTTTCCTTCTCCCCTTATAACATTTAACTAAATGTTATATAATTTATGCCTTCAAACCTGATTAGTCTTTGTGCTGTAACTTCTTCACCATAGACATCTGTGTAGATCGAAGGGATGTTTACTTTTTTCCTTGTGACCCTAAAGGTTAATTAATTAATTAATTAATTTTTTGCTCAGATTCTCATTCAACTGTAGGCACCCTACCTACCGGTCAGAATAATATCAGTATGTTTCACATTTCGTCATGTGTCAAAAAAAAGAAGTAACCCTTTATTGGAGTGCATCTCCTTTGTATATGCATTTTTAGCTATAGAACGTAGAATTGCTGTGTGTGTGTCCAGTTCTGAGACATTTATTTTAAAGATTTTAGTTGTTATTTTTAGACAGGGGGGAAGGGGGAGAGGCAGAGAGGGAGAGAGACATCCATGTGTGGTTGCCTTTCACCTGCCTCCAGCTACGAGCCTGGCTGGAGACCTGGCTTGCAACCTGGTCATGTGCCCTGGCTGGGGATCGAACCAGCGACCTTTGGGTTCGTAGGCTGGCGCCTTATCCACTGTGCCACCAGCCAGGGAGAATGTTTATTTTTTATTTGTCTTAAGAAAGATACCTGGGAACAGGATTGCCGGGGCAGGTGGTAACTCTGTGTTCCCCTTTGCAGGCACTGCCAGACCGTTGTCACAGGAGCCGTGCTGTTCTGCATCCCCACCGCAAGGTATGACGTTCATCCGAGCCTGGTGCTCGCCAGTACCTCGGTGTTCTGTTTTTACAAGTCTTAGTCACTCGGCGAATATCACTGACTTTTGTTTGCCTGGAAAGGCGTCTGTGGTGAGATGAATGAGGCGGCCTCTCCACGCCCACTGGTTCAGGCATCTTGCAGTGTTACTCATTGCCGGAATGAGACCAATCCTGGCACGAATTCCGTTGTTATTTTTGTAGATAATGAGATAGAGAAGCCTTGTTTAGGATCTGGAAGCATGAAGAAATGCCCTGACTCAATTCTTGTTGTGATCCTGAGTAACGGGCAAAAATCCGATGGCGATCTGTCAGGCGGCTGTATTTTTCCTGCTCTCAGCGGACGAGTGTATTTGACCTTTGTTCCCAGTTGTGCAGAAAGCAACAGAGTGGAAGCCGCCGTCCTGGTTGCAAAAGGGTTTCCCAATCTGTAGACCACTCTCCAAATCCCCCGCGTTTGGGGGCCTGAGAGCTGGGCCCCGCCTGGCTGCCACCCAGTGGGCGGGGCCTCGTGCTGGGCGGGGGGGGGGGGGGGGGGGGGGGGGGGGGGGGGGGGGGGGGGGGGGGGGGGGGGCAGGGCCTGGGCCTGCCCGGGGTCATGTGGGTCCAGGCTTAGAGGACGAATTCCTCCGGACTCCTGAGCCCTTTCCCCTTGGAAAGCCAGCCGGTGTCCCTAAATTCAGTTAGGTGGCGTGCGGAGGCTGGGGGAGCCCTGGGTTTGAGTTCATCGTGGACACGTGGACCGTGGGCCGCAGCCCCACCTGCACATGAGAAAGAAAAGGACGTTCTCCATAAAGCATCTTGCTGTGGTGCGGGTGTGTGTGTGTGTGTGTCCCAAGGGGACATGGGACAGGAGAGGTCCACGTGCCCTGCACAAGCCTCACTGTGTGAGCATCTTGCTTCCGAGCGCCTTTTGGATTTAAATAGGCTTGTGTTTCGGAACCACCTTGGTTCCTACACCCCTGGGGCTCAGCGGGCAAGAGATCGGGGCTCTCGGGACACGAAAGGACAGCACGTCCCGCTTCAGCGTGGCCCTGTCCCTTAAGGAATTCTCAGGGGTGCCTTTGACCCTGACACTTTATTCCTGCGCCTTCACTTTATATCCCAGCCCCCTACTTACCATGTGACTCTGCTAACTTAGTATTTGTCTTTAATTTGACTCATTTTTACTTAAATAATTTTCTTAGAAAAGCAGTTGGATCTGAATGTATGTGATTTTTTCCACGATCCATTATAAGAAAGGCATGTAGATATAAAAACAATTAGAGTAGATCAAAGGGCAGTAAGGTGAAGTCATTTGGTAAAAAGGAAAAGAACTGGGACTGTTGAAGTGTAAGGATGTCCTGGGGACCGCCAGACCCGCCGTCTTCAAGGACTGCTCCCCACCCCACCCTGCCCGTGGTGGTCGCGCCCCCAGCGCGGGAGCGGTCCCGTTGCTCTGTCCCGCTGGTCCCGCCGTCATCAGAGGTCAGTTCCAGCCATGCGCCTCCTCCAGGAAGCCACCCCGGTCACTTCTCCGCAGCTTTCCCGTCTTGGAGTTCCTGGGCCTGAGGTGATACCAGAAAGCTCTAAAATACTGGAAGTCCGGACTCCAGCTGCTGCAGATCCAACCCCGGGGCCAGTCGCAGAAGCCCTGGGACGGGCGGTTGTGCGGGGAGCTGGGATGTGCTTCCCGGGAAGCAGTGGCGGAGCTCGCGTTTACCGGGTGCGCGGCGCTGTGGCTGCGGCCCGGCGCCTCTCCTCCTCCGAAGAGCGCGGGCGGTCCAACGCGGCAACGCCCGCCTTGCAGCGACGCAGGGGCGGGGCGGGGACCCTGGGTGCCAGGCCCTGGGGTGCCGAGTCGCTAGGTGCCGCTGGCGTCGCCCCTGGAGGCTCTGCGGGTGCCCGGCTGTCGCGTGTCCTGTGCGCCCGTCCTGACGCAGGGAGGGGAGCAGGTCCCGAACGCGTCCGCTGTCTCGCAGGTCGTCCCCTGCCGCAGCCGCGCCGCTTTCCGCTCCCCGACCGCGCGCTTCCTCGGGCCGCCGGTGCGCCGGCCGCGGGCGCGGGTTCCGGGCAATCCCGGGCTCGGCCGCTTGGGGGCGACCTGCGCCCACAGGCTGCCCCGGGGCCCGCAGGCTGGGCGGCGCCCGGGGTGCTCCTTACCGTGGGGTTGGTTGTCGCCGAGCTCACAGCCTGGCCCCAGGAATTGTTTGTGCCCTGGAGACACTTTATTTTATGCATGTGCCTGGGCGTTTATTTTTCCAGATGTATTTATTAACAGTCTTCACATTTTCAAAGGGGTCTTGACCCTCGCTAGGATCTTGTGGGCAAGAATAGCACCCGAGAAAGGAGAGGCGGCGGTGGGCTGCTTGGTGCGAGTGGGGCGGGTCCCCGGGGAGGGGCGCCGGCCTGCCAGCCCCTGCCCGCTGCCCGGTGGCCTGGGGATCGCACCTCTCTGGGCGCATGAGCGGCCGGAAAGAAAGTTTGACGGACGGACCGGCCAGGCGCCCTGTGCCCCTTTGTCTGTTTACACTTGACGAGTTAACAGCTTCCACACATCAAAGTGCCCTGAATGCGCAATACCTGCACGTGTTATGGGGTTTGTAAAAATATCAACAAACACCTGGCCCGGGCAGGAGAGGCTGATGGGAAGTGGCTCTGATTGTGTTCACCCCGGGGGTGCGGCACAAGGACAGGACATTCACCCTTGTCTCCAGCGGCCCCTCGGTCTCGCTGCGGGGTTACTGTGAACGCAGGGCACAGATGGCTGCCATGGGTCCCTTGGGGACCCACCCCACCCTGTCCCAGACTTCAGATGCCCCGCAGATGTAGCATCTCTGGTGCTGGGCCCTGGTGCACCTGCCCCCTGTCCTGACATGGGGGTCGCTAATGCCTGCCCAGGGCCTGCACGCACCGTGCGCCTCATTTTGCAGATGAGGAAACTGAGGCACAGGGAAGTGCAGGAAGTGCTGGTGAGCGTTGGAATCCAGATTTGGCGGCTGGCCCACGGCTGTGACCGCTGATAAACTGGGCTCCTGCTGCAGCCAGAGACCCTCCTTCCCTCCTTCCTGCTGGAGCCGCAGTAGGGAGCAGGCGTCAAGGACTGTCATGTCCAGTCCCAGGCCCAGACAGGTCCGGATCCGGGAGAATTTGAGCCGTCTGGCAGCCTGAAGGAGATTGCAAGACTCCTTTCCCCAAACGCAATCCCAGCTCCAAACAGGGCCAGTGCGGCACTCGTGCCAGTTGCTCCAGAAAGCCCCCAGCGGAGGAGCCCCCGCTTCGTTCCTGCAGGGCCTGGCTCAAGAACTGCACTGAGCCCCAGAGGGAGGCAGCCTGAGGGAAAGCCCCCGGGACTGACCCAGGTTCTCTGCTTTGGCGAGGACTGTTTTCCGAGGTTCCGGAGTTTCCGGAGATGGTGCCTGAGGGTCTCGGGCCTGGCACCCCGTTCCCAAGGGCAGCGTCCTGGAGTCTGGAGTCGAGCATTTCCAGGTCGCAGGGCCCAGGCTTAGCCACAGCAGCCCTGACGATGCCCGGAAGTCCCCAGTGGGGCTGCAGGGGTGCTGCAAGGCAGCTGATGGCTGTGCACGAAGGAGCAGATGCTTGAGCCGCGTCACCTCTCTGCCAACCATACCTCATTCACCCCCTCAGCTGCCATTGCAAAATGGGGCTTCGCTCCTCCGGACACATCCTGGCGGATGGGTGGGAGCAGTGGGGCCAGCTCTGCGGGAGCTTCTTAGAACCATGGGACGTTCCCCGGTCTCAGGGTTCACTCCATCTGTTCCAACCCCTTCTCTGCACCACCGGAATTTCTTCTGTTTCAGGGGAGACTCCCCGATGAGACACCCCTGGGCCTGCTCAGCCCGGTGGCCTCTACCCAGCCCGGTGGCCTCTGACCAGCCTGGTGGCCTCTGCCCAGCCCGGTGGCCTCTGCCCAGCCCGGTGGCCTCTGCCCAGCCCAGTGGCCTCTGCCCAGCCCGGTGGCCTCTGCCCAGCCCAGTGGCCTCTGGCTCCAGCAGAGGAAGCTGTTGGAGGGAGCGACGTGGTTTCTCCCACGCAAACAGCCTCAGCAGTTGGGCAATAGGCAGGGTTTGAAAGCCAGAGCTGTTTGCTCAACGACCTAGATACAGCACGTCCCCCAGGCACGTCACGGACCCCTCCGTGTCCCACAGGAATGCCCTTCCTGCCTCATTTCTGTCACAGGTCCTCATGAAGATTGCAAAGGAGTTTTATGCACTTGAGGCTGAAAATCATTAAAGCCTGAAATGCATCACAAGTAGTTTGGGAACAAACCCTGCCCAGACTGGTGGCTCAGTGGATTGAGCGCTGGCCTGCAAACCAAAGGGTCACCAGTTCGATGCCCAGTCAGGGCACATGCCTGGGTTGCAGGCCAGGCCCCCAGTTGGGAGTGTGCAGTTGGCAACCACACATGGATGTTTCTCTCTCTCTCTTTCTCACTCCCTTCCCCTCTCCCTAAGAATAAATAAAGTCTTTAAACAAAACCAAACCGTATCATCCAGGGCACAAGCACAGTAAATCTCCACTTAAGGTCATCAATAAGTTCTACTATGTTAGAGGAAACAATTTAAAAGAAACGAGTTTTATCACAGGCTAATTGATGTGAACAAGGGTTAAGTTCCTGCAGCATCTCGCCAACATTATAACCAAACGACAGAAGACCAAATGACGACAGGGAACCAAACCATGTCATTGATAACGAGGACTTGCTGTGTTGACGCGGCTGCTTTGGCGCTGGGCTGTAACCCCGCGTGTCACCAGGGGGTGTCGCTGTCAAACAGTTCCTGGGCGGACTGTGTGGGGGTGCTGCGGTCCAGGTGTAGAACCCGCTTTAAATGAGAGCACAGGCCACGGGCCAGTGTCCCAGTGCAGGGCGGCTGCGCGCAGGCTGGCGGCGGGCCGGGCCCTGCGTCCCCTAAGGGACACGCCTTCAACGCTTCAGAGGGACAGAGTTGACACTGTTACAGTTAAGACTGCGGTGAAAACATGTTCAAGTATGAAAGTGCTGCTCTTAGCCCCCTGGTTAAGGAAAGCGGGCTTCTGTGTGTGGGGTTCAGCGCTGTTCCGCCCGCCGCAGCCCCGCCGCAGCCCTGCTGCCCTTCGTAGCCCGAGCCCCGGCTCCGCCTTGAGCCCCCGTGGCCCGAGCCCGGCTCCCCCTTCAGTCCCCGTGGCCCGAGCCTGGCTCCCCCTGGGTCCCGGGTGGCCGTGAGGGCTGCAGGCGGCCAAGTGCTGCTGCTGTGGTGAGGCCAAGCCTTCCAGTTTTTCTTCCTGGTTTTTGAAGGAAGATGGTTTTCAAAATGTGAGCTCTCCTGACTCCTAATTATTGGCCACACATTCCTATCAAGTACAGCGCTGTGGGAGCCAAATGAAGCATGTCGTCAGGCGGCACCTTGCGGGTCAGCTGTCACTTAAGCACAGGTCGCGGGTGCACCTGCCTCTGCAGGGGTGTAGGTGGCGCCTCCATCAGCCGGATTCATCAAACGTGTTCATCTTATGCGCAAACAAGATTAAATTCCGCACTCCGGGCTCATCGGTGCCAACAGCTGGGGCACTAGTCAGAGGAGGGTGTGGAGCCCTGGCTGGATGAGGCGCCGGCCTGCGAAACCAAAGGCTGCTGGTTTGATCCCCAGCCAGGGCACATGACCAGGTTGAGAGCCAGGTCCCTGCCTGGAGGCAGTTGAAAGGCAACCACACACTGATGTCTCTCTCCTTCTCTGCCTCTCCCCCTTCCCTCTCTCTAAAAATAATAAATAAAATCTTTAAAAAAAGACAAACAGGGTGTGAGTCCCGGATCTATTTACTAGCTGTGTGACCTTGGGCAAGTTACTTAACCTCTCTGAGCCTCCACATCCTCATCTGTAACAACAGGGACAGTAAAGATACCAATATGGGAGCTATTAGTAGCATGTACACCAAATCCAGCTTCCAGCTTCTGGTACCTGGGAAGATGCACTTCCTGGCCCCCTTGTGATGGGGTGGGATCATGTGGTTCATTCTGACCAGTGAGCTAAGAATAGAGTATGTATCACTTGCATGCCTTCCTGGGCTGCAGCCTTGAATTGCTGGGGTGAGAACCTCCCCAAGTTCTTTTCCTCAGCTATGGTGACAGGCAGCAGCATCAGAGATGGTGGCAGCTCCATCCACTTGGGTCCCAGAAGCAGGACTGCACAGAACACAGCTCATGTTAACTTGCGTATTGTGAGCAAGAAATTGGCCTTGGTTACTTTAAGCTGCCGAGACCTGGGGCTGTTTGTTACCGCAGCATAACCTGGACTGTCCTGGCTGGCACACAGCTCACCCCCTGGAACGTAGTGGGGCGCAGTGCAGCATCGGCTTGCGACAGGCCCTGAGTAACCCACAGGGCCTCCCGAGTCCAGTCAGCTGGTATTGGTGGAGCGCCCAGGCCTCGCCGGGCCCTGCTGCAGGCTGGAGGTAAGAGTGGCGAGCAGAATTGACCCAGGTCCCTGACCCACCAAGCTTCCAGCCCGGCCACCTGGGGCCGGCTCCTTCTGAACCAGGTTCAGGGCAAACGGGGCCCGCGGTGGACTGAGAGGCTGGTTGGCAGGCCCCGCCGGGGTGGACGAGGCAGGAGCGTTCCCTTCGGAGGAGGCAGCAGGCAGACCGAGGGAGTCGTGAGTGGCCCGGCCGGCCCATCCCAGGCTGCCCTCTGTGATGTTGATCTCGGAGGCAGCCTCCGGTGGAGGCCGGGATTGACGTGGGCAGGGAGCTGGTTCCAGACTCCTCCTCACCCTGTGGGCAGAAGGCTCCACCCGTTTCCGAAACCCTGGAGGTGAGTGAGGTTCCGTCAGGCCCCAGCCCCTCTGATGCGAGAACCAGGCGCTGCGGTAAAAAGAGGGCTCCCGGAGCTTCTGAGAGGGCTTTCCCGTTTCCCGCTGGCTTTTCTCTTCCTTAAATCATCACCCCAGAACACGTTCATTGATTTTTCAGAGAAAGAGAGAGAAACATCGATCGGTTGCCTCCCGTACATGCCCCGGCCAGGGACTGGACCTGTAACCCAGGCATGTGCCCCACGGGGCGCGCCGCCCGCACGCAGCCTCCTGGTGCCCAGGAGAGCCCCAGCCCGCGGGGCCACCGCCAGAGCCCCAGTGCTTGCCCCAGCCTGCGTCTTCCGGTCCCTGCAGAAGTTTACAAGGAGGGATTCACCCTGTTACAGATGGGGAAATGGAGGCACAGCGTGAGCTGCACAGGGACGTAGGCTGCAGGGATGCAAACCCAGGTCTTCCCCCACGTCTGCGTGCGTCCCCAGTGCTGATGCTGAGCCCATGTGGCTTCCCCGGGAACAGAGGGAAGATCAGGCAGTGCCGTCGGGCCCCCGCCCCTCCGGGACCCCCAGCCACGGCCCCTCTTCCTGTTCATCTGGTCCTTCCGATTCTGCCCTTTGAGCTGCGCGCTTGGCACGCATGTCCTGTGGGGCTCTGCCTCTTCTGTGCTCATGGAGACCCTCAGTGAGGCTGCATCCTTCCCCCGCTGCGCAGGTGATGTGACCTGACAGCCAGGAGACCAGCTGGGGCGGGCCAGCTCTGGCATGGGACTCTGGGGGTCAGCGGTGGGTAAAGGGTTAGTGAACTTCGGTATCTGTCCCCTGGGGCCCGTTGCCAGGGAGCCAGTGTGGTTTGCCCTCTGGCCGTGACCCCAGGGCTGGGTGAGCTCTAGAGTACCCCCTGGCTTGTGTGGGATCATCTCCCAGGGAAAGGAATGGCCTTGGGCCAGACCAGCAGGTGCAACCTAGTGGCCCATCGACCTGTTGACTTTGGCTTACACAGTGTTTAATAAGAGGGGAAATCCCTGAATTAGTAGCCAATATTTTAAAGTCAAGAGATTTCACGTAAAAATGTGCATTTCAGCTATTTTCCCAAAGTCAGAAAACCTGGGCCACACTGGACCCTCACATATGCTGGGCAGCTGTCCCCCGTGGTGGCACAGCTCTGAAAGAGAAGCTGCACCCTTTGTCACCTCCTGGGCCAGCCCCCCGCCAGTCCCGGTGGCATCTGAGCCAGCCGCCTGGCACGGAGCCTGGCCTCTCGGAATAGACTTCTAGAAGCTGGTGGAGGGCTGGACAGATGGGCCGGGGGACACCTTCCCAGAAGCCCACCACCCCCTTGTCCCCAGCCCTGTGGGAGCAGCAGACCGGCAGGGAGCCACACGGGCTGTCAGCTGTCCCAGGAGTCTCCAAAGCGGCTCCATTGCCCCAGGGTTAAATCAGCCCTCGCTGCCCTCCCCTCCGACCGCCTCGCTGCCCTGTTCCCCCCGACCCCTCCGGGAGGGACCCTCTGACCTGCGGTGAACGTGTCTCCCGCCCGAGGCCCCAGAGGAGTTGCAGAATGGGTTCCCCAGAAGCTCTTCTCGCCCTCCCTGCCCCGGACGGAATTAATTTCCTGAAAAAGCTCTTCCTGCCCCTCGGTGCTAAACAGCAAACCGCTGCGCAGGACGGGGCCTGGCAGCTGCCCGCCGCGGTGGGGGCGACGGGGCCTCTGTTTTCAGAGACGGGGCAGAGGAGAAGGGCCTGGGGGACCCAGCCGACGCCCCAGGATCCGCACTCCCGGCCACCCCCGCGAGTTTGTCACCGAAGAGGCAGGACGCACACAGGCCCCCAGATACCCATTTGTTTTCCTCATTTGCAAGGGCTGAATGAAGCCGGTGGGCCTTCCCGGCAGGGCAGATGTAGCAGCTCCAGTGAGCTATTTATGTGCCATTTTTTCCAGCATTACTTGCGAATTATAATTAAGAGATAATGTCAGTGGAATAGAACATTGTCACCGGGTAATGGTCTCCCGCTGCTTCCGAAATGTCAAGGCAAAGTCACAGCATTTATCACAAATAAATGTTGGCGGGAAGACGTGACGTTTGTTTTTGCAGCAGGGACGTTCATCCCGGGACAAGGATGTGGCAGCGTCTGTATTTCTCCACTCCCAAGGGATGGCTGCCAGGGGACAGTGCTGTCTGACGGATGCGTCGGGGCCCCGCCGGGGCAGGGCGCCAGCTGCCAGACCAGGTGGCCCCATTGGTAGGGGTTGGTGGGAGGGCTCTGGTGGCTCTTGGTCACCGCCCACCCAGAATCAGCTCCTTGCTGGCCTGGGGGGTCCTGGCTCCAGACTGGACAGGGTGTCTTCCGCTGGTGACAGCAGGCCACTTGGGTGGGGAGAGGGTGGACACTTGGCAGAGGTCCTCCTTTCTGCCATTCCATGTCCCTGGGGAGTCGGCAGGATGCTGGAGTGAAGGGCCCTAGGACAGCTGGCCACTGTGACTCCTGGTGACCTGGGGGCCGCTTGGGCACAGGGACCACCAGCTCTGGGCAGCCTGCCCAGCCACCTCACGTGCATGATCAGCTGACGTCTCTTCTGCTCCGCTGCCCCGTACGCATCTGACCAAGCAGCACAGGGGTGCAATCCCTGGCCCTCGGCGTCAAGTCTCACCCCCGGCTGGCCTGGCCCAGCTTTCCCAGCGTCTTTGTAGTCCCAGCAGCCAGGCTCTGCCTCACAGCCAACCCTTCACCTGTGTCTCTTCTGCCCAAGACACCCTCCCTGACTGTCGCTCTCCCTTTCTCTGGCTTCCATTCCAACAGCTCCTCCTCCAGGAAGCCTTCCCTGACTTGCCAAGACTTGGGTATGGGCCCTCACATGTGCTTCCTCCCCAGTCCCTGCACTTACACTGTTCATAGCATTTACCCAGTGTCATTGATCCGATACCCTTCTGAGCTGCAGGGCCCGCAAGGGGCCAGCAGTTACAGCCCTGGGTAGCGTAGGTGCTTCACAAGCAGGTATCGGAACATGGAGTACGAGTGAATGGATGGAGGTCTTTTCCATGAGTGTGTCGGTTTTCTATTGGCAAAACAACGTAGCTAAACTGCCCCAGATGTCAGTGATCTCAGGCAATGAGCATTTATCTGTCTCACGAGGCCCCAGTCATCGAGGTGGACTTGCCCAGGCGCTCCTGCCTCAGTGGTGTCGCACACATAGGGGGCCTGCTCCAGGGTGCCCAGCTGGCATTGCTGGTGGAGCTCGGCCCTGTGCCACAGGCCACCCCCCCACAGGCAGTGGCGACAGGGGTAGGAGGGGTAGCAGAGACCTGCCAGCCCCGAGGCCCAGTGTGGAGCCAGCACACTGGTCATTGGTTTTGGGTGAAGTGGGTCCCAGGGCCAGGCCAGACTCCGGGGACAGGAAACTAAACTCCTTCACGAGAGGATTGCAAAGCCGGGCGTGGTGCAGGGTGTGGTGAGGCAGTGGGGTCACCGACGTAAGTCGAATTCTTACACCACGACAGTGGGCGCTTAGATAGCACCACCCAAGTGTAGCATTTCTGGAGTGATGCCGAGGGGGTGGGGCTGCCAGCCGCGTTCCGACTGAGGGTCCTGCCCTGGCTCTGCTCCGCAAGGCTGAGCGGCGGCGCGCCCCCTCGGGGCCCCAGCTGACCGGCCCTGGGCAGACCCAGGGACGGCTGCACTGCGCTCAGGGCCAGCGGCTGGCCCAGCGCCCCTCCTGCTGCTTCCTGCGCAGATGCGCAGCCCTGGCGCCGGCCTCCCGGAGGAGCCGCTCAGCCTGCAGGCTGCGGGAAGACAGCAATGAGCTTGCATAATGGAGGGACGTTGGGTGCTTTCCGCGTGGCCTGGAGCGGGTTTTGTGCTGAAGTGTGCAGCACGGCAGCCGGCCGTTGGGTTTCCCGCGTGCCAGGCCGGGGTAGGGCAGTCCACCCGGGGGTGCTGGGGGTGGGCAGGCAGGCCGGGCGGGCTTGTCTGTTTTCAGGAGTCTGGAGGGAGCGCAGGGCTGAGCCTGGAGGGCCTCTGCAGGCCGTCCTCTCCCCCCGGGGCCTGGACGCCCTTTCTCGTTGCCCCCGAGAGACCTGCGTCCTTGGCACTGAGCTGAGTGTGAACTTCTGCTCCAAGGGCTTGGGTCTGAGCCCCACGGTGGCACCTGTCCCGGACAACCAGGCCGGCCGTGAGAGGTGGCCACACCTGGGCTCGCAGAGGGCAGGCGTGATGCCCCACCCGCCATCAGACCCCTGGCTGCGCAGTTGATCGGAGGACAGAAATGGGAAGGTCCCTGGAGAGTCAGGGCCGGAGTTGGGGTCAGACCGTAGCTGTCTCGGGCTCATGGCCCAGACACCCAGGGGTCACCCTTACGCCACTGTAGGGAGGGTGGGGGCCCTTGCTGTGACGCAGGCCCTGTTCTCCGTGCGGGGGACACTGGTGGGCACGGAGCAGATGGAGCCCCGGGCCCGGGGGCGCCGCCGTCCTGGGGAGGAGCAGGTGCTGAAGGAGGAAGCGCACCAGGACAGAGGCAGCAGGGGCCTGTCTTCCCCTCCTGCCGCTGTCGCCTGGCCCTTCTTCCTGCGACTTAGGGTGTGGCCGGGGGACTTGCTCTGGTCAAAAGAATCAAGTGCCGGCGAGGCCGGGTCGTTGTACCTGCGGCTTGTGTGGGGCGGACGTGCCCGGGGTGGACCTGCTGATGCAGGGCAGGCGAGGTGGGAGGCGCTGCCGTGACTGTGGCTCGTGCGGCTGAGCTCAGGGGCCGTGCGTTACGCAGCACCTTACGCAGCAGCCGAGGGGAGCGAGCAGCTGTCGTTAGTCCCTGTCTTCGGACAGGTGTGAAGAGAGGGGATGGGGCCGGGCCCAGAGGAGCACCCAGCTGCCTCGGGTCCAGCCAGTTTGCTCAGCCATCCAGCGCCACTTCACCGAGCCCCTGCCACGGGCCCGCCGTTGTGCAGGAAGCTGAGACGCCTTCAGGAGAAGGACACCTGGCTGGAAACACCCGCTCTCCGGAGTTGGAACACAAGTCAGGTCGCCCCGGGGCCTCCACCCGCCGAACTCATCGCAGCAGCGACAGGACGCGGGCTCTGGTTGGTGGGGCTCACTGTCCACTCCTTTTCGGGGGAGTAGGGGGCACCCCCCACCAGAGCAGCTGAGAGCGAAGGAGGAGTGCAAACCTTAAGAAGGCAGCCGCCAGCCAGGCGGAGGAGGCCGGGCGGAGCGCTCCAGGCCCCTGGGCCACGAGAAGACCTCCCGGCCGCGCCGCCGCCCTCGGAGGAGCCTCCAGGTCCAGCTGCCCCCAGCCTCCCTGCTCCAGTGTCCCTTGCGCTGGAGAAGAAAGGGCGTCCAGGCCCTGGGGGAGAGGACGGCCTGCAGAGGCCCTCCAGGCTCAGCCCTGCGCTCCCCCCAGACTGGAAAACAGAAAAGCCCGCCCGCCTGTCTGCCCGCCCTCAGACGTGAAGGCCACCTGCTGCCCGGTGCCGTGCGTGGCGCAGTGGGGGACAGACAGCCCCAGCAGGCAGGGCCCTTCACCCGCGTGGCCAGGGCTGCCCGCAGAGCAGGGGAGGGGTCAGAATGGGCACCCCCACCCCCAGGAGGGTTGCGGCAGCGGGCAGACGTTGCCCTGAGCCCTGGCCGTGCTCATGTGCCAGCCGTTGGGTGAGCTTCGCGCCCCTTCCGGACGCTCTCCCGCCTGCGCGTGCAGCGGGCGGCCGGACCCCACTCAGCTGTGCTGCAGGTCCGCCCGGGTCTCACGAGTCACCGGCTACCTCGTCTGTCTTTGGGGGTGAGGGGGTGGAAGACCCACCTTCTTAGCAGCTTCTGACTGTGCGGCGCCACGTTGTTCCTCGAGGCGACTCCTCACAGGCCCGTCCACGACGGGTCACCCGCCCTCGTCCTCCCAGGACGGTTCCGCTGTTGTATTTTCTTCGTTGCTGTTTTTGCCGCGGGCAGACGCTCCTGGAAGAGAAGCCTCTCTGGGCCTGGTATCCAGAGACACCCCAGCAAGGCACCTGCGCCGACACCGTGTCACCGCTACCTACTTAGGAGGAGGTGCGGCGAGGGACCGGCTCGTGTGGTGACGACGCTGAGCAGCCCCGAGTCAGCCGCTGGCAGGCTGGGCACCAGAAGAGCCAGGAGTGTGAGTTCCAGGTTCCGTCTGGTCCAAAGGCCCAGGGAGCCCGCCGTCCCAGCTGGAAGTCAGGCAGAGCGAAGACAGTGTCCTCTCTCCACCTTGCTGTTCCGTTCAGGCCTTCAGCTGCGTGGACAGGCCGCTCACCGTGGGGAGCCCCCCGACACCCCGCAGGGGCACCCGGGGTCGTGTCAAACCTGGTGCTACGGCCCAGCGCGAGGGCGCGTCCGGTCAGCCATCACACAGCCTTTGTGCAGCCCGCATGCTAGGCAGGCGCTGGCCCTGCTGCCTCAGCAAGGACACCCCAGACGCAGAGGTCAAAGCAGAGGCCTGTGCTCCCCTCCCACAGCAGGGCGCCTGGTCGGGGCCCAGCCGCGGCCTCTCGCTGAGGGCACTCCCGCAGACGGGCCCTGCACGAGGTTGGAGCCGAGCCGGCCGGGCCCACTTGCCGGCCCCCAGACTGGGGGACGGGGTGGGGGGTGAGGGACCAGCGGGGAGCCACTTCCAGTGCAGCAGGTGGTGCGACTGGGGCTGCACAGACCCCTTCCGCCCGGGGACCGGGGCGTCTCTGGCACAGCGACCGTCCCCCCTCTGCTCTTCCTGCGGGACGGGCCTGGAGGAGCACCCGCTCTCCCTGCGGCGGTGAGGGGCGGCCCGGTGACCTGGGTGCGGGACAGTGGGGAACCCAGCAGTGGTGGCTCGTGCTAGGGAGGAGGTGACAGGAGCGGAGGGCCCAGTGCAGATGGCCCTCCCCTTCCTTCACAGCATGGGGGTGGGGGGCTCCTTCCCTCCCCCCACAGCACGGGGCTCACCCCCGCCCTCAGCCAGCAGTGGTGATTACCTGCCGGACAGACCACGTGGACCTGGATCCAGGCGGTTCAGGGCTTCCTAGCCACAAGCACAGTGTTTGGTCCTGGATCCCACCCTGCGCAGGGGCGCCGTGCAGGAGAACAGGTCGGCCTGTGCTGCAGACAGACCTGGTTTGCGGCCTGCGGGCTCTCGTGGAGGAGGGGCTCAGAGGTGGCCTCGGGGACCTAAGGCGCCCTGGCTTGCAGACCTTGGGCGTCGGGTGGTGCCCCCGGGCCTGGTGTGTGAGCGTTGCTGCAGTGCTGGGCAGGCCGGTGGGCGGTGGGGCTCCGGAAGCCTGGGCGAAGGCCGTCCTGGAAGGTTCCCACAGGCATCGTCCGGGAGCACGCGCTGCCCCTCCACTGTTGTCACCGCGTCCCTGCAGCACCCAGGCTGCCCCCAGCCTTTCAGTTCCCTGCACCCCCGCGTCCTCCTCTCTGAGATGCGCTGTGAGGATGCGGGCAGGGCCTTGGCCGGTGCTGGTGCGAGGGGAAGGGCCCTGGTCACGCTGGCGTTCTGCCAGGGGCCCCCCCTCAGGCCCGTGCCCCGGGGCCCAGCAGCCGCACGACGGCCGCTGCACCAGAGTCTGGGGCCGCCCCGATGCGCGAGATGGACCTGTGAATTTTCACAGCTGTGGGGACCAGCGAGCCGCTGGCCTCCGGCCGAGGGTGACAGGCCCCAGCAGGCCTGGTCTAGGGCCCCAGCAGCCGCCCAGCCTCGTACTCCTGACACTTCTTCCTTGTGGTTTGTGTGGAGATGTAACTCACGTAGGATACAATTCGCCACTGAAGTCGCAGCACAGTACATCTTGGTCTGTGCCCCGGGGTACGCAGCCACCACCGCAGTTAACTGTAGAGCATTTCCATTCTCCTTGGAAGGAAGCCTCCGCGGACGAGCGGGTGCTCACTGTTCCCTGGTCCCCTCCCTGGCAACCGGCTGTTTTTGTCTCCATGGGTTTGCCTTTGCTGGACATTTCACACACGTAGAACCCCATGGGGCCTTTCGTGTCTGGCCCCTTTCACTGAGCACAGTATCCTCGAGGGTCACGTGTGCTGTCGGAACTTCAGCCGTTTTCAAGAGCGAGTAATGTTTCCCTGTACGTACAGATAGACCAAACCCTGTTGTGTGTTCCTCAGCTGATGGACGTTGGTTGTTTCCATTCCTGGCTTCTGTGAATAGAGCTACCCTGAACGTTTCTCTGTGGACAGGAATTTCCATTCCTCCTGGCACTGTAGACATTTGTGCAGGATAATTGTTTGGGGTCTGCCCTGAGCATAGTAGGACATTTCGTGCTTCCCTGGAGCCTACCCAGGAGATGACAGTAGCACGTCACCCTCAACTGGTGATAACCAACGTCTCCAGACGCAGCCCAGGGTCCCAGGGAGGCCCAGTTGCCCCGGCTAAGCATCACTCCCTGGTGCAGAGTGAGAAAGTACTGACAGAACACGCGGAACCGGGCACTCTTGCTGCAGAGTTTAAAGACAGTGACAACTCCGTTCTCTGTTACGCAGAGCCGTGGGGCCCCCGCATGAGCGTCCCCTGGGAGTGTGGCAAATGCACATTCCGGGCCCTGCCCAGACCTGTGGACACGGCAGGGCAGGGGACTGGGGATGTGTCCTCACAGCTGCGAGTGGCAGAGCGTGGGGCTGACGCGGAGCCCAGTGCCGCCGCCTTCCCTCCCCGACCGCAAGTGGCGCGAGGCAGCGACACCCAGCTCTGCAGCCCGAACGGAAACTTGGGAGCTCCAGCTCCCTGAACCAGAAATCCACGAGAGCAGCCGCCAGCCCCTGCGTGCCCCACCCCTGCCTTTCGTAGCTTTACTGTCGTTCCCACTTTGCAGATGAGCAAACTGAGGTCCAGAGTGGCTGGCCCAGGGCCACGCAGCCCCGAAGCACAGGAGCCAGGGTGTGAGCCCCCCTCTGGGAGGAGAGGCTCCAGCCGGGGCTCCGGGCTCCGTGGGGAGGAGGCCGTTGGGCTGCTTTCCAGGTTCTGTGCGCAGCTCCTCCCAGGTTCGCCAGCCCAGGCAGGCAGCTGTGACCGCGCTCGGCCCAGCCCAGCCCTGTCACAGGGCCTGTGGTGCTGCAGGGCCAGGGCGGAGGCAGAGGAGGGAGCCGGCCTTGGCAGCTGTGACAAATAGAAAACAGATTGTGTTTCCCTTTGTTTCCACCCGGCCAGGGGAGGGGATGAGCCGGAACCCAATTACCCGCTGACAAAGGACGCTGGCTGAGGGATGGGGCAAGGTCAGGGGCGAGGGCGGGGCCGCCCGGCCCTGGTGCGGTGGCCCTGGCGCAGAAGCCCGCTGGTCCTGGCTGACCTGGCGGCCTCCCGCTGGCCCCCCACCATCCTCCTGACTCCCAAGGACCCAGCGTCCCTTCCCCAAACCAGACGGGCCCTGGGCTGCCTCTGATTGCTCCAGGCTCCGGAGAAGGTCCCTGTCGCTGGTTCACTCATGTCTCCCTCCCTCCCCAGCTCTCTGCCCCCATCTCCCTCCTTAGCGACCTGGAAACATTTGAGCCATCAGGCAGCTTGGCTTCCATGGAGATTCATTTATTTATTCACTACGTGTTAAGCACCTACTATGCATACGCACTGAGACGTTATTTTACCAGCTATTCGGGGTGTGCCTACAGTGTGTAAGCACTAGAATTTCACTTATTTGCAGAGTGCTTGTGTTTATCAAGTATTTGTGGAGCACCTACTGTGTGCTAAGTGCTGGGACTCTGATTCGTTTTCCAGGGGTGTGGGGAGCACCCACTGCGTGTGAGGGACGCTGCAGTGGACAAGACAGACACAGCCGTGCTTGTCCGCGAAGGGCAGACCCTCAGCCACCGTTCAATGTGGTGCCTGACTGGGCGCGGGGCTGAGCTGGGGACGCATGATGGTCGCCGTGCGCATCAGGAAAACTGTCCGCTCAGACTATGTTTGTCACTTTGAGATCCTTCACCTGGAGGAGCTCAGTTTCCTCATTGGTCAAACCGGTGGCCGTGAGACAGCAAAGGGACCTGAGAAATGCTAATGGGCTTCTGTGGGGGCAGCAGCTGCTTTCGATGGCTCAGCAACTGTTCTTCCTGGTAACAGCCCCCGACAATACTGGGGGAGAGATTCTTCTCTGGGCACCTGTGATTCAGATGGGGCTGACCCGGCTACCCCAGGAGCACACGCGTGACCCTGCCAATCAGATTATCCCATTCCCTGACCTGGTCGTAGGCTGGACAGGGTCATGTGGTCCAGGCCCTCAGATGCCGTTCCCGAGCCGCAGGGGAGGGGCACCTGGGGCCGTCGCTCCCTGGGAATGACACCCGCCCAGAAGGAGAAGAACAGGGTCCGAGGGCCGGCTTGAGCCCCTGGATCCAGCCGTGCCTGGAGCGTTGCAGTGACGGGGCGGAGAAACCCGTTCCGCTTGAGCCCGTTGGAACTGGGATTTTAGCACTTGGAACCAAGAGGCCTGACCCGTAAATGGGCCTTTTCTTCCCCCTCATTTCATACCGCAGAACTCGCACTGTAGCACACGTGGGCAGGGACAGCGAATTCCCTCGTCTTCTGAAGAGCTGATGAGAAGCGGGCGAGGGGAGGCCGCTCCCTTCTCTTGAGCGTGTGGGGACATCCGCTCTGGCGTGGCCCAGCCTCGCCCCCAGGCCCTGAAGGGTTGGGGTGGGTAGCTCTCTGCCTGGAGGGCGGAGATGGGGAGTCGTCCCCCCCCCCGCCCCCGTCCGCTGGGCCCCTGGTTCTGCGTCCACCGTTGGGCTGAGGATGGTGGGGCTCCGGGTGGCTCGCTTTTCTGTAAAGGGCTCGACAGGAAATGTTTTACGGCGTTGTGGGCCGCAAGATCTGTACTGTGATGTCTTTCCTCTTTGTTTTGTTTTCTACAACTCTTTGAAAATGTAAGAAAAACATTCTTCATTTATAGGCTGAACAGAAACAGGCTGGGTTTGGCTCGTGGCTCTAACGCGCCAAGTCCTGGATTAGATTATCGTTACAGGGACTGGGCGGCCCTTTTCCTGCTTTTCTTTCCCTTTTTCCCTCCGTCTCTTCTTTTTTCTTTTTTGGGGGTAGGGGACAAAGCCCTTGTTCCCCCAAACCCAGGAAATATCCTGGAAATTCTAGTATTTTGGGGTCAAAATTCACACGTACAAGTAGCCCCCACCTTTGTCTGCCTCTTGTCTCCACAGGACTGACGCCGGCTTGTCACCCAGGTTTTCAGTTTGTAACCCCGGCTGTTTGGGGAATCTCCTCGTTCTGGAGGGGAAGCCCCGTGAGGCCCGGGTTGGGGCACCTGGCTGCCTGGGGCCGACGCCAGTGACCTGGGGCAGGTGTGCGGGGGACTTGGCGGGTGCAGGGAGGCTGGAGCCCTCAGTACAGGGAGGCTGCCTCCTGAGCCACCACCTCAGAAGGTGGTGAGCTGCCCGTCCCGGAAGGTGTGGAAGTGGACGTTGGAGGCCTGCCGAGGCTGGCTGGCGCGTGCCGTTCTGCCCGCAAGGCAGGTGTCGCCCTGCCAGGGGACGCGTACAACCCCCTGGCTTGCACGGGCACCTCCGGCTATAATTTGCGAAGGTCCAGGTTTGGCTTCTCTGGGATCAGGGAGCTGCCAACAGTCATCCTGAGATCTTACGCTGTCAGGCAGAGTCAGAGACGCACGGGCTCCGAGGTTGCCCTGAGCCGCACTGTGTGGGGAGCCTGACCTGGGTGGGGATCGAGGGTGCTGGCCTCCTGTTTTCTCCAGGTCTGGCTGCCACCCCCACAGTCTGCAAATGGTCCCAGGGACTCTGTTACCTTGGGCACCTTCCCACCCCGTGCAACCCCTGGCTTGTCTGAGCAGCGTGGGCTGCCCAGGGTCCCGGAGCCCCGCGACACCCAGGGGCTCACCTGCCTGGTTCCGTGCCGATGCTGCTCCAGCATTTGAGACGGGTGTCCTCCCGATGGGTGGGTGCCCAGGTGCTGGCGGTGCTGGCTGTGGAGCTGACGTGAACCTCACCCCTGGGCCTTTTGGGCAGCGTCACCCCGATAACTGACAGGTAGATGTGTTCTGAGACCCCCTCCATCTCTTACTTGAATTCTTTGTCAGAGCTCCCCTCGAGAAGAGGGGCTCGGGTACACCCTTGTCAAGGAAGATGTCAGTACGACCCTTGCGTCATGAAAGAGAAAGGGAGGCACAAAAGGTTGAGCACCCCAGTGTCCGTGGCTTGGCTGCCCCTTCGTTCGTTCCTGTGTTGACGCGCCGTCCGGCGGTGGTGCTGGGCGGGAGTCAGGCCAGCGGGGTGGCACACGCACCCACGCTCCAGTGGACCTTGCCCTGGTGACCCAGACGCCAAAGACACGTCCCCTGGTCTGACGGCTCCTGTTTGTGGTCTCGTGCCCCAGACCCAGTCAGTATGTGTCCCTCACCGGTGTGGCCCAGTCACCTTCATCCGCTGGGGCTGCCGTCAAAGGAGGGCTGGGGCTTTGGCCCCCTTTCCAGGAGGAAGGGGCTTCCAAAGGGCCAGCTTGCCCCCTGGTCGGCCGCAGGTCAGGTGTCCAGGGTCGCGTGACAATTGACCAGCACTCAACGGCTGCAGGTGACAAGAGTCAAATCAAAGGGCTGAAATCTCAGCTCCACCGTACCAGCTGTACGACCCTGGGTCAGCCACGTTCCTCCGATGTCAGCTTCGCCAGCTGTGCACGGGGGTGGCCCCCTGTGGGCAGCTGCAGGCTGCAGCCACTGAACGTTGCCTGTGCGTCCCACCCTGCCTGGGGGTGGGTTTCCTACCAAGGACAACTGGGTGGGACCCTGCCTGACTCCTCACTTGCCCCCTCTCTGGCCCTTGGTGCCCTGGGTCCATGAGGTGGCACCTACTGGCTGCCTCCCATACCCGTCCTGAGGCTCCACACCTGACTCTGACCCGCTCCTGGCTCATTCCCACTCCCCGCCCCAACTCCTGGGTCACGTGAGAGCACCCACTTGGTGCAGGGCTAGGGGTCAGCACATCATGCTGCAAGTCGGCCAGCGAAGGAGACGCCACCCCAGGGGCTCCTGCCCCTCCTGGGCCCAGGGGTCTAGTGCGTGCACCAGGCCAGGTTCCATGGCCTCAGTGGTGCCTTCCCGCTTCCAGCACTGCCACTGCCTGGGACCAGCTTCCCCAGGCCCTTTGCACGGCTGTGGTGTCTGCAGCTGTCACTGGAGGGACTGCAGACAGCTTCTGGCTGCACTTTGGCCCCAGCAGGGGTTACATCTGAGGCGACCCTTGCTTTGCTTCCTGGCTTGCGGTCTCCTTTTCCAGGCCTGTAGCTGGCACTTAGTCGCTGTGCCTGAGTGAATTAAGTCCAGCTCACAGCCACCCATGCCCCCAAAACACACATCCCACGCACCCTGAACTTGCGCCCCACTGGCAGGGTGCTGCAGACCCCACACCCCAACCTGCTGGGCCCCTCAGCTGGGTGGAGGGTGGGGCGTTGCTCCTGTTCTGGTTGACCTTCCCGCAGAGCTGCGTTCCGGAATCGCTGAGACATTTCCCACAGGGAAGTGAAAACACAGAGCTTTGCAAGAGAGAAGGAGCGGGAACGGGGCCCGTGCCAGCGGCCAGCTGGGCTGGGGCTGGTGCCAGGAGCGGTGTGCGCAGCCACCGGCGGCCCTGGCTCCGCTGTGGACAGAGGGAGGGCTGGGGCCCGTGCTCCGCCAGCCTGGAGGTGGGCTCACGTCACCCAGCCTTGCTCCCAGCTCTGCTCCGGCCGGGCCCTGTGCCACAAGGGACGCTGGAGAACTCAGGCTCCGCGTTTGAGATGAGGCGCCGGGACTGCCCCTCGGTTTTTGCCATGTCACAGGGCGCACTCTCTCGGGCCGGCACCTTAGACGTTCCTGAGAGGGCAGCCAATTCCGTTAAACACTAGCCGGCAGCGGCCCCTTCCGTTGGGGAGGAAAGCCCGTGGGGTGGGCGCTTGTTTGGCCGCGTGTCCGCCCTGCCTGCCTGGCTGTGGGGGGAGGGCCTGGTGGTGCCTGGGCCGCAGCGGCTCCCTTACGCCTCGGAGGCAGACCTGGGTGACCCACCGAGGGGTGGAGCGGAGGGGGTAGGCTCTTTGGTTCTGGCCTGTGGCGCCCGCATCATCGAAACTGACCATCTCCAGGCGTCTTATGAGAGTCGGATTTCCTGGCTTTTCCTCGTAGCCCAGAACAGCTCTTCCCGGCCTCTCCCCTTGGCCAGGCAGTTCTTATGGTGCAGGGCTCAGCTCCAGCCGGCGTCCTTCCTCACAGGGGCCGCCCGGGGGCTCCCCCAAGGGCGGCCACGCTCCCCTGCTTCACCCCTCCTCACCGCACGCCTTTCAAGCCCCCGGTTGATCCGCGTCTGCGTCCTGCCCGAACCTGAACGCGCCGCCTGGCTGGACTTGTCTTCAACTCGTCTCCAGGCCCGGCGCCAGGCAAAATGCATCAGCGAAAGAGCTGGACTTTCCAGATCTTGTTGTCCAGGGCCACGACGAGGTGCCGCTTCGTGCCAACCAGAGTGCCGGCCGTCGGGAAGGCCGGGGCGACAGTCGGCTGGACTCTCTCCCACGCGGCCCAGGGGGTGCAGACCAGCACAGCGGCTTCGGGGGACAACTGGCGGTTTCTCAGAGTCGCACGCGGACCGCGTGATCCAGCCAGGAGACGTGAAAGCGAGTCCACGCAGAGATGGTGCGTGACCATCACTCTGGTAACACGGCGAAGGCTGGAAATAGCCAGCGGCCCATCAGGTGACCGCACAGGGCAGTGGCGGAACCCGCTGGGGAGGAGGGAGGAGTGAGCTGCGCACGCGCCGCGAGCACGGTGTGGACAGCCTGGGTGCACCGGTGCTGCGGGAGGGGACGGGGAGGAGGTGAGGGTGGGCCCGCGGTGGGTAAGGGCCCCAGACGCTGGAGACCATCCTGCTCAGGGTGGGGGGCGCCCGGGTCCTGACCGTGCTCCCCAAAGCGCACAGCATCTGGCCCTGAGACCCCTTGGATTTTATTTTGCTCTTCCCCATCCACGCAGGCCTCCCAGCCCCGCCCCTCCCCTCGGGGCTTCTGCCCTGGGTCGTCCCTTGTCCTGGGGCACCGTTGTCCAGGTTCTGCCATGTGTCCCCCTGGGAGGCCCATCAGGTCTCTGTCAGAAAGGCTGCAGACCCTCCTCTGCTCTGCCACACGGTTCAGGTCCCTTAGTCCTTACGTCCTTCTGGTCAACTTACACACACACAGACATCCATGTGGATGATGCAGAACAAGGATGCTAAGTGCAAGAAGCCGAAGGAGAGCCCGCCGTGTGCCTCCACGTGCACCAAACGATTCCATTTACAAGACTTGAGCCGCCTCCCGCCTCCGTCGGGCCGCCTTGCCCAGCCCTGGAGATGCGGCTCCTGAGACCAAGGAACCGATTTTAAGTTTTCCCTTCTTTTCATTCATTTAAAGTGAAAAATAAACGCAATTTTGACGATGTGGATTCGAGGGTTAGAACAAGTGATTTTTGCTCCTCAGGGCTCAGGGGTTTCACTCTCGTGGCCAGCGTGGCGGGTGGGCTGCCCCCCAATGCCGACCAGGTTGCCGGCGGGAACCTAGCGTCCGTGTTGGGGCAGCTGCACGCGTGCGGTACGCAGTGGGCTGCCGTGTTCACGTGGGAAAAGAACGCAGACATCTCAGGGGTCAGCCCTCCCAAGGGTTAGATGCCAACGTGATCCTATTTGGGGTCGTTGGTTCAGTAAAGGGTTAAACTGAATTTCACCGGCTTGTTGACTTTAACCTGCTCCCGGGGAGTTTAGGTCCCGCCTGAGGGGAGGCTCTGGCTCCTCTGGGAGGCCCAAGGGCGGGCAGCCGGCAGCCCCTGGAACCTGGCCTGCCGTGTGCGTGGGGTCCCTGTGTCCCAGCCCAAGGGGTCAGCCTTGGCTCGCGACCTCCGCAGCCACCCCCAGCACTGCTGGCTGGCGCCGCCGGGGACCAGCAGCCGCTGTGGGTATGGGCAGGGTGACTCAGTTCCTGCTCTGGGAGGGGACCGGGCATCTGCTGGGCCTTGTCGCCGTGGCTTCTGCCCTTTCCTCTTGCCTGTGGCCAGGCTCCCTGCCACCCAGCCTGGCTGCTGGCACCTCCTTGTTTGGGCCAAGGAAATGGTTTGCATCATTTGTGCCTGCCGCCCGGGGGCATCTCAAGTTCAGGTCCACTGGCAGGAAATCAGCCTGTGCCTTGTTCCCCCCAGAACACGAATCAGTCCGGCACTGATCCAGAGGCGGCCGCCTCCCTTCCCCTGCGCTGCCTCTTCTCTGGACCCGCCTGAACCCAGCCTGGTCAGGGAGGGTCAGAAACGGGCCACTGGGTGCGGGCGGGTTTCAGCAAGCTGGCTCTTGGCTTTTTTTAAAAAGGTTTAAAAGGTTTTATTTATTCATTTTTAGAGGGGAAGGGAGGGAGAAAGAGAGGGGCAGAAACATCCATGTATGGTTGCCTCTCATGCACCCTCAGTGGGGGACCTGGCCTGCAACCCAGGCATGTGCCCTGACTGGGAATCAAACCAGTGACCCTTTGGTTTGCAGGCCGGCATGCAATCCACTGAGCCACACCAGCCAGAGCTCCTTTTTAAAATATTAAAAAAATAAGATTTTATTTATTATCTTCAGAGAGAGGGGAAGGGAGAGAGGCAGAGAGGGAGAGAGACATCCATGTAAGGTAGCCTTTCACTTGCCTCCAGCTATAGACCTGGCTGGAGACCTGGCTTGCAACCTGGTTATGTGCCCTGGCTGGGAATCGAACCAGCGACCTTTCGGTTTGCAGGCCGGCGCCTTATACACTGTGCTACCAGCCAGGACTCCTTTTTAATATTTTTAATTTTTTGTTTTTATTTTAAAAAGTGTTTTCTTAGTTTTAGAGAGAGGGGAAGGGAGGAAGGCAGAGAGGGAGAGGAACATCAGTGTATGGTGAGGACTCCTTTTGTAATATTTTTAAGTGGCATTCAGTATATTCATATTGTTGTGCCACTGTCAACCTCCAGAACTTTCCCATCTTCCCTCAGTCACCGGTGCTTCACACATGGGAAAGGGTGGGGTGCCTGGGAGAAGACGGGTGTCCCAGCCCCACCTGGGTGTCCTTTGGGCCTCTTGCTGGGAGCAGGACTTCAGGAAACGCAGTCACAATCACAAGGATCATTCCAGGAGGGCCTCTGGAAGGGCGTGTTTGCAGAGGCGTGGGCAGGCATGGGGAAACCCTGGGCTAGGCCTGGAGGAGCTGTGACCAGCTGGGGCTAGGCAGGACAAGGGGAGCGAAAGTTCCAGGAGCCCAGGAGAGAGGGTGTGGCAATTGTCACCTTGCCAGGAGAGGGGCCTTAACAGAGGGAAATAGCCAGAGCCCCCAGGGTGCTGCAGGGGCTCCCCACGGGCCAGGCCCATTCGGAAGGCAGGGAGCCTGGGGCGGGAAGGAGAAGGATGGGCAGGTCGAGGGCAGGTCGAAGGTGCTGGCACGTGCGGTCTGACTTGGTCCTTAGAGTAGGGACACCTCTGTCTGTCTGTACAGCATCCGTCCCTCCTCCTGACAGCACCCCTACGTGTCGTCCGGGGTTCAGACTTCTACTCTTGGTCTAGAAGTGCCCCCCACTCCCGGGATGACGACCCGGCGGGCCTCATCCACACCAGGCCGCGCGCTGCGTTTTCCTGGCCTCCGGGACTGGTTCAGGGCGTTGCAGCTGATCCCGGAGACTCTGCTCCCTGCTGGACCCGACCCGGGAGGCAGCTGGAGCTCCTGGCAGCCGCGTGCCACCAGGTGGCACCTGTGAACGGGCGAGCCGGGCGGAGGGGACAGGCCCCCGGGGAGAGACTCAGGCCAAGGGCAGCCCAGGGTCCGCTGCGCCTGACGCCGACTAGGCCGGAAACCTGGGTGGCTCCAGCCAGTGACCCCGTTTCTGCTGAAGCCACTTGGATTTGCATTGGCTTGCAAGAAAGAATCCTGACATGATCAGTTTTTTCTTTCCTTTTTTCGTTCTAAGCAAGATACAGCTTCGATCCTGTCATTTTTCAGGGTGTTTTTCCTTCACCCTCCGCGAGAATGCTGAGCAGGCGGCAGACATGGAGAGCTGCCCACTGCCCTCCGCCTCTGCCCGCTGGGCCAGGACCGTCTCAGCACGGGGCGGGACCGGCTGGCGGGGCCGTCTGGGCCTGTTCCGTGGGGCGGGTGGGGCCCAGGGAGGCAAAACCCATCTGCCCCTGGCCTGGGCACAAGGTGACCCAGCAGGTGAGGCAGGGGACCTGGGGGTTCCACACTGGCTCCAGGGCAGGGAGATGCCAGGTCTCCTCGTTAGCTCCGTGGTCCTGAGCAGCCTGCGCTCGGGGTAAAACGTCCTGCTCCGGAGGCCCAGAGCCCAGAAGGCCTGTTGGTTTGTTGCAGGCCAGACTTTTAAAGGCAGTCGTAAGTTAAAAGACACGGATTTGTAGTTCTTAGAAGAGGCGGTCGGAGGTCCAGCCAGAGGACATTTTCCGCAGAAAGCCACCGACGCCGTGTGGTACCTGCTGTGGGCCAGGCTGTGTCCTGAGGACGGTAGGGTGTCAGCACATCCACCCTGCGTCTGGCAGGAAAGGCCGGCATTTGCTGCAGCGACAGACGCCCTGGCTTCACACGGTGACAGCTGGTCGTTCCCTGCCTGCTGTGGGTCGCCGTTGGAGGGAGGTGGTGCAGGGAATGGCGGGGCGTGGTGCGCGCTCCCAAAGGGACGCCCATCTCGGGTGAGGGAAGTGAGGCAGGAGGCCCCGCCCGCTCCGCAGGGAGGGCTGTCCTGCTGTGCCGGGAGGCGGCAGCAGCCCCTGCTCCCGGCTGTGTTAGGAGGAGGTGCCCCGAGGACCCTCGTTTCTCACGTCGGGCTGGGGCTCACAGCGATGGGGGAACTTGGTCGGAACGTGCAGCGGCTCAGTAGCTCAGCAGAGCAGCCGCCTGAGGTCAAGGATGCTTCAAGTTTCCCGTCCGTGCCGGGCGCCCACGGACTGGTCTAGGGCGCACACGCGTGTGCACGTGCTGGCCCCGCGCAGGCAACCGTTGGGGGCACACGCGCTGTGAGGCCCCTGCGCCCTCCCTGCCCCTCTGCAGCTCCGCTGAGATCACCGTGATTTCCTGGCACTTGGTCATAATTGATGGTGAATCTAATGGGCCCGCCACCGCCTGAGCTCATCCGAGCCCCTTGCTGTCTGAGCCGCCTACCGCGCGTCCTCGGGCGGGCGGCGCCGCTTCCGCTCGGGGTGATTTATGGCGCCTGCTCCCCGCCAGGCCCACCCAGCTGGCGGTGGGAGGCGCGAGGGAGGGGCGGCGGGAAGGCTCTGGTGGGTGGTTCTCCGACGAAGACAGACCTGGGGGAGACTTTCAGACGCTCCGCTGCGGCGTGCTTCCCCTCTGCCCGTGTTCTCGTGTCCTCGTGTCCTCGCGGGGAACCGGCCGGGAGCCTCAGGTGACCCTGGTGCCGCGACCTGGGACGGCCTCCCGCGGCCTCTCTGCCTCTGGTCTCCACACGCTCACCTCATCTTCCAGGTGCTGGGCTGACAGCCTCGGCGCTCGGCCCTGCCTCCTCTTTTGCTCTCGGACCTGATGGGACACCCTGTTGTTTTTACCTGTAAAATGGATCCGGAGTCTCGCTGCTCCCCAGCCTCTGCCGCACCAGGTTCCCCGCACGGGGACGGCTGCATCGCCCGCTCACCCGGCCTGTGGCCCCTGCGGCCCCTCCCTGCGCGGCCTGCGACCTGCTGCCTGCACAGGGGCCTCGCGCGGCTCCCCCGCCTCTGAGCAGGAGCCAGTGTTCCCGCTGTGGCCTCAAAGCCCCACCCTCCGGTCCCCTGGTCCCCACCCCCTTTCAGCCCTCGTCTCCCGGGGGTGCCCGTCCCTGACAGCACGTCAGCCACAGGCTCCCTGAAACTGGACAGGCCCGTGCCAGCCTCCAGGCCTGTGCACTGCTGCGCTGTCTTCCTCTTCCAGGTGAAACGGCCCCTCCCCGGGGCCTGGCCTGTGGGATGGGTGCCATGGTAACCCCTCGTGGGTGGCCGCAGGTGAACAGAGCAGCTGGGGCAGGGGCTGCAGCAGGGCCCCTTCCGGAAGCAGCGCTTATTTACAGTGACAGGTTCTGTCCCCAGGGCCCACGGCTTTGAACTCGGATTCGCCAGCGTCCTTTCTGTTCTGGAGGCAGCTTGTTGGCTGTGTGCGGCCTCAGACTTCATCACAGCCCCTCAGGGTCCCCCCGGGCCCAGCAGGGCACAGGGAGGGCAGGGGCAGAGCTCGGGAGCCTCCCGCCCTCCGGCCTCCCCACCTGAGCCTCCAGCTGCTCCTTCCCGGGCTGTGGCACCTGCCTCGCCCTCTGCAAGGGCACGATCAGCGTCTCGAAGCTTTCTGCTCCACCCTCCGTCCCTCGGGGAGACCTCCCTCATCCCCCAGGAGGTGCCTCTTGTTTCTGACAGGCGCAGCTGACACCAGGCACAGCGGCAAGGACCACCGGGGAGGTGGCGTATCTGGTTTTGTTCCCTGGGCTTCTCCAGCCCCCCGCCCACGGCTGGTCCCCCCACCCCGCCCGGGAGGGCAGCAGCGCTCAGTAAACATTTGTGGAATGCGTGAACAAGTGGCCCCCTCTCCGTGTCTAATAAACAGCGGCTTCTCCCAGCAACTGTCAGTCTGCGAGCTGCTGCAGAACGTGCCTGTGGTCACACCTCCCCGGCTCCTCCCGTGCTGGGACGGAGTTTGCCTGCCTTCCCCTTGCCTGGGGCTTCGACCCGGTGCCAGAGCTGCACAGCCCCGAGGCCTTGGAGGTTTCCTTTCCTCCCCTCCCCTGAGGAGGGCACGCTGGGGGCTCCCAGTGGGAGGGTGAGCTGCAGGCTGGGTCCCCCTTCGGGCGCCCTGCAGCGACCCCGGGGCCCAGGTGCCCTCCAGAGCCTGTCTCCCCGGCTGCCCTGCAGTCGCTGAACCGGGCGCTTGTTCCTGCCTGAGCTGCTTTCTGCTTGTGGTGTGGAGAGCGTAGCAGGTGTTCAGTGAACATTTGCTGACCGAACACCAGCCCGGCCCCGAGCCTGGCACGCAGGGGGCGCTCAGTTCCGGCGCAGCCCCTGGTGCCTCGGGGGCCGAGCCTGGGGTGGCGGCCCTTCTCCCGGTCAAAGCCGGGGGGCTCTCGTTACCCAGCTCCGGGGCTCCTGCTGTTTCTGCAAATACGGTCTTTGCCCTTCCTCCCCACCCTCCCCTTCACGTTGTTTCTGCGCAGTTGTTTCTGCGCACGTCCCTGTCCCCTGTCGCTGGCCGTTTCAGGAGACACAGCCAAGTGCTGTGTGGAGACCCCGCATTTCGTGTTTGCACAAGTGCGTTATTTCAGCAAAGAGGGCAGGGAATTGAACCTGCAGCTCTGTGCCCTTGAGACACCGTGGCCCCTCTGCCAGCGGAGGTGCAGGCGTCCCATACCGGTTGCGCCCGTGTGTCCCCTTCCGTGAGCCCCAGCGTGTCGGGCGGAGGGCGTGGCTGTGCCCAGTCAGGTGTGTGCCGTGGACGGGTTTAGTAAGACCCGGTTTGCTTCTGAAGCCGGGCCCGTGGGCCGGGCAGAGGGGCCTGCGACCTGCCGTGGGCCCCTGTGCCCTGCCCCACATGACCTGGGTCCAGGCCTACATCGCGAGGGGCTCCCTTTCCTCTGAGGTCTCAGCAGCTGTGCCCGAGCCCCGAGGCCGGTTCACCCGTCAGTCATCACCTTGCTGGCCGCCTGCTGCCGGTGGCTGCTCTCCTGACCGGGCTGCAGTCCCCAGAGGCTGGGCTGAGGGAGGGATTGGAAGGGGAGCAAGAGCAGGACGAGGAGGGAGGGGGCCGCACAAACAGCAGGAGCCAAGGTCGCGGGCCTCCTCCGGAGTCCAACCCCTGTGGGTCCCAGCAGGGCCCTGGCTCCGCGGTGAAGTTCACCAGGGTCGCCTGCCTTCCGCCCAGGGGGTCACAGTGTGTGTGCACTCTTTCTTTTTTTAAAGTTTTTTTTTTATTTCATTGTTTTTAGAAAGAGGGGAAGGGAGAGAGGTAGAGAGGGAGAGAGACATCAATGTATGGTTGCCTTTCACCTGCCTCAAGCCACGGACCTGACTGGAGACCTGGTTTGCAAGCTGGTTATGTGCCCTGGCTGGGGAATCGAACCTGCGACCTTTGGGTTCGCAGGCCGGCACCTTATCCACTGTGCTACCTGCCAGGGCTGTGTGTGCACTCTTGAGTGCGTATTTCATATACCTGGTGGGTTTCCCTCTTGCCTTACTTTTTACCGTGGTAGAATTACACGCTGCAGACTAGATGCTCCTTGTGAAACCTGCATGTTGGAGTCCCATGTCTGTCCTGCGGCCAGCTCTCGGGAGCAGAGTTTCCGATGCTCACCGTGCCGGAGCGTGTGTCACGGCTATGTCTGCCTTGGGCCGTGTGCGTGAGGCTGCCGTGAACAGGGGTGAGCAAGCCTCTGTTTGGGGGGCTGGGCTAGGCAGGTGCTGGCCGAGGGCTGCCCTCTGGCGGGTACGTCCGAGCGGGTCACTCCAGTTTGGTCAGAGGCCCGCGTGACTTCAGCTGTAATGTGGGGGCAGTGAGGCCGGCTCCCGGGCCGCTGGGAGGGCCGAGTCGGGTGGTGCCAGGGGCTCAGACAGACAGGCCGCAGCCAGCTCCCGTCATGCTGCCTGCCCGCCGTCCTCCCTGGGCACCGGGGTTGGAGGGGCCCCCGCGCCTTCCCCGACTGCCGCGTGGGGAGCCCGGCAAGTGGTCTGGGGTGGGGGTGATGTGCTGTGACGGCTGGAGTCTCGTTACGGTTTGGAATGTGGTCCCATGGTGACACGTTAGAGAATTGACTCAGATTGTTCAAAATACAGTACAACCCGGTGGGGCCCCTCTGTCACCAGGCACCACCTCTGTGACCAGTGCTAGAGCCTTGGTAACACCCTCAAAAACAGATCACCTCCTCTCAACCTAAGGAGGCCACCCAGGGGCTACCCTGGGAACCCTGGGACTGCGGAGGCACTTTACTGAGTATGAGGTAGACAACATTTGGCAGAGAACTGTGTAGGAGTAGGGGTCACACAAGCTAGAAGGTTCCTTCTCACAGGAAAGCAAAGTCGGGGGAGTCATGGCTTCTGTCTCGTGGTCCAGGAGGGCTGCTGCGGCCGCCAGCACCACACCTGCACGTCTGCCTGCGGGGAGGAGGAACACGCACGAAGGTCTTCCCTGTAAGGGTGCTCTGCCCACATCACAGAAGCCACTTCCACGTGCATCCTGGTGGCCAGCACTGGGTGGTTTGGCCCCCTAGCTGCAAGGGAGCCCGACCATGTCCCCCTTGTTCCTGCTCGCTGAGCGCCGGCTCTGAGTCAGGGTTTCTGTTACCAAGGGAAAGGCGTCATTGGCTATCGGGTATGGGGAACAGCAAAGCAGTCTCTCTCACCGTGCTGCAGGGGTGGTAAGACCCCCTTCGGAGGAAGCACCCGGCTTTTTGCCCTCCACCCACATCAGATGCATGAGGCTAGTTGGGGGAGCCGGCACTGAGGAGAGAATGGAGGGGCATCCTGACCCTGGCTTCTGCGCCAGAGGGGGTCAGGTGGGACAGGCTCCTAACGAAGGAAGTTCCGGTCCAGGCCGAGAGAGGTCCTGGGGCCGGGGTCCCCCACTGGAGGCATCCCACACCTTGGGCCTGCCCAGCTCCCGTCCATCCTCCATCATTGGCCAGGAGCATCCGTGGGATGCAGGGCAGGTTCTGATGGTAGTATGGGAGCTGCCAGCCAGCCCCCCACCATGGTCAGGGGCCCCCAGGAGCTGTGTTGGCTCGTGGGGCCTGATCTGGGGAGGCTGAGCATGACCTGCGTGCTGGCCCAGGGCGACTTCATCCGTGTGTGATTCAGGCCGTCCTGACCACAGCAGGTCTGAAACCCTGCGCCACAAGCACTTCCTCACCACGGTCTCCGCAGGCCACCCCCGTGCACGTTCCGTCAGGCCCAAGGGGCGTGGGGCCTTAGACAGATGTGTTGCTTCTTGTCACTGCTGGAACAGCAGTTGCTGGCCCCAAACAATGCCTGTTTCTTCTCTCGGACTGGGGGTCAGAGGTCCGGGGTGAGTCGGCCTCTGGCTCCCCACACACTGCAGGGCAAAGTGGCTCTCACCCCCCTTGGCGCCCGGAGGAGGGAGGCCTGCGTTCCCCGGGCCGCGGCCCCTCCCTCTTCCTCCCCAAGTGGTAGCAGCTCCTCTGTGTTTTGGGGGGACCTCTCCTCTCCTGCTTCTCAGAGCTCTGTCCACCCTCCTCTCCTCTCAGGGGTGGGCAAAGGGCGTGTGAGAGTTTCCCTGGATTTGAAGCAGGTTGTTTCCTGCGAGGCAGCTCAGCCGGGAGAACGCACGCCGGAGCTGCTGGAGTCCTCCTGCCTCCGGATGGGGAGTCGCTGCTCCAGCGTGAAGTCCGCACAGGAAAAGCACAGGCTGAGCGGCAGAGAAAGGCCAGGCCCTGTGGACCCGGAGCACCTGGGCCCCGCTGCCCCGCAGCCGAGGGCCTGAGGGTTTCAGACGCGGGCGCCCGAGCCCCGCTGCGGCGAAGGCGGCTGGAACTGAGGTTGCGTTCTTGCTCCGAGAGCCCCGCCCGCCCGCTCCCCCCAGGTTTTGCGCACCCGCCCCAGGCCTCAGAGGGAACCTGCCCTCTGGTGTGAGGGCTCCCAGCTCCTGCCGGCGCCGCCTGCCTTCCTTCCCCCTGCAGGAGCCTTGCCCGCGATGCTCCTGGGCGATGCATCCTAATGTATATTTAACAGTGGGTTAAAATCGAATTAATTCAGATTGGTTAATAAACTGCAACATCCGTTTCTAAATCAAGCTCCATTTTCCTCTTGAGCAACTAAATTCATGCCTGTTGGTTTAATTTGTTGCCATTGTAATCTTTAACGCTGATGAAATTATGGAAAGGTTTCTAGTGAACTTATCCAGATTTGATTAGGGTTGAACATATTAATGTTTTCCCTTCCCAGCAGTCTCTGGAGAGAGGCCGGCCGGGAGTCTGTGGGTTCCGTACGCTGTGGAGGGAGATCTCAGGAAGCCAGCCCAGCCAGCCCTGTTCAGGGAAGTTCTTGGGGGTGCGTTTATGGGCACCGACGGCATGTACAGCCCTGGACGTTAACAAGAAGAGGTTCTGGGCTTCTGCACAACAGCTGTGAGGGATGTAGGGACACGGAGGGTCCCCTAACTTGGCCCCCTAAGGACCCCACCTACACTCGAAAGGGGGCATTTGCCGTCCTCTTCACCGGAATGCAGTGTTGGCCTCAAGTAGGTTCTTTTTCTCTTTTTTAAGATTGTATTTATTATTTTCAGAGAGCGGCGAAGGGAGAGAGGCAGAGAGGGAGAGAGACATCCATGTATGGTTGCCTTTCACCTGCCTCCAGCTACGGACCTGGCTGGAGACCTGGCTTGCAACCTGGTTATGTGCCCTGGCTGGGAATCGAACCAGCGACCTGTGGGTTCACAGGCCGGTGCCTTATCCACTGTGCCACCAGCCAGGGCCTTCAAGTAGGTTCTTATATGCAAATTAATTTGACGTTGAGCTTGACCTGTAAGAATTTCCTGCTGATGGTTTGCAAGACCCCTGGTGAGCGGAGCATGTGGGGGTGGGAGGAGGGGAAGAGTGAAGGTCAAGGCCAGACGCAGTGCAGCAGGGAGGAGAGCAGGCCAGGCCGGGGCTCCAGCTGCTCTGTCCGCGCTCCTGACGGGCCCGACAGCACCGCAGGATCTGAAGTGCGGAGCCAGGCCCCTGCTTCAGGGAGGGGCAGGGCTGGGAGCCAGGACCTGGGGTGGGTGATGTCAGGCACCGAGAGGCCCCCATGAGGGTCCCCCAGTTCAGATTTCTAGCCAGACGTTGCAGGGAATCTGCAGGTGAGCCTGATGAGCCCCCGCCTGCCGACCTCGGGTCTCGGGCTCCTGAGCCTGGCACTCAGGGCTCCGCAGGGGCCGCCCCTGGGCCGACTTGAATGTGCTGAGTCGGTGGCCTTGTGTGGGCGTCTCGGGTCCCAGAAGGGCAGGGCAGAGCCCACCGCCGAGCCCGTGCCCGTGCGGTTCCTCCGCGTGGCCTTTCCCTCCTGCCCACGCACCCCCAGAGGGCAGCCTCAGGGCTGGTGGACCCCTCCTGCCCCAGGGAAGCCCCTCCTCCAGGGACTCAACCCTCCTCCCCGTCCGCCTCTGTCCCCGCATGCGGCCGGAGGGTTCTCGGAGCCGGCGGCTGCCGTGCTGCGGATACTAGGCGGGGTGGGGAGAGGGGCCTCCTCTGCCAAGGTCAGGGGAGCCCTTCGTGGTCACGCGGGAGGCCTCACCCTGCTTCCAGGAAGGGCCTGGTTCCTGTCTCCGGGCAGCAGGGGGAGCTGCTCCTGGAAGGTATTTCAACAGTCACCAAACACAGTGATTTAAATATTTAGAATATTTAAACAGCTTCAAGGACTCCAACAAAAGAAAACGAGATCCGGGGAAATGCACGCGTGCTCCTGCGAACACGTACACCACTGCCCCCACCCCCACCCCCAGATTCTTTCCTCCAAACCTCGGCTGGAGGGGTTTTATCTGCTCTGGAGGGAGACCTCCGAGGTTTTGTTTAGAACTTGGGCGGGCTCGTGGCTTCAATGGAGCGATTGTTCCATAGCCGGGGAATGAGATAATAAGAACACGGACTTGGAGCCAGTGTTTGGTTTGGCTTCAGGGCTTCCAGCCGCGTTCTTCTGAGAGCCTTCGCCTGGCCGTGCGTGGTCTGGGCTGCCGCTCTGGGTTGGAGACCAGGTTTGCAGTAACCGTGTCTCTGACCCGTCAGGGATCCTCACGTCCCCCCGCCGACCCCAGGACAGGGCTGCTCCGCAGGGTCGCAGCCCGTCTCGTCCCAGCGCGCCTTTCCTCGGGCGGCCCGCTTCCCTGGCGGTGCCCCGTCCCCCGGCCCTGCCTTTGCTCCTGGGCTCTCACAGGGGAATGTCCATTTCACACGAGAAGCAGGGCTTCCCTGGGCCCATGTTCGGGAGGTTTGGTGGCCGTTGTTTGGGGGTGACCCTTTTGGGGAGCGTCTCTGACACACGGGTGGCCCGTGGGGTCTCCCAGATCTCCCTACTTCCAGACACCAGCACCCTTCTCAAGGGCTTGGTTCATTCGTCCCCACCCTGCGGCCCTGCCTGGCGCGCCCCTGAACTCCAGCGCGGACATGGTCCTTCTTAAGGAGCCCCCCCTTCCAAAAGCTGTCCCTGCCCTTCCGCAGCCGCCTGCTGAGTCTGGAGGCCGTCAGGGGCCTCCTCTCATCATGGGTCTCCCCAAGTCCTGCCCCAACTCCCCCAACCCACATCCAGCGAAACCCACCCTTAACCTAACCTGACTGTACCACCCTGCGGGGCCTGAGCAGCCAGAGGTGAGCTTTGACCCTTGTGGTGGCTGCAGGGCCCCGCCGCCGCCTGCCCTCCCGAGTGATTCCCGTCCGTCACCCAGCGGTGAGGCCAGGAGCGACTGGAGCCAGCACAGCTCAGCCCTCGCCCGGACCCTCCAGGCGGGCGGTTTAGGGCAGCGGAAATGTGTTCTCCCAGCGCCGAAAGGAGGTGTCGGGGCCGCGCACCCTCGGGGGCTCCAGGAGGCTCCTGCCCTGCTTCCCTCCTCGCCTCTGCCTCGCTGGCTGTCTCTTCCCGGTGCCCTGTGTCCTCGCAGGGCCTCCTGCTAGCCTCGCCCCCGCCGCACTCAGGGCCCACCTTGTGGACTCCGTGCTCACTTGAGTCCACGCCCAGGGACCCTCTTTCCATACACGGTCACACGTGCAGGGTGGACAAGGGTTGGGGGTTTGGAGGTGGCGCCTCAACTCAGCCTGCTCCCCAAGGGCCGGCACCGGGCTGAACATGCGGGTCCCCACGTCACGTCACGCCCCGCACAGCCACCCGCGGGGGCAGGTACGGTTGAAATTCGCGTTGTGCAGATGAGCAGACGGGGGCTTCCAGGGCTCAGGTGCCGCGTGTGGGGGCCGCACCACCGAAAACAGTGGCGCCAGGATGGGAGCTCACGGCAGCCGGACCGGAGCTGCTCTGCCCAGTCCCGCCAGTGGTGGGACCCTGACTGCGGACGGGAAGGAAGGCTGGGTGGGCCTCCTTGCCACGCAGGCCCACTCAGGCCCTTGGGGTTTAGAGCCCCCCGTGTAAACCCCCTGGACCCGACCGTTTGATGTTGAAATATTTTCTGGGCAGCACGGATTGGTGGGTGCCGGGGGCTGGGGGGACGGGGAACGGGGCTGCCTTTGGGGACAGTGGCAGCGTTCTGGACCCAGGCAGCTGGAGGCTTCGCGACACTGTGGCTAATTCTATGTGGGTTTCACCTTAAAATCAGGCTTTCAGTTTTGACATCTTTCCATGACCAGGGGCCTCACTGCTGGAGCGCACCTGGGGCCCCTGAGCACAAGAGTGTGGGCTGTCTTGCTGGCTGAGGGGGTGGGAGGTGACAGGTGAGTTTTACTTCATTTGGGGGAGGGGGAGAGGGATGCAGGGAAAGTGAAAGCAGACAGGGACACAGACAGTGGAAGTTGGTCTGTCCTCCTGTCTCCCGGCTGGCCGTCCAGACGGCCCTGCCCTCCCTGCAACCGCCCGCAAGCCGGGGGCTGCCTGACGGGGGCGGGGGGCACGGAGCCGCCAGCCCCAGGAGCACAGGCCCCTGTGTTTGCCGAAGGCCCGGTGCAGCAATAGCTCCGTTTTACCGATTGTGTCAGAAGCAGTAATTCAGGAAAGCGATTTAAATTCACGGGAGGAAGCCAGAGCAATTATCTGCGTCTGCATTGGATTCTTCATCATTTCTGCGATTGGCTGTGGAGCCCGGAGACAGACATTCCGCCAGGCTGATGTGGCTGCGCAGGGCCGGTGGGGGCGGGGGTGGCCCGCCGCCGGGAGAAGCCCGCAGTCAACAGTTTGCCGGGTCCACACCCGAGCGCGTACGGTTCCCGGGGTGTTTCCAGGGGCGCCCGGTGGTTTCAGTCCACCTCACTCCCAGCCCAGCCGCTCCCCGTGTTTCCCGGCAGCCTCCGTTTCAGCACATAATCGTGTCGTGATTTGTGGTGGAGCCGTGAGTCTTCGTGCAGTCTTCTCCCCGCGGTTAAACTTTAATGAAAGCTTAAATCATGGCGGAAACCTCTCGGGTGCCAAGCCGGTGAGATCAGAGGAAGGCGCAGTGATACTGGCTGGTGGGCAGGTGGCGGAGGGACAGCCCCACCCACCTGCCTTCCCGGGAGCCCCGGCACAGCATCCTCTGCGCCGCCTCCGGAGTTACGATGAATTCAGCGCTCGGGCCTGGCGCCTCCCGGGCCTGGCGCACAGCAGGTGCCCCGTGAATATTGAATGAGCCTGCGGCTCGGGGAGCTGCCTGCCGGAAATCCTGTGTCTCCCGCGCTGGGTTGCTCCTGGACGTCATGGTGTCATGGTATTTTCGCCTGTGCTGGGCATCTTCTGTGGGCCCTTCCTGGTGACCGGCCCTTTCCGTTCCGCCCCCTGAGGCTGCATCCCTGGCTGGAGGCAGGCGGGGCCCGGGCCAGGGCACCCCTGGGCTCTCTCTCCGCCAGTCCTCACCCAGGCTCAGGCTCACTCTCTCCCGGCTCCGCCTTCAGGACCCAGCAATGCGCTCGCCTTGAACCCCTTCGGGGGTGGCTGCAACCCCCATGGTGCTGTTACAGGGGATCCTTAGCCCTGACACTTCTGCAGTCGCTTGGCTAGATTTTCGCACTTTCGCATCAGAGTGCCATTCTCTGCTTCCGTTAGATGCTAACTGACATACCTAAACCACTGTGCTCTCAGGATCCTTTTAAAAGCAATTCACATTGTTACCCGGGACTGACGTAAGCCTTTCTCCAAGCCGGCAGTTCTCAGTGTGGTGTGGGGCCCGCGGCCTCAGAGTCACCCGGGAGCTTGATAGACATGAAAACGCTTGGGCCCCACCCCAGACCTGGAGATCAGACACCCGGAGGGTGGGCCCGGCCACAGCGCATGCTGAGAGCTCACTGCTCTCAGTGATTTCTGCCCGTCCTGTGTTCAGCGTGGTGGCCTTCCTGACGTCCGGTCCCCCCTCCTCCTTCGCTGGTAAAGCCCTCATCTTGCTGATGGCATCAGTGTGTCTCGTTGAACCCCCACCTTTCCCAGCTTCCTGTGCACGTAAGTGACCCATGACCCAGAGCTGGCCAGTGAGACCCAACTGCATGTCGCCAAGTGACCCTTGCGGTCAACATTCTTTAAGAAGTAGGGGGAGGGGCAGGCAGCAGAAGAAACCAGTGCAGATTGGTTGTCCTTTGCTCTTGGTCCTCTTCCTGCCTGGGGTTTAGATGCAGTGGTCGAGGTAGAGCAGCCACATTGTCACCATATGGTGACCATGAAAATAAAAGGCTCAGAGTGTCGATGGCACGGTGGAGCTGGCTGCCTCTTACAGAGAGAAAGAAACCTCTCATTTGAGTAAGCCACAGGTACTTGGGTTTTCTGATAGGTGCCTACAAGACTATGACGATAAGAAGCCCTGGCTGGTGGCTCAGTGGATAAGGCGCCGACCTGAGAACCCAAAGGTCAATGGTTCGATTCCCAGCCAGGGCACAGAACCAGGTTGCAAGGTCTCCAGCCAGATCCATAGCTGGAGGCAGGTGAAAGGCAACCATATATTGATGTCTCTCTCCCTTCCTCTCCTTCTGTAAATAATAAGTAAAATCTTTTTTTTAAAAAAAAAGAAGACACGTTCGTCTGCGTGAGCCACTCCGGATCATCTTGCAGGCCAGGAAACCCGGCTTGAACGTCAGCCTCGTGGTTCCAGGCAAGGCACCACTTGAGACGGACAGGAAGGCACTTGCCTGGTGGAGATCTGGGTTTGATGTGTTTGTTTATACCTACATACATGCAAAAGAGGATTTGCAAAAAAAATCTGGACTCAAGTTAAGCTGAAGTTAAGTTGGAAGAAGAATTAAGGAGACCTGGGAGGTCTTAAATGACCACCCCCCATCATTATTATCATTGTCATCACCACCAATCTCACAATGTCTAGAATACCCAATGTTTACAGGGCCATGGGCCAGGTACAAGGGACTCCAAAGGGACTGACTTGCAGGAAGGTCACTGCAGGCAAGAAGAGAGACCAGGAAGTTGTCAGTGCGGGCCGTCAGGGAAGACGGCGGTGGGGACGGGGGGCCGGGCCCAGCGGCTGACTAGGCACTGATCCTAAGACTGTGTAGCGGCTGCCGGGTCAGCCTGCTGAGATAAAGGAGTTCCCATGAGCAAACGGAGGCTCAGAGAGGCACAGCGGCTTCCCCCATGTCACACAGCCTGTGAGGGGTGGACGTGAGAACCGTAAGAGCCCCCGTGTGAACCTGTCAGCAGCGCAAGTGGCATGTCCCCAGGGCACTGAGAGGTGCCAGGAAGGGGACTCCCAGCCCCAAAGAGGCCACCGGGACCCTCAAAGGCGCTTTGTTTTAAGTGCTTTTAAGTATCCATATTTCCCAGGAAAGGAAACTGTCTCAGAGAGGTGAAGCCACTCTTCTAGGGTCATGCAGACGGAGGAGCAGAGCAGTGCTCAGAGTGCGCTGGGGATCCCAGGAGAGCTTCCTGGAGGAGACAGACAGGTTGTGGCTGCAAAAGGGGCAGAGGAAAAAGCCTGGGCAAAGGCTCAGCGGTGGGAAGGTGTGGGGTCAACGTGGCCTGGGTGAGAAAGACGCCAGGGTTCACCGCGTCTTCCCGTGCGGACTTCTCAGAGCTGCTCAGTGACCAGTGCCTTCCTGTCCGCAACCCTGTGACACGTGCCGTGTTTGACTTCATTTTGCAGACAGGGAAACCTGCTCTCATGGAAGAGAGAGCCCCTGGGAGGAAGCAGGGGAGGGAGCCTTCTACTACGAGGGGGCGTCGTTGGACTGGACCCCTGGGTGGAGACCGTGGGGGCCACGCGCTTGCGGTAACTGAGGACCCGCCGCCCGCAGTCCTCACGGAATCGGCCCCAGGTACCCGAGCTGCCGAACAGCTGCTGGATGAGAAAGGACCCACTCGAGCTAACGGCCCCCAGCGGCCCTGCAGCGACTGCGCTGCGCTGCGCTGGGCAATCTGGCCGGGAAGGCGGCTGAGCTTCGCTCCCCTGGGAGCCGGAGCGGCGCGAGGGGTGCGGGCTGGCCCTCCTGCCTCCCACGGTGGGCGGCTGGGAGGGGACGGGAAGGCCTGAGTCCGACCAGCTGCCGTTCCGGAGGGCTCTGCAGGCAGGAGCAGCCGTGGGAGGACAGTGGGCTTGGGTGGGCGGCAGCTCGGAAGGCCCCCAGCCACGGTGGCCTCCTCGGCCCCCAGAGCGCAAGGGCGGTGGAGCTAGAGAGCACGGTGCACAGGGCACACAGTAGGTGCTCGTGAGGGAGAGCCAGAAACGCAGCGGGCGGTGACCCTGCCTCAGGCTTCCTTGTCCGGCCAGTCTCAGGGTGTGCGGAGGACAGGCCCTCCCGGCCGGCGTCTGGGGCTTTGAGACGCAGCCACACAAACGCAGTCAGGTTCAGAGCACGCGTGGAGCTGGGTCCCGGTTCAAGTCCCAGTGGCACTGATGACCAGCTGTGTGACCTTGGGCAAGTCAGCTCACTTCTTTGTGCAGCAGATTCCTCACCTGCAAAACAGCCCTGGCACCAGCACAGCCCGGCTGGGTCAGCGGCTGAGTCAGGTGTTGGCCATGCCCCACCCACAGGAGCCCTGCCCAGCTCCCGGCTCTTACCCGCGTGGGCCTCCTCCCAGCCCCCACCACAGCTGCGAGCTGGCCCAGGTCACACTGCCCTGCTTTGTACGTGGCTCATTGCGGGGTCGCGTGTCCCCGGAACACACCCTGCGATGCCGCTCTTGCATGTAGGAGCAGAGGCGGCCCAGCCCCATCCTGCCTCCCAAACCGTCAGTGTCCCCAGCCTGGGGGCGGGTGGGCACAGGCTGGGCACCAGAAGGGACTCCCCAGGCTGGGAAAGGCACCCGGCAGCCCAGGCTGGGTCGTTACTCTGAGCTCCTCTCGTCTGGTCGGCCGGGCGGCGCTCCAAGGAGGGCCAGCTTTGCAGAGGTGGCCACGCAGGTGGCCCTGGCCTGCTGTGTGAACGACGAGTCCCCTGGTTCCAGGAATGAGTCACAGGGCCTTCAAGGCTTGGCGTTCTGAGGTCCCCAGCTGGGCAGCTGACATGCTGTCCTCACGCTCTCTTCAGAGTTGGGAACGTTCTGGGCTGCAGTGCTGGGCCCGCCCGTGCGTTCCCCATGGCAGGCCTCAGACAGCCCGGGTCTCGGGGGACCAGGACCCAGGCCTGGCCCCGCCCGGCCGGCTGGAAGTTGTCGGTTCCCACAGGGCTGGCTGCGTCCCTGATCTGCAGGGCACGTCCAGGTGAGCCCTGCCCTGAGAATTACGGGGCTCCCAGGCTCCCAGGTGGACTGCCTGACCCAGTCGCAGTGGAGCTCCGTGCCGGCGCCGCCATCAGCAGGAAGGGGCACCTTTGGTGTGTCTGGCACAGAACCACGTCCCAGGCCTGGAGGTTAAACGAAGAACAACTCAGAACAGTGTGGGAGGCGGCCCCTCGAAGGACCGGCTTCCCTGCCAGGCGAGGGGCCCGTCTGCGTCGGCCGGCGTTGCTGTGAGAGGCCGTCTTCCGCCTCCGTGACGTGTTCTGACGGCTCTTCACGTGGCTGCCCACCTCGTGATGGACGGACCGCCTGCCCTGAGCCGTCAGCAGTTTTCCACCAAATGCTCCACCCTCCCTGTCGCCTCATCTCCCCCAGCAACGTCTTTTTGTTTCCCTGGGTGAAAAAAGTCCTCAAAGGGGAATATTTTGCTGATATGAAAGAGGTAAAAAAACCAAAAAACACTAAAAAGGCATCAAAATCGATGAGTTCTTAAACTGTTTTGAGCAGTGGGGAAGTCTCAACAGGTGCATTACATCGAACGGAGGGCACTTTGAAGGTGACTGAACTGTAACCATGTAAGAATAATGCGCAATTGTTTATCGTTAAGTTCCGAGGTTTTGGGGGGTCACTCCTCATACGGTAGAGCAGAAAATGGGGAATAGGCGGGCAAGTGACCAGTGACCTGCTCTGCCACGCTGTGGTGTGGCGTGGTGGTCAAAAGTGAGCGTAAAAGCAAGTGTGGCCGGTCACTGGCTAGCTCTGTTCCTTCCAGGCCTCAGTTTCTCCACCCGGAAGAGGCGGATGATAGCAACCGTTGTCAGATGAGTCACGGGAACGGTAACTCCTCTTTATCACGAAAGCTGTTCCAATGGGGATTTTCCTGCCAATGGCTGCCTGGGACTCACTGCCTCCCCCAGGTACCTCAGGCCCCCGCAGCGAACTTCCTCCTGCCGCCCTCGCCGGGCCTGCAGGCACCCTGCGCGGTGAGAGGCGTGCAGGGCTGGAGTGGGAGTCTGGAGGTTTGGCCCCTGGCCCCAGGCCTGTGGGACCGTGACCATGCCAGTGCCTTCATCTGCAGAACAAAACGAGGTCAGCTCCACCGGTCGGACAGGTTTGTGGACAGGTTTGCGGAGAGGCCCTGGGCAGGGAGGCAGGTGAGGAGCAAGTGGGGAGCAGGGGGGGTGCCTGGGCCTCCATGATCACCTGCCCTCCTGCCTCATTTTTGCCGACCTGGGGCCGCTCCTGGGCCCTCGAGGTGCTTTCGTCCTGAGCCCAAGAGGTGGAGCTGCTGGAGGTTACCCTCGCGCTGGCTGCAGGGCAAACTCCGCTGCACCCATGCTCCAGGGCCTGCCTGCGTCAGCCACACTGCACTTTGGCCTCCCCTTCCCTCCTTCCCTGCCCTCCACCACCACAGTTCTCCTCCCAGAGTGTGTGGCTGGCGGACACCAGCCCTTAGCGCACACACCTGTGAATGGGTCTGATCCTCCTGAGGACTCTTGGAAGCAGTAACTGTCATTCCGTTTTGCAAAAGGTGAAACTGAAGCCTGGAGAGGCGGAGTAACTGTCTGTGGTCACACTGCTAACCACACACACACTTCGTTGCACTGTAGTTTGCAATGAAGTCCCGGGGTCAGTAATCTGGGGTTTGAACCCTGGCTTTACTGTTTACTAGTCATGTGACCTTGGGCAGGCAGTTGTGCCCCCTTGGACCTCAGTCTTTTCATCTGTGAAATGGAGCACATGCGAATCAAGCAATTAAAACTTCTAGAGAGCTACATACTCAATGCATGTCCGTGGGTGTTACTTATTCAGTGAGGGGTGCCCTTCAGCTGGCTTTGTCCTGCTGGGACCCTGACTGGGCAGGGAGCTCTCAGGAGGTCGAGGCGGCCAGCTGAGCCCCAGGCCACTCGGTGCCCCGCAGAGGCAGGATGGGCTGGATGGAGGGGAGGGAGGGCAGCTAGCCACAGCCTCCAGTGGGTCCCAGCTGTCCCAGGGGCCTATGGGGTCTGCACCCACCTCCCAGGCTGAGGGCAGCCGGCTGCGGGGCCCCTGTTCCCTTTGGTGGCCTCCTGCTTCACAACCAGAGCATCTTCTGGTTGCAAGCACAGGTCGCTCAGTAAGGACCCATGAAGCCTGCGGGCAAGGAAACCTCAGAGCTGCCCTGTGGGCAAGCAGGGTTCCCAGGCCAGCGGCGCCCCTGAACCCTGTTTCCTGTGCCCTCAGGCTGCCCAGGGGAGAGGAGGGGGAGAGGTTTGGATCTGGTTCAGTGGCTTTGGGTGGCCTTGGGCAAGCTATTGTATCTGAGTCAGTTCCATTATCTGCAAAAATAGCAACAGCGAGGCAGGCCTAGCAGCACCTGCCCTGTCCCATGGCTGTGGGAACCAGCCAGAGTCCCCCCAAGTCCAAGGCATGGGGCTGTCACCTTTGCACCCCCCATTCTGGATGGGGACGGAGGCACAAGGAGGGTATGTCCAGGCTCAGCCAGCCCTCTGCGTCCCCAGCCCTCCTCTGCCTCACACGGCGTGTTCAGACAACACCCGGGACTCTCGGCAGGCATTTATTGGGCACCTACTGAATGCAGGCCTGTTCCGGCCTCTGGGAAGAAAGGAAGCAGAGCTGGGACCCTCAGAAAGAAGCAGATGGCCGGGAAACCCCAGGTCCTCCCCTGCCCTGGGATTCCTGGGCCCCAAGGCCTTTTTCCCTGGGACAAGGGCATCCGACTCTGCTGTTCTGGGCCGAAGCCTCTCTCCTCTGCCCAATGAAGTTTCTCCTGGCTAAATATTCAGTCAAATCAAAGCTCACACGTCTTGCCGGCCTGCCTACGTCCCCTCTAATACCTTACCCGCAGCCCAGCCAGAGCCCTGCTCCCTGCCCCCTTCCTGAAGGGACACAGGGGTGCGCCAGGGGAGGCTCAGCTTCCAGGGCTGACCCTGCGCTCCCTGCTGGGCTGAGTTGCCATGGGCCCAGGGTCCCGGTCCCCCAGCCGCTGCAGGTGAGGATGCTCAGCGGTGACACAGCCGGCCCGCTCGGTCACCCCCAACTCCTCCGGGATTCGGCTCCTGGCCGTCGTGGTGGGGTGTGGAACCCCTGGGCAGGTGCCGTGCCTCCCCAGCCCCGGCTTCCTCCTCGGTGAACAGGCTGCCAACCCAGCTGTGCTGAGAGCCCCGCTCCGTGTGCGACCCTGTGAGATAAGCTAGAGAAAGTGCCTTGTGAACCACAGCGGCGTGTCTGTGACTCACCCGGCCCGCGTCCTGGCCGCGTGGGGCGCTGACAGACCTCAAGGGCGACCGGTCCTCCCCCACCCCTCCTTTCTTCCTTCGTTCCCCCTCCCTCCCCCTCCATCGCTGTCTTCCCTCCTGCTTTCACAGAAGACAATGCTGAGTTCAGAGGACCTGCCCCCGCCCTGCGTGGGCTGCGGGTGGGGCCAGGGACCCTGGAAGCCCGGCTCAGCACCCAGAGCTGCAGGCGGGCAGCCGGGCAGGTGAGAGGGGGACATGGTCCCCACGGCCAGCCTCGGCATGTAGCATGTTCGCCGCGCTTCCTGCTCCCGGCGCCGAATGATTAATTCTCACCATGCTCCGGTGTGAGGGAAGAAATAAATGTCACTTGCGCAGGGTGACTAAGCCGGTGGGGAACCAAGGCTGACAGAATCAGGCGCCAGCAGGGGGTCGGCAGGGGATGTCACCTTCAGCACAAGGGCTGCAGAAGAGCTGGTGGGAGCTGGGCGCACCGTGGGCACCAGGAAGAGCCAGTCTGGGAGGGGTGGGGGTGCTGCTTTGCGCTCAGCCGGGTCAGAGGCCCCGAGAGACTCCAGGCCAGACGACAGTTTTCCTGTGTGCCTCCGCCTTCCTGTCTGTGCAATGGGGCCCTCCTGGTGCTCGCTCCCCAGACTCCCTGGGAAAAATCCAGATACAGCCCTCGGTGCAGGATGGGTCCAGGAGCAGCTCTGCGTGGGGTGTCCTCACCTCACAGGCCCCTGCACCCACCCCCAAACCCTGTGGGTCCTTTCCTAGCCTCACTGTGCCCCAGACCCCTCCCCAGGGACCCACTCGCTCCTTATCTTCTACCCCACCCCCATCCGTCCCTGGCCCATCTGCTCTGTCCCAGGGACCCCGATTACCCACAGCCATTTCAGGTCCACAAGCCCATTCCCACAGCTGATTTTCCTCTGGCTCTCCCACCGCCCCAAGGAGCATGAGGTCTGGCTCCTCGCTCTGTCCAGGTCTGTGCGCCTATCACCACCTCCGAGAAGCCTTCCCTGACTGCCCCATCTAAAATCAGATGGGCACGCATGCCATTGTCCTTCCCATCACTTCTTATTTCGCTTCTGTTGCTGCTCACCTGTCCTCCATCCCCCTGTTGAGGAGACTGTGAGCTCCATGAGGGCAGGGACCATGTCCTTCTTGGCCACTATATCCGAGTGTCCAGCACATAGTAGGCACTCTGGTGTTTAGTCTGTTCATTGCTGTGTTCCCAGTCCCTAGGACAGCTGGCACATAGTAGGCTCACAGTAAACATTTGTTTGATCGCTGTTGGCATCAGCCTTTTATTGGCACGTGGTGAGCGTCTAACGTTTGTCTGTGTATTCAAGGCTGGGTCCTGGTTCCTAGAAAAGCACCGGCACGTGTTAGGTGCTCAGCAAATACTCAGGCTGCCCTCGCTGTACCTCTAGCGCCTGGCCGTTGGCAGGCCCTGGGTGTGGGTGGGTGAAGGTGGTGTCTGCATTATGGGGCGCGGAGAGGCCCACCCCTGCCCCTCCCGCAGGAGCAGCCCCAGCCTCCTGCCCGGTGTGGCCTGCCAGGCGGCACATGGCGCTGCCCCGCTCTCAGCAGGAGGAGGGACTGCAGATGGCGAGCCATCTGGCCGTGCAGGAGGCTGTCCGGGCAGGCCCGCCGCACCCCCAGCCCACGCACTGCTTCCTCTTGTCCCTGCTTGGCGGACCAGGGGGCTCCAGGGTGGAGAGAGGGTCCCCGTCCCCTCCCAGACTTCTGGGTGTCCTCTGGGCACCCCGGAGGCTATTGTGTCTGTGTCTGGCCCCAGAGTGCAGGGTGGACGGAGCTGTGCAGGCGTCAGGGCATGTGTGACCAGGGCATCAGGCCAGGTGGGCTCTGAGAATGGGGCTGGGACGCGACCCCCCACTGTCACAGTGGGTGGGCTAGGCCAGGCCGTGACTTCCTCCTCCCTGCGGTCACCGGTCACCAGTCAGGGCAGTGGTGGCTGGGCCCAGGTCTGCCGCAGTGCTGGTGCGCAGGAAGGACCCAGGGACAGGACGGAGCATGTGGGTGTCTGCCCTCATCCGTGTTTGAGCTACAGGTTTCTCTGTTTGTGGTTGAGTTCCCGATACAAGTGAATGTTTATCTACTGTGTGAGGACACACACGTGTACCCGTGTGTGCCTTTGTGTGCTGTCCTGGTGGGTTGCATAGGTGGGGGTGTGAGTGAGGCCCGTGGGTGGCAGGCGTGCATGTGCGCAGGTGGACAGACCTATGCAAGGGCCCGTGTGCCTGGTCTGTCTCTGTGTGTGTGCATTTGCATACATGTGCTCACACACGCCTTCAGTGGTCACATGTGCAAAAGATCATGGTTGTGTGTGTGTCCGTATGAGTGTATGTGTGTGCACGTGGGTGTATGAGCAAATCACCGTGCCTTCTTAATCTCTCTGGGGCCTGTGATGGCGACAGTGACAGTGTGACATGGTGACACCACCGCTGCCTGGGAGGCTCCCCTGAGGCCGGAGGACACACCGCCTGCAGCCTGCTCTGGCATCCCCGTCACCGGGAGCTCCCCTTCACGTGGGGAGGACAGGGTCGGGGGCAGACCCAGCCCTGAAAAGTGCCCCTTTCTCTCCTGTCCCTGCTGCCCTGAGGACAAGGCCTCTGCACTCCGGGGTCCCCTTTGTTTCATGTTTCATGTCGTGTTTCACGTTTCACGCCTCACCTTCTGCTTACAGCAAGCCCAGTTTTCCAATGGTGGGAGATCTAAACTTCTCAAGTCCCTTGATTTGCTAAAGGGACAACACTGGTGGGTGTTACAGAGTTGGACTGGTGGTGGCCCTGGCCTGGAGAGGACAGGGGAGCACTCCCAGGATGCAGGGGCGGGCCATGCAGTGGGGTGACCCCGGGGCCGAGGTCCAGAGCAGGGGTCCCCTGTAGGGCCTGAGGGTTCTGTCAGCCGACTGCCAGCCTGTTAGTGCAGACGCCACCTGGGACAGTGCGCATTCAGCACCATGTCCCTTCCGAGGTCACCTGCACGGGTGGCTGGACCAGGAGGCTGAGTGGGCTGGGAAGCAGGGACCCAAGACCCCTTAGCCTCCTGCCACCCCAGCAGAAGGAGGTTCTCTGGCCTGGCTTCTGCCAGATTTAGCACGTTCACCTTCCAGGGTTTATTCTGCTCCTTCACAAGTTCCGTTCCCAAGCCTGTGAGGACGGCAGCCTGCCTCCTGAGACACCAGGCCGGGAGTTCGCTGCTTGTGTTGCAGGCAGTGGGGAGCCACGGAAGGTGCTGGAGCCGACTGAGGAGGCCAGAGGCAGGCGGGCGGGTGGGGGAGAAGCGCAGTCACCTGCATCAGTCAGACACTGGCATGGGTCGGGCGTGACCTGGGACAGCCTTGGGGACAGTCTTGGGGACAGTCGGCCGGCTGTGGAGGCAGAAGGGAGCCAGGGGAGGGCCGCCCCCGTGGCGCTCGGGCCGCCGTCTGCGGCATGTCAGTGCGTGGGCGTGGTTGTGTCGGGTGGGCCGCTCCTCGCACCGTGGGGATGGCCACGGTCACTCATGCGTCGGGGGGCGTTCAGCGAGCCCTCTTCAGATGCCACTAGGTGCCACCTTGTCGCGAGCAGTGAAGTTTGAGACCCGCCGTGCTGTACCTGGTGCGGCTCGGAGTAGAAGTACCGCAAGTCAGAACCGCCGGCCTGGCCCGCCGCGCTGCCTGGCTCCCGCTGGCGAGGGCGCAGCTCTGAAGGGTGGGCGCCGGCAGCTGAGCTCTCCTGCCCGCCGCCGTGGGCGCACGGGGACATTGAGCCCAATTCATCCTGCCTTCAAAGGGCTCCTGTCTGAGCCGGGAAGCCCCGGCCAGACCCTGGCGGGGAAAACACAAGGGGCCCTGTTAGCCGGAGGCCGGCCCGCAGGAGGCGGCCCAGCTGCCAGGACAGATTCCCCGGCCCGCTGTGGCTCCCCGCCCTCCAGCCCTCAGCCAGCGCGTGGGTGGGTGGGAGAGGGGCCCACCAGGAGACGAGGGCTGCCTGGGAGTTGGGGAGGCCTCCCGTGGGAGGGCCGGGCTCCCAGCCCCTCCCATACCCCACGCAGCCCATTTCACTGTCCTCGTCTTGGGACGTGAAGTGCTCCTGCCCAGGCAGGTTCCTGCTGCTGCCATGAAGGCCCCAGAGCCCAGGTGTTGGCGCAGATCGTCCTCCTGGTGAGAAGCAGCCTGGGGCTGTTGCCCTCCCGGGCAGAGGCAGAGGACAGGGGCCTGAGGGCAGCATAGGCCACCTCCGGGGGCCGCACAGCCCTCAGTGCCCCCTGCCCCTCCCACATGCAGTGCACCTGCCCCATGGCAGCGACCTCCCCTCAGCGCCGCTGGTGCACAGCTTTCTGCCCAGTGACTTCATATGGCCACCTGGTGGCCCACAGGATCTCAGCACATCCAGAACCTTCTCTCCCACCTGAGCTACAGACCCAGGTTCCCAGGGCTTCAGGGCAGCAACTTCCTCCAGCATCTTCCTGGGCGGCCTGGGGAGCAGCCCTAGGGAGGTGTCCCAGGAGGCCCATCCGTGCCGTCCCACCCCCAGCTGCCAAGTGTCCGGTGAGATGCAGGCAACCAGGCGATTCAAAACCAAGTGACTGGACTGTGGTGGGAACCAGGTGCAGAGGGGCACCTGATTGGGACGTGGGGGTCAGAGAAAGCTTCTTGGAGGAAGTGACACCCAAGAGGAGAGCCAGGGTGACTGGTGACAGCAGAGTCAGGAGGTGGAAGAACGTGTCAGGTGGCAGGAACAGCAGGTGCAAAGGCCCTGCGGTGGGAGGGGCAGCACTTGCAAGGACTGCAAGGTTCCCAAGGGCAGCGGCAGAGCTGGAGTGCAGCTATGGCTGCGGCTGTGGGGGCAGCGGTGAGTAGCAGGGCCTTTGTCTCGGGGGTTTGGGGCACAGGTTAAGGCCTTTAGATGGTCTACAAATGGAGCACTGGCGGGTATTTCCGCCCTGACGCAGCCTGGAGTGGCCCCGGGCCCCCGGCGGGGGTTGCCTCTGCCAGCAACGCCACTTAAGCCCTGGGGCTCCCTCTGCTCCCCGCCAGGCTGGAGGCTGCCAGGGAGGGGGCAGGCCCGCTCCCTCTGGCGCCCACAGGGCTCAGTGCGGGGCTGGCAGGTGGTCCCTGCTGGAAGAATGTTCGTTGCATGAACAAGGCCACCAGAAGGGGAGGGGTGGTAGGGACATCACTCCCGTCCCGGGGTCAGCTCCAAGCCCACCCCACTGGCTGCGCGCCCTCTCTGTGCCCCCCGGTTCCCTCATCTGTAAGAAGGGACCGTGACAGCAGCCCTCCCCTCCAGGGAGGGTGTGGGAGCTGATGCAGCCGGTGTCCAGCGGATGGTGAGTGCTGCCCTGTGTTGGGGGGCCGGCTCTCCTGTGGGCCCCCCTTGGGGCATGGTCTGAGGTTTTACAAACCGGAACCTCAAGACTCTGGGCGCAGGTCAAGGCATGGCCCCAACACCTGGCTCTCCGCAGCCCCCACCCCACCCTGCAACTAACTACGGCCAAGTGAGGAGTGGGCAGACCCGCCACTGGGTCCCTGTTCTGTCCCGGACTGTGAGGTGCTGCAGTCCCCCTTCTGTCCCTGGGCGGTGACGTCAGGTGGCGGCACATGTCCGTGGGCGGAGGGGAGCCAGTGCGTTGGTGGACCGAAGGCAGATTGAATCCGCCGCAGGCTCTCGCCTGCCCTCGTTCCTGTCAGATTTTCTGTGAGGAGGCGGCAGGGTGGGGGGAGAAGGATGGGCAGGGAGAGGTCACCCGCCAGGAAACTCACCAGCGAGTCCCAGGAAACTGCCTCCTGGAGCCGGGAGGATGGGAGCCAGGTCCCCTCCCTGGTTCCAGCAGGAGGCAGGAAAAACCATCCTGCAGATTTGCAGTCCTGTCTCCACGGGCTTTTCTTCCGTTCCCGGCAAGCGTAGAGGACGTCCCTGAGCCCCAGCACGGCTCGAGGGCTCGTTAATTAAACGGACAGCAGATGTCACCGTCCATCAGGCTGTGGCGGCATGCCCGCGTGGCTCCCGCAGACCCTGCCGCTCACCCTGGAGTCCGCACTCGCTGGCCTGGAGCACGCGGGGGTGGGGGTCCCCCGCCCCAGGGCCGGTGCCGCAGCTGGGCGAGAGGTGATGGAGACTTTTAATTTTCATCGGGCCCGTCCATCAGAGCTCCGCTCTAAATCACTTTAACGGCAGATTAAAAATATATAAGCTGATATTAGAGGACATTCTTAGTGCCTTTATAAGTGCCTTAAATCAAAAGTTCGGCTTAACTGGAGGTTAGAGGCGGCCGGGAGGAGAGCCCAGGTGGGAGGGGGGGCTGGTGGGTGTGGGACGGCGGCCTGCAGGGCTGGGAGCTCACGGCGTGCGGAGCGGGACCGCGGAGTTGCCCTCCGGCCCGGACCCCGGGCGGCTCCCGCACACCTGCCGGCCAGCTGACCTGTGCCCAGGGCAGGCCCGCCCTCCGGCCGAGCACAGGGACGTGCCCAGTGGGATGCCCGCACTCCCTGTTCCCGTGTGCCGTGTGTCGGGCTCGTGACCTTTTCCTGAGCGAGGCCAGCGCCCAGCGCACCTCCGTCAAGGGCGCTCACCTTCCGGGAGACGCCGGGATTCGCTCCGTCTGCCCCGTCCCCGTGTGCCCCCCCCCAGCACTCGCCACCAGCGGGTGTGTTTTTCGCGCTCGTGGTGTTTTCTCGGCTGTGGGGAGGGAATCGCCACGAAGGCCGGGTTTTGCGTGTTCAGCTGCATCCGCAGCCGCACGTCCAGGCCGAGCCCGGGGCCGGGCGGCAGGTCGGTGCGTCGTGACGGCCGGAAGAAGGGGGTCCCCCCGCAGGGCCAGGGGTCAGTGGTGTCGCTGTCAGAAGCAGGCAAACCTGTGGAGCATCTTCCTGAGTTTGTCTGAGCCAGGTTGCCCACAGGAAGCCAGGTCTCAGCAGACTGAGAAAATGCTCCAGGAAGTGACAGTTTGACAGCTTGTCTTACACGTCCAAGCCGAAGGGGGGAGGACGCGGGGGGGGGGGGTGCTCCGCAACACCTGCTGGCAACGGGTGAGGGAGGCAGGAGAAGGCAAAGCGGGGAGCCTCTGGGGCCGAGTAGAAGGAAAACCAGAAATTTAATAATGAACATGGAGTGAGGGGCTCTGGGGTCCCTGCTGGGGGAGGGGATGGTGCCCTGAGGGATCTGGAGAAAAGAACCGACACCCCAGAGGTCTGCAGTCACCAATGCAAGCAGACAGCGGGGGGCTCAGTGCAGTAAAGACCGACCTTTGCAGGGAAGATACCAGCCTGTGACATGATCACCTGCCATGACTGGCTTCTAATCAGAAAGTTCCCATTCCGGACCTTCTGCGTGGCCACTGCCTGTCCCCGAGTGTGGGGCCGCCACGGAGCTGGTCGGGACGTGAACAGTCACCTGGGGATGCCCCTCAGTCACCCCCTGTGGTGGGCCTGGATCCAGCCATTCCTGAAGGTGCTCTCCCCCCAAACTTTGCAGTTACCTGGAAACAGAGAACCTGAAACAGTTCCCTGTTTCTACCCAGGAGTGTTGGGTGTTCTGTCACGTGTTCCCCGGAGTCCTAACAAGGCACTGACTCAAGAGATTTCCACCCACTGTTCAGTGCAATGTCACCCTTGGAAAATTGGCGCACGTTAGCGGTTTGACAGAACTGGCCACGGGAGCCGAGCGGACTCTGCCTTGAGTCTCGCCGAGGGGCTGGAGGGACCCCCTCCAATCTCGGTTCCCTTGCGGATTAACTGGCGACCTGGGGACGGTTACTTGGCCTTGCAGAGGGGCCCCGGTGTCATCACCTAGAACGTGGGAATCAGGGCTGGCCCTACGGCTTCCCCCAGTTGTGGTGTGTTTGGTCCGGTGATGTTGGCGAATGGGCTTTATGATCTCAGCTCTTACGCAAGCCCCACTGTGGCCTCAAGTCCTTCCCTTTGCCTCGCACCAGGTCTCCCTTGCTCCTCACACCGGCTCTTCATTCCTGTCTCTTCCGGTACTTGGACACACAGGCTCACCCCCACCCCAGGGCCTTTGCACTTGCTGTCCCTTCTGCCTGAAATGCTGTCCCCTGAGATGGAGACATGGCTGGTTTCCACTCCATCTTCTGCTCAAAGGATGCCTCCTCCAAAAAGCCCTCCCTGACCTGCCCCTAAGGCCCCTGCCTACCGCACCTCCCTATTTTAATCTCTTTCCAGGTCTTCTCTTTTCCGAAATGACTGCTTTGTGGATGAATGCTCATCTCCTCATACAAACTGACACCTGGAATGCAGGGAGGCGGTCTTGCCCTCTGATGATGCTCAGTAAATCCTGTGGCTGACCCTGTGATCCCAGGCAGGTCACCTGCCCCCGCAGGGGCCACCTTTCCTCACCTGTAACTTGGTATTTGCAATTATGCTTGGCACTCTGGAGTCCGATGAAATCAAGATGGCTCTAAAGACTTCAAATTACGTGGCGTCCACATGGAGACGTGAGGGCTGTTTCTTAGGTTGTGGGCTGGTCTCCCACCCTCCCCGCAAATGCACTGTGTCCCCCCGTTGCTAAATCCAAACCCAGAGGAGGAATTCTCCCTGCCACACATGCTTGGATCCAGGAGGGCTTCCTGGAGAAGAGGGCATTCCCTACCCACTTTTTTCAGCCTTGCAAGCTCCAGGGTTGGCTTCCTCTCTTCAAAGCCCCCTCCTGCTCCTTCCCTGCTTCCTTCTCCGCCCCTTTGTGGCCTTTATGTGTCCCCTCTGCAAACCTCCCTGGTGGTCACTGCCTGCCGCCCTGCCCCCCAACCCTGAGCATTTTCTTCATGAATGCAAGTGAGGTCAAGGGCATGGCCTCCTCTCTCAGCTTCTCTCACCCCCCAGGCCCCCAGCCTAGGGAATTAGACCCTGGGCCATGCCATCTGTCTGAAAACAATTAGCAGTAAACGCCAGCACACTGGGGCTCGGGGTCACAGGGCTGGAGCAGTGAAGGTTATAAATCCAGAAGGTTCCCAGCTGAATCAGCCTTCCTGTCCTGAGGCCAAGAAAAATCCTCCAGGCCGCGTAGGGAAGTTTCCCAGCCTTCTGCGGGAGGGAGAGGAGCCCCCAAAGCGGCCTCCGCCGGGGCGGGGGGGGGGGGGCAGGGAGGGGGCGGCCATCTGGTGGAGCTCCGCACGGCGGCCAGACGGAGGAGCAGCCTTATTTGCTGTGTATCCTGTGTTCCTTTCTCACAACACTCGCGCCTGTGCTTCAAGTGCCGCGTGCAGCCAGCTGGGACCCGGGCGGGTGGGGGTCCTTCCAGTGCGGAGGGGGAGAGCTGGCCATCTGCAGGGTGGGGGCGCCGCCCTCCTGGCCCTGGTCCCTGTTCCCGGCCTCCCCGCCAGGCCCGGGCCTACGGCTCCCCTGTTGAAGTCCTCGGGCTGCTCAGATGTCACTTTCCCTGACAAGGGACGGGAGCCCACTTGTGAGGTCAGCCGAGTTTATCTCCATATGGTTTGGCTCACGGAGCTGTTTTTTAATCTTGAAATTTGAATACCTTGCTAATGTATAAAAAACCCCAGGAGATTCTACATAAAAATCTGGATGTTCAGCTTCTTTGGAAAACTGGAAACATCTGCAGGCTGTGCCGTCAGCGTGGTGTGATCAGGCTGTGGGGTGGGGGCGGGCGCTCGCCCATCCACTCCGCGCGGCTCCCCTAGTCTCGGGTTTGCGTATTTCCCCCCTCAGGAGCGGCGGACCTGTCGCTGTGCCAGGGTCTTAACGTGGGGGGCCGACAGACGGGAAGCCCTAAGCACGTGTGATGGTGGGGTGTCCGAGGGTTGAAGGCTAGTCAGGAACCAGCAGGGGCGGCGGCTGCTGGCTCACGCACGAGGCCCGGCGGGTGGGGTGGGCCTGCAGGAAGGCGGGAGGGGCCCAGGGTGCAGCAGAGGCCTTACAGGGAGGGGACAGCAGGTGCAGGGCCCGAGGCCGGAAGCTGGCCGCCTGTTCCAGGCGCAGCGGAAAGGCCAGCGAGGCTGGAGGGGACCCTGTGGGGTGGTGGGGTGGCCAGGCCATCTTGAAAGAGGAGCTGGACAGGCTGTGATATGGGGCACGCCAGGTGCAGCCCCGTCCCCCTTGGATTCTGGCCGGTCCAGCCAGCGAACCCTGGGGGCTCTCCCCGGTGGGGCCTCCAGGAGGTTTGGCCGGGTCTTTGGCCTCTTCTGTACCAGCGGGTGGTCCTCCCGCAGGCTTGCGCAGAGGCCGGGCCCCGGCGGGTCGGGCCCAGCCCCTTCTACCCGCACCTGCCAGTGCTGCGCCGGAGCATCCCCGTGGGTAAAATGGAACCAACTGGAACCCGGAGGCAGTGCGATTGTGCGAACACCCATGTGCACACCCACGTAAACACGCCCGCGTGAAACCTGTAGGCAGAGGGCGGGCGGGGGGGGGGGGCTGTGTACCTGGGGCAGCTCCAGCTGAAGGGGCCCCAGAAGGCCGTTGTTCAAAGGGGCAGTTTTCTGGACCCTGGGACCCTTCAGAGGATCAAGGACCCCAAGAGCTGGTGTTCACGTGGGCCGTGTTACTCGGTTTTTACCGTGTTGGAGAAGGAAGCCGGCAGCGCTTGGAACATGCTTCTGTAACGTGGGCGCCCGCACTTCCCCCGCCCTCCCGGGGCTGCTGGCGGGGTCCCCGAGTCTCATTGTTTATGGCGCCGGGTGGGCCTCCCGGCTCTGCGGAGTCCTGCACGGCGTGGTCCTCCTGGAAACCTCCTGCCCTCTTGGCCAGGAGGGGGGGTCCTTGTCCCCACGCCACGGCAGGCGAGGCGGGGGGGCGCTGTCAGGCCCCTCCACGGAGATGCCCAGGCCAGGAGGCCCGTGTTTTCCCGCCCTGGCATCGCGGAGCCAGTCACGAGTTACAAGGGATCCGGGGAGGCGGGCGGGTGGGCCTTGTTCACGCAGGACCGGAAAGGAAGCCGGCAGCCCGGCCGGCGTGGGGGCACCGGTGCCCCTGCCCCTTCCGTACCGCGTGGGTCCTGGGACGCAGGCCTCCGGGAGGCCCCGCTGGGCAGTGCCGAGCACATCAGGATGGGGTTGGGCACCCCTGGTCTGGGATGGGGGAGGAAGGGGGGCGTTTCAACACAGCCCTCGAGTGCCTCGTCACGGGGGACCAGCTCCAGCCTCCCCCCTGGACCCCAGTGACGGCCGCAGGGTCCTCCGGGCCGAGACGGCCGCAGGGTGGGTCGACAGCAGCAAGGGCACCGGGAGCAGCGCCGCGGCCCGGCTGCCAGAGTGACCTCATCTGCTCATCCGGATTCTCGCAGGATGATTTCACCCGCAGATGGGGCGGCGGTGGGGCCAAGAGGAAGGGCCGTTTCACGCCTTGTCCTGAGGCCAGCAGGGCTGACAAATGGAACCCTGGTGACCCAGTGTGGGTGGAGAGCCCTGACCCACAGCAGGGAATCCTGCCTGGCGGAGCCTAAGACCCTCGGGGGCTGGACGCAGAAAGACAACAGCTGATGCCAGTCCCCACCTGGAATTCCCTGCAGCCTGACCTTTTCCCCCACCCCACCCTCAGCCTTGTCCTCACCACACCCGTCTGACGAGGAACCCCAGACAGCTTATCTGCAGTCGCTTCTGCTCCTTTCCTGGCTGTGTGTCCTGGGGCAAGTGGCCCGCCCTCTCTGAACTTGTTTCCTCCTGAGTGTGGTGTGTGTGTAGGGTGAGTTGAGTTGATATTCTTGTACCTCGGTTCAGTCGCTCTCTGTTCACCTCCTCAGCCCCTGTCCAGGGAACTGCCCATTTTATACAGCGACAGGGAGTTTGGAGCCGCAAAGGGGTTGTTCGGAGTCGCGTAGGTCTAAGAGTGAGGCAGGAGTCGCGTAGGTCTAAGAGTGAGGCAGGAGTCGCGTAGGTCTAAGAGTGAGGCAGGATTCGAACCTGCCTTGGCGGGGCTGAGACCCCACCTCACCCCCGTGACTCCTGGGCCAGCTGGGGAGGTGAGTGCATGCAGACGTGCCGTCAGAGAGATTGCAGCTGCGTTTCCAGGGCAGGGTCCACACCGGCCGCAGCGGGCTCACCTGGAAGCTTGTGGGAAGTGGAACCTCTCCGGCCGTCCCAGAATTCAGCCGAGTCCTGTCATTGGTCAGCATCCCAGGGATATTGGAGCAGCTCTGGGGTTGCTCAGGGGAGTACGTACATTCAGGGTAGTGGGGACCATATAATGAAAAGATAAAGGTTTGAGTTGGTGTCCCAGTCAATCTGGGAGGTTTGTTCTCTTTGCTCCATCCAGAACATCCTTCCTTCTGCTTCATTCCTACCTCAGGGCCTTTGTACTTCCTGCCCCTGCCCTTGCCTGGAAGGCCTTTTCTCCAATATATGCACCCTGGCGCCTTTCCACTCTTCACCTCTCCCTCATCTTCCCAGAGGTCCTTATCTAAACCGCCTGGGCACTCAGCCCTGCACACTGCCCCTTACTCTGCTGTCCCATCCTGGCCCTTGTGTCTCTGTGGCATGACAGTAGGGTGTTTCCTGTTTATCTGTGTGTTGCCCACCTTTCCTCCTGGGAAAGCGTTGCCACAAGGACCCCTTCCCCAGGGAGGAGCCTGCGGAGCCTTAGGGCCACCCCTGCACCCTCATTACAGCGCCGAGAAGAGTATGACATCCCGGAGGGGTGGCCACTGGGCCACCTGTGGGCGGTGAAGCAAAGGTCACAATGGCAGCCCCAGGAGGGGCCTCTGGGTGGACGGGACCCCGACCCACGCAGAGCAGGGCAAGAGCTCGCAGACGGAGTCCCCTGTGAGAAATTAGCTCCGCTTTCTCCACCTGCCACGCGGTGGGAGAAGGTCAGAAAAGAATGGTGACAAGGACAACACCCAGTCCCCTTCGCACTCTTGCCATCGCCAGTGAGGCCGGCCTGGGAGACACTTCCTGAGATGGGGGCTCGTCAGGGGCTAGGTGGCAGCGGTGTCCTTTTCTTACCGGACAGGACTCGGGTCCTGGGCAGCTCGCAGGTTGGGAACATCACACCCACTTTCCGGAGGAGAAGACCGAGGCCCTGGAGGTGCTGGGCCAGGCTGTTCCACTGGCTTCTGCTGCCTCTGAACAGACCTGCTGGGAGCAGGAGCTGCCGGGCACCGGCTCCCTCGGGGGCACCTGGGAGGCGAGAGGTGGGTGTCAGAGCCACTGGGCATCGGGCGGGACACAGCCCTGGGCACTTCCTGTGCTTCTGTTTATTGCCCTGGTGAGTAACTTGGGTTCCCAGGACCCTCTGTGGCCAGCAAATCTTGATCTTCAGAGTGGACATGAAAGGTCCTGTCTGGGGCGGCTGCCTTCTGCGGAGGCCCTGGGCCCAGGAGCACCTGCCATGCGTGAGGTGCTGTGTGCCAAGTTTGGTCCCCGGTAAACCTTCCGCGGTGGGCAGACAGGGGACATCGCTGTCCCTCCCCCTAGGAATCGGGGTTCACACTGCTCTGCCCTTGCCAGGAGTGCCCCGTCTGGGCCAGAGGCAGAAGAAACCCACAGCAGAAAGACTGTCAGCCATGGCCCAGGGTCAGGGGCAGTGGGCCCTTCAAGCCCTGCCCACCCAGGTCCTGGCCCCTAACCCTGCCCCCACCTCCTGCCAGGTGGGGCTGGGGCCGCAGGGCCGCCTCCCTGCTGCCTTGTTTGCTCCAATTATGTCACGTACGCCATTATCATTTTATGTTTTTTAGATTAACATTTTTTTGCTCAAGGGCACGGTAATTAGCAAACAGCTGGGAATTTAATGATTCGGGGCCTAGGGAGGGAACTTCCTCCCCAGTAAATCTTTGGAAAGGCCTGGAGGCTGCCGGCCACCCAGGCAGCCCCTCCAGCGGGAGTGGGGGAGGCTGTTCCCCAGCACGCAGGCGGGGGAGGGCGCGGGCCGCAGCCTGTGCACCCGCCGGGCGCTGCCACTCTGCCGGACGCGGGGCTGGTGCGCAGAAGGGCTTCCAGCCGCTGGGCCTCCCGTCAGGCCCTCCTGTGCGGGGAGTTGCGTTCCCTCCACCGTGGGCCGCCGGCGCATCTGAGCCTGGAATCCCAGCCTGCGGCCTCCTGGGCTGTTTCCGTCCCGCCCCGCCCGCCCGAGGAGACCCAGGGGGCTGGGCAGGGTGAACCACTGAGGCTTATCTGGCCGGTGTGGGGGGTGGGGATTTGAACTCGGGGGTGAGGCGCGGAGCTGGAAGAAGCAGCTGGGGTGGCCCGAAAAGCGGCTGGAAGGTCAGCCGGGCGGCTGAGAGTTGAGTCATTTTATGCCCAGAGCAGAGAGAAGGGGTCATGGTCTGCACTCAGTGAGCTCCCGTGGGCCGGGTGGCCCTGGCCCGTGGCTGCAGGCAGGAGGCCCCGGACCCCCAGACAGGCTTGGGGCAAGCTGGAGGGTTGTGGAGGGGAAGTTTGCCCCAGAGGCAAGTTGGGGGCGATTGGACAAAGCTGGGCATTGGGAGGGTGCCCTGCTTCCTGCAGCTGCTGTAGCTGTGGCAGACTCACCGCCCTGGGGGCAGAATGCCAAACTGCGTCTCTCGGGGCTCCCATCAGGGCGTCCTCGGGGTGGCTCCTTCTGAGGGCTCCAGGGAGAACCCCCTGCCTTGCCCATTTCAGCTTCCGGAGACCTTGCATTTATGGGGGGACTGTGCCTTCCCCGGAGCCCCAGTAGGCATGGCCGCCTGCGTCAGCCGGGCCTCCCCGGCACCCCCAGGCCCCGAGGGGTAGAATTTAGTTCTTGCCACGCCGTTGCCTGGGGTCTTGAAATAAGAAATGGTTCGTTCAAGGATAAAAATAAAGGAGGCCGAGAGGTTTTAAAAAATATTTTATTTACTTATTCTTATGGAGAGGGAGGAGGGAGAAAGCGAAGGAGAGAAACGTTAAAGTGTGGTTGCCTCTCATGCGCCCCCAAGCCGGGGACCTGGCCCGCAACCCAGGCCCGCGCCCTGACTGGGGATTGACCCGCCAGCCCTGTGATTCCCAGGCCAGCGCCCCATGCCCCGAGTCTCAAGCACGGTGGCCACATGCTCCACGTTAGCTGTTCTAAGCGCACAGCCCGGGGCGTGGAGTCCAGCCACGCTGTCGCACAGCCACCTCCGCCACCGCGGCCAGAACTTTCTCCCCCGACGGGAACTCGGCACCTACAGGCACGGACTCCCCCCGCCCGCGCTTGTGCTCGGGACAGGCCTGTCACTTCGTTTGTGTCCTCACGGCTCATCCCGGGGTAGCAGGTGGCAGGATTGCCTTCCCTTGTTGGTTGGTATTTTTTGTGAAATGTGAGAGACGCAGCTTCAAGGCACCTCTCCGGACTGGGTCCCGGTCATCAGGAGCAAGGCTGCTCGTCATGCCGGCTAAGTGTGTTAGAAGAAGCTCTGATTGGGTGGTTTGCTGCCTGACACCTCGGGGAGCCAGCCAGTGGGGCCCCGATCACAGACACAACACTCGGATGTTTCCCAGGCATTGGGCATGTGGCCGCGTGGCAGGGGGGCTGGGGACCGGGGGCTTTTCCAGGCTGAATTCAACACGACTCCCCAGTGTGGACGCACCGCGTGCTGTGCGTCCAGCCACCCGTGTGGCTACTGCCAGGAACGTAGGTGGCCTTTGCTACTCCCGGCAGCTCCAGGAGCATCTTCGCTGATCGATGAGGGCCGTGTGCCAGTGGTGACAACGTGGGACGGGGACCGGCCCCCCCAGCCGCTCGCTTCGGAAACAGTTCAGCCTTCTTAGGGTTAAGATGCGCTCGTGCGTGATCTGGTCCCTTCACTGTCGCACCTGCTGAGAGGAGGGACAGTCACAGCCACACAGAAGCGTGGCCACGGGCGTCGGCAGCAGCGTCGCCCACCACAGCCCCGAAAAGCAGGCAGACGTCCGTCAGCTGCAGGTGGATGAACCAGGCATGGTCCATGCACCCAAGGGGACACGACTCAGCCAGGGAAGGCATGGAGCTCTGACACCCGCTACACCCTGCAGCAACCCGGGGACAGGATGCTGAGTGACAGGCGCCCCGCAGTGCGGGTCCCGCCATGCAGCGTCCAGAGCGGCATGTCCACAGGCAAAGCAGGCGGGGTGGCCCCAGGCCCAGGGCCGGAGGAAAGGGGAGCGGAAGCTCAGGGACCAGGTCTCCTCTCGGTGGGGGTGACAGCGTCTGGAACTAGATGGAGGTGGTGGCTGAATGACCACGTGGAAGCACTAAAACAACTGACTTGTGCACCTGAAAAACTGCCTCGCTGATCTGGAAACGCAGGGTCCCTTTCCACAGAGGGCGCAGTGACTCCCCGGGAGACGCAGGTGCGGCGTGGGGGAGCAGGGGTGTGACCTCAGGCCGGCCAGCTCCGAAGCCCCACAGGGGAACCCCTCCGCCAGGGGCGCCCCGCTCCAGGGCAGGTCTGCTGGCCTCTCCTTGCCTCCGGCCCCTGTCTGTGCGAAGGGTGTGTGTCCCAGAGGCATGATGGTGGTCAGGGCTAGGCCCAGGCGGCGGTCCATGCCCTCGTTCTCCACATCAGGAAGGACCAGAAAACAGCCGCAGCTCTGGGGAGGGCAGGCTCAGGGCTGGAGAAGGCCATCAGCCACCTCTCCGCCTCCTGGCAGCTGTCCCCAGGCTGGGAGAGAGGCCACAGCGCTGTGCTCCAGCTGCCAGCCTGTGGGTGTTTCCTGACACCCCCTTTTGTGCAAACACATCCCCAGTGATGTCCCCGTTGCCATGACGAGAGGCACCTTTTCTATCTAGAGTGACAGCCACCACCTCCTGGGACGGAAGCCAGCACAGCCCAAGGGCAGATTAATTCTGCCAACACAAGGCAGGTGCCTGGGAAGGCCAGCCGCTTCTGGGGGTGGGGGTGGGGGGTGAGACAGGGCGTGTGGGCCTCTTCCAGAGCTTCACCCTGTCCCCCAAAGAGCTCTGCGCAGTGTCAGGGCAGCCCTCACAGGCTTGTGTGATGGAGTGGCCCCGTGTCCCTGTCTGGAAAATGTAGCTATTGCCTCATCCCTGCAGCCTGTTTTAGTGGATCACTGATTCATTCAGCCAGCATTTGATGAGCCCTGACCAAATGCCAGGCACTGGGGTGAAAGCAGCAAACCAGAGGCAAGGTCCCTGTCCCCCTTGTCAACAGGGAAACAAACATGAGTGTCCACCTGTGAGCAGGGCTATGCAGTCCCAAAGTGCAGGGGACAGGCGTAGGGAGTGGCCTTGGGAGGCAGGGAAAAGCCAGGAGGACAAGCACCGCAGGCAGCGGGAACAGCGCATGCAAAGGCCCTGGGGCAGGATGGACTCCACTAACACAGGGACCAGGAGGCCAGGGTGGTTGAGGAGGAGGAGGTGCATGAGTGTGGGGGCAGGGAGGGACAGGTGGGAGGACAGAGGCCACAATGCAGGGCTGTGTTGGCTGCACTGAGGAGTCTGGATTTTGTGCTAAGAGCAGAGGAAGAGACCAGAAGGATTTAAGCGAGACAGTGAGTGCTGCCTCCTATTATTCACTGGGGATTGTGTATTTCAGTTTCACAAACTGCATCTCAGTTTCATGAACTGCATTTCAGAAGGGGCCGGGCTCCCTGGATGGCATTTGAGCGCATCAGCCCTATAACCCAGGCTCAGGAGGAGGACCCTGGGAGACAGCTGAGTCACACAAGGACTTTGTTCCCGGTAGTGGATCAGAGGCATTTGTTAGTTGTGGCAAATGTGCTGGATGGACAGCTGATGCTGACAAGGGAGGAAGCAGTGCAGGGCAGAAGTGTGGGAGCTCTGCTGTCTTTGCCATGAGTCTGTAAAGCTAAACTGTTAGAGAGTTTATTTTTTAAAAGGACATTTTTAAAAAGGCCTTGAGCTATAAAGGCTAATCACCTCATGCCTTAAAAATACAAAAGCGGAAATAGACACCGATCTTGGAGGTTGCCTGTGCCCTGACCATGACATGGCCTCAGTCTTTGTACCCACCACGTGGTGTTCCATTGTCTTGGTGTCCCCTAACATACAGGGTCCCCCACTGGATAGGCACAGAGCCCATTCCCAGGCTTTTGCCAATGGGAACAACCCTGATTCCAAGTAAGTTCACATCTCGAGATTCTGGGAGTTAGGGCTTTGGTGTGTCATTTGCCAGGGGGACGGGGGTGAGGGCACAATTCAACCCAGAACAGGAGGGAAACAGCAGTCCAGGAAGAGGGAAGGGCACATGCAAAGGCCCTGAGGCAGGAGAGGTCTGTTGGTCTTTGGCCCTTATTTCCTGCAAATCTGGTTCCCAAGGAAGAGACTGAGGCTGAACCTGTGGGGAGGAGGGAGAGAAGGCAGCTCTGTGCCCCCCAGTGCAGGTGACGGCCCTCCCTGAAATATGTTCACTCTCCCCTCCACCCGTTCCCTCCCTCCCTCCCTCCCTCCCTCCTTCCTGTTCAGGCAGCCAGACCCTCTTATCACCCAGCACACAGCTTCCTTTTCAGCCCAGAGGTCGTTATTTTAACACCTGTTGGGAAAACAAGCCAACTGGGGGTGGGGAGGAGGGAGTGCGGGGGTGGGGGTGGGTGGGAAGGGGAGTGTGTTTGCAGGGCTGACCCTCCCGTTGGAAACAGCAGGATGGTTCCTCCCATCAGCCTGGCGTGGGGCTCAGTGTGGGGCTGGGTGAGCACATGGCTTTTTACGCACCGTGTTTGGCACTGAGCTGGGCTGGCTGTGGGGTTAGTTTCTTATTTCCTCAGCGCATGGCTCTTGTCCTCCTGGAATCTGGCCTGAGCTCCTTTGCATGGGGGCGGGTGGGGGCGGATCCCAAGACAGGAAAAGCAGAAGCTGCCAGTTTTCTCAAGGCTCAGTCCCCAAGGGGCCTGGAATCACTTCTCCTGCCTCCTATTGGTGGAAACGATCACAGAGCCCACTTGCTGGAGGCTCTGCCTCCCCGGGGTGGGGTTTCAGGTCCCGAGGTGGGTGAGGGGTGCTGATGGCCATCTTTGCAGGGAACCCTCATCCCCTCCGCCTGCCTCCTGAGAGGCTGTGAGGACAGCAGGTCCCCCCTGTGAGGTGCCAGCAGGATGCATGGGCTCCAAGGAGTCTTGTTCTGCAAAGAGCCCAAGAGGGGCTGTGATAGCCCCCCAAAGAGCAAACAGGGAGCCCCTTGGCGCTGGCCTGGCCTGGGGGCTGAGCACGCAAACCAGACGTTGAAGAGAATAGTCGTTGAACTTGGGCGCTAGCGGCCGCAGGCGCCCTCTCCAGGTGTGTTGCTAACGTGCTCTGGAGCCTGGCTGCCCGGGAACCGACGGTTCCGGCTTGCAGAGGGCTACATGCGTGCACACGCCTCGCGGGCAAGTGACATGCAGACCGAGAGCCTCTCCGTATGGCGCCCCTCCCTCTGTAAGTGGGGACACGAGCAGCGCTGGGCCCGGGGCTGCTAGGGGGGCTGGAAGAGGAGACACCGGCACGCCCATGACGGCAGCGCCAGGCGCCCAGTCGGTGCTCAGTGCACCTCAGCTGCGGGTTCACTCACTCACTCACTCCCTCGTTCAGCAGCTGCTTAGAGGCCCCAACCTGGGGAGACCCTTCGCATGGTGTTAGGAGGTTGCTGATGCCAACACAGGGGGTCCCAGAAAGGAGGAAGGCGCGTGGGGGACAGTGGCTTCTCCCTCCAAAGTTGCCGCCTGGAGAGGAGACGGACTGTGAATAGAGTAAATCATCACAACAGTTGCACTGAGAGACGCCCGGGTGTGGGCTTCACCTGGGGGAAAGGGCTTTGACAGAATTTCGTCCCCAGGGCCCACGGTGGGAGGCTGGGCCAGCAGGACGCCCCTCCAGACCCCTCCAAGTGGGACTGTAGCCCATGGCCTCCGAAACCCCACACAGCGGGAGGCCCCAGCACTGCGGGCCAGGCCACCCCTGCCTCTGCACCCTGCTTTCCGCGGGACAGTCAGCAGCAGGGAGGGGCCGGGCAGCTGTGGGGCGGGTTCATGACTGAGCGACCCTGGACACTTCAGCAGAACAGGACGTCACCTCGTGGATATTGGCTCTGAGCCGCTCCAACACCCGCAAAGGTTCTTTCTCGGCCAGGGGGCTGGGGTTTCCTGCAGCTTCGGAGCAAGAAATGGGTGTCTGGGGCCACAGCATTTGGGGTCTGGGGCCAGGGCTGCTTCACAGGTCCCCCCTGGCTGCCGGGGACTTCGTATGTCCGTCCAGCAGCCCCACAATTTGTAGGCTGGGTGCAAAATGAATACACTGCGTCCCTGGTTCAGAAATGATCAAGAATTTCAAAGTGGTGACGGTGGAGCCTGAAACCACGCGCAGGCCCTTCTGAGTGGGGGTCCCTGGTGACTGCACAGGTGCCCACTCAGGAGGCTGGCCCTGCCCTCAGCATCTGCCGCATATGCTGGGCTGGGACACACAGCGCGGGGTGGAAGCCCTGGGCTGGGACAGGTTGGCCGCGTGGGACTGCAGTCAGGAGGGCTGGGCTCTGGAACGCGGCTCGGATCTACCAAGTGGGCCCCATAAAGCAGCCTCGGAGGCCCCCAGGGGAGCGCACAGGCCTGGGCAGGAGGACAAAGCCAATTCTCAAGGGCCATAAACATACAAAGGCTGATTGTGTGGCTCAGCTTCAGCCTCCGAAACAGGTGCGGGGTGGCCCAGCTGAGGTCAGTGCCTGGCCTCCGAGGGTGCTGCTTCTCTCGCAGAGCCAGCTGCCCCACGGCGGGGCTGGAAGACACAGCCCTCCCCGCCCCTGGGGCTCCCTGTGCCCCACTGCCCTTGGCTGCTCTGGCGGGGGCGGGGGGTAAAGGCCAGGTGGGGAAGCAGTCACCGCCCGTTCCCGAGACCCCGAGCATGCTGGACGGGCCCCCTGGACCAGCTGCGGAGCCCGGCCGGCCAGCGGCGTCCAGCTGAAGACCTCACCCCCTCTGCCAGCCGGGTGCCCACGCTCCCCCCGCTCTGCTCCGGCCACACTGGCTTCCTTGCTGCTCCCTGAACTCAGAGGGCACCCACCGCAGGGCCTTTGCACGCCCGTCTCCCGCTGCCCCGATTCCCATCCCCAGGACGTGCTCGAGGCCCTGCTCCTCAGTCGACCCCGTCCCTGTTCACACGGAGTCTCTCCCCGGCTCTCCGTCCCCGCTGGACCCGCTTGCTTTTCACTGAGGCGGCGCTCGCCGTAGCGTCCATCAGTGACCAGCGTCGCTCCCTGCCCCCTGACGCAGCTGTGTCACCACCACCGCGGCAGATCTCGTACCTGCCCAGACGGGAGGCCACCCTGCCGCACCTGCGCGGGGGCCTTCTCCCGAGGGTTATGCTGTGCTTTGTTTCCTTTGCTTTTCGAGAGGGGAAGGGAGGAGAGAAACAGTCGTGGGTTGGCCTCCACACGCGCCCGGCCCGGCCATCGGACCCGCAGCTCGGGCCTGAGTCCTGACCCGGCACCGAGGCGGAGCCCCGCCCGCCAGGGCTGGAAACCCTGCCGTTTTGGTACCCGCCACCCTCCTGGGCGTCGTGCTGCGCGGGGGCGTTTTATTTTTGACGGCCCCAGGTGCAGGCAGCTCCTACCTGTCAGGAATCACGTTTCAAGACCGTGGGGGAGACGTGCCTTACAAACATTTGTCATGAGGGGGAGCTGGGCTCTAGGGAGCTCTGAGCAATTCCAGGCGGAGGGCTTTCCGCGGGGCGGGTTGGGCGCGGGGGACAGTGGACGCAACCCACATGTCCCTCACAGGGGACGAAAACAGAGAATGGAAACCTCCTGCCGCACGCTAACCGCTGGCAGCCCTCAGCTGGCGAACGACCCACAGCAGAGCACAAACAGGAAATGGGAGTTACAGGGGGACGCCGCGGTGGCCTGGTGGCCTGCCCTGCAGGGGCAGTTTTCAAACCCAGGACCCTAGACCGAATGGGCTGCGGGACGCGCTGTGGCTGCACGGGGACTCCCCTGTGGCCCCCTCACACCCGCGGGCCAAAGCTGGGTCTGGGGTGACCTGAGAGTGGGTGTGTGTGGGGTCTCCCTCCCCAGGAGCGGCCTCTGAGGGGTTTCCCTGCGGTTTACTCTGAAGGACACCCTCCTGGACAGCTCTCACGGTGTGGGGAGGGGGGACAGGCCAAGGGGCAGTGTTAGGTCATCACCATCTCAGCTAGTCCCACGGGGAGCCCTGGCTCTGTAGGTGGTCCCTCCGGGAGCCAGAGTGCTGGGCTTTCGTCCCCTGGGCCGGCGGGGACTGTGGGACAGCGGCGCCAGGGGGTGGAGGCCAGGAGGTGAAGGAGGCCAGCTGTCAGCAGCCTGGCCAGCGAGACCTGGAGGCAGAGGCACCATCCCTGCTGGGGGCAGCCTCCCTCCTGGAGGACAGGTCAGGGACAATGGTCCTCAGGTGTGTAAACAGCAGCATCCCTGAGGGACGGAAGCACCAGGCGACCCGCAGGCCGACCGCCACTGAGCACTGTGGCCAGGCCCAGAGGGACAGGAGCTGCACCAGGCCAGGGGGGTGGTGAGTCCTCCTTTCCCCACCTTCCCATCCCTGGGGGGCTCCCCACGCCCCCTCTGGCCCCACCAGTGTCCGTGGCACCTTCCAGCGGAGTGGACGTGTTCCCACCGAACAAGGAAGCTCTGTTCCACCCTGCGGGGCAGACCAGCCCGTGAGCCTCGGGGGACGGACCAGGGAACTCCCTCGACTTCCACCTTCGTGGGAAACACCGCATGGCAGATGGGTCACCCACCGCTCCCGCTAACCCTTTCACAGTCGTAAAGGGAGAGGTCGTTGGGAGAGGTGGCTAGTAATAAGCCAATTACTGTCCCCACGGATCCGACCCGGGAACGAGGAGAGGCCTTGGCGTCCCTGGTCCGCCCGGAGCCGGCGGTTCTGAGCCATGATGGGTGTGACAATGCCATTGCCAGTTTGCTGCGCCACCAGCTCAGTGCTCAGGTGGCAGGTTTGCCGGCACAGTCACCGGGGCAGACACCCCGGAACCCCCAGGCCCCGAGTGCTTTCCACCCCAAGGCCTGCGACAGGAGCCAGGGAACCGTGAAAAATGCAGGCGCCCCAGGGGACCGAATGCTGAGTTTTTCTCCTCTTCCCTCCGCTCAGTAACCTTGGCAGCGGGGCCGGAATCCGCTCTCCTCCCCGATGCTGACGGAAGGGCCTCTGGCTGGCCTCCGGGCTGTGGTGGGCTGTGGTCGGAGTGCCCGAGGGAGCTGTGTGGGCGGGGACATTTGGGCCAGCCTGTGGGGGAGGGGAAGGAAAGGAAAGGTCAAGGTTGTGGGTTCAAGCCCCGCCCTGAGGCTCCTGGGCCAGGAGAGGGGGCGGAAGGTATAAACACTTGGGGCCAAGTGTCCCCAGCCAAGCGGGATGACTTTCCAGACCACAGCGAACACCTCATCCTGGTTTTTCCGGGGCTTTCTGAGTTTCAGAAGGGGCCCTGTCCCGGGAAACCCCTCAGTCCCTGGCAGACTGGGACCGCTGGTGACCCTCATTAAGCAAGAGGTGAAGGCCGTGTCCCCGGAGTCACACAGACCAGGGGTGAGTGCTGCTACCACCCCCGATCCTGTGACACTGGCGCAGGGCCCCTGTCCGGCCTTCGTGGGCCTTCCGCCTGAAAAATGGGAATAGACGTGATCTCAAAGCACCGTGGGGGCAGGGGTGGGGTCTCAGCAAGGGCGCTGAGCTGTGCCGGCGTGGGGGCAGGCGGGGGTGGCTGCAGGGGAAACGAGGGGACGGAGGACACCTGCCCAGGGTCGGTCGCAGGGCCGTGCGGAACGAGGCTGGCGGGGACAGGCGGGTCCGTCCGGCCCGGAGAGGAACGTGGGTCCCGCGTGAAACCCGTGAGGGATACGCTCCAGTTACCCGTCGTGCCGCGGAGACGGAAGAGGCCAAGGTGAGACACGTTTGGGGAACATCCTCTCTTCGTGCAACTTAGGAACGTGAACTAGAAGTTGGACATCAGAACCACGTGAGAAACCTCTTCGTATCCGTGAGGACGGATGGTTTTGTTTTCTGTTTCTTTAAGGCAGAAAATCAGTGTCAGCGAGGACGCCGGGCATCAGAACCCTTGTGTGCACCGCTGGGGACACAGCGTGGCCGTTGGGTCACACACAGGTCTCCCTGCGACTCAGCGATTCCAGGTCTAGGCGTGTGTCTCGACCAACAGCCTGGAAACAGAGCCTCAAATCCGTGGGGCCCCGTAGCCGCACCAGTGACAGTGCCCAGAAGGCAGGGGGCCCCCAACGTCCTTCAGCGGACGGATGGATGGAACGTGGCCTGTCCACGCAGCGGGAAGTTCCTCAGCCACGGGTGGAACGGAGCTCTGGCACCTGCCGCCCAGCCGGGCACCTGGGAGCAGGCTGAGCGAGAGGACAGAGGGCCGGAGGGTCACATTCTCCCGCGGGAACTGTCCAGAACGGGCGCAACTGCAGAGCCAGAGAGGACCCTGGCGGCCGGCGAGGACGAGACGGGCAGGAGTGGAGAGCGGCTGATTCAGGGGTGCAGTGCCCCTTGGAGAGCTGAGAATGTCCAGGAACTTGATAGTGCTGGTAGCTGTGAATGCACTAAGTGTCATGCATGGTAGAGGTTACGTTATGTATCTTTTCCATGCACACACGTGTGCGCACACATACGCCGGGATACAGGCACCGGGGACCTCTGGGAGGGAAAGTGACGACTGTGGTCACCCCAGGGGTGGGGTTTGGGGCCGCTGGGAGCCCCAGGGGAGGAGACCTCCAGTCTGTTGGGACTTAGCGTATCCCTTGCGTTTGTTACTTTTACAACGGAGCAAGGTGTCCAGGCGAATTTTACCAGAAGAGCGGAGCCGGACAGGAAGGAGCTGTCAGGGGCGGGGTCCCTGTTGGGGGCCAGGGGTCGGGCGGGCGTTGTTACTGACGCCTTGATCACCTGCCTAGCGTTTTCCTGCTCTGCTTCCTGCGGCAACATCGTGCCCGTCCCACACGTTTCTAGTACGTTCCCTTCGTGGTTGTGTGTCTGTCTGTTGGCTGCTCAGACCGGCGTTAACGTGTGTTGACCCGCACTGGTCGAGTCAGGGGAACGAAGGCCAGTTGGGAGCGGAAGTGTCCGCAGGTGTCCAGTTGCAGGCACGGCTGGACCCAGCGCCCAGCAGTGCCCCCCGAAGCCGCGAGTGTGGGAGCCGGTTTCATCCTGGGGCTCGCGTTCTTCTAGGGAGGGGACAGACGGTGCCTCCCCCCGTTGCCTGAAACCCCCAGTGACGGGGCCGTTCCAGTGGGCTAAGGACCAGGCCTCAGCCCCGGGGGGCCACAGCCTCTGTTCGCGTCGCCTGGAGCGGACCGAAGTTAGCGGTGGGAGAAGAAGGGCACCCTAAAGGGAAAGGGGTGCTGCCGGAGGCCTGCACCCCGCGTGGCGGCCGTGTGCGCGCAGGCTGTGCTGGGTGAGGAGTTGTGGGCCGCGTGCGCCCACGTCATGCGTGTGAGGCCGGCCACCCGGCCTGTGTGAGGCTGCAGCCTCGGCAATGTGCACAGCCGCCAGGTTGCCCGGAGATGCACTTCTCAGACTGTAACCCTGTCGTCCAGCGAGTGCGACTGTATTAGGAGGAGAAGGAATGGATTCTGGTCAAGCGAAGACGCACCCGATGAACGATCAATAGTTGTGTAAACATTGGGCAGCGGGAGAGGCCAACAGGCCACCCCAACTTTAAAAGGGATCTGCCGTGACCACCCTGGGCCCCGCCCGGCCTTTGGTCCAGGAAGCAGGTGAATTCATGGCAGCTCTGTGGCCCACGAAAACCAGCTGCCGCCGCAGCGGGTCACACAGGCGGACACGTGCCGGCGCTCTGTTCCGAAGGGAAGGCGGGGGGAGGGCCGGGCAGGTAGGCCCACAGACCAGAGACGCAGCGCCAGCTCCAGCCCAGGAAGCTGTCGCGCTCCTCCGCACGCCCTGCTGGGCTTCCTCTGGCAGAGGTGGGCCCCGGGCTCACTGCCCTCCTGCTTGCGGCAGGGCAGATGTGTGCATCTGGAATGTCACCTGACTGTCACCCAAGCGCCAGCTGCAGCTGTTGGCAGCAACTGCCTTTGACATTGTATGGCGAAGAATGAAGGGCTTTATCTGGAATGGATGGACAAGATGAGGGATGGATTAGCAACGCCTGACCGGCGGGGACTGCACCGTGCAAGGGTGACAGGCATTTGCGGAGACGGGGCGGGGCCTGGCCCTGGCTGTCGCACAGAGAGGGGGCCAGAGGCCTCGGCCACTGCAGACAGATTTATTTCCGCGGAACGTTATAAGCCAATAGTCCCCGTTAGGCACCGTCTGTGCCCCTGAGCCGGTCCCTTCGTCTGAATTATCAACAACAGGTGCTCCGTGCTCGCCCGGCTCCAACCGCCAAAAATAGGCGTGATGACGCTGGTGTCAGACAGATTCCCAGACTCCCTCGTGGCCGAAAACCTTCACACGTCCGTAAACCGGGCGCCCCTGGGGCTGATTGTTGTTTTCTAAATCCTTCCCTTTCTACAACTTTGGATGTACAGGTGAGCCGCAGGCTGTGAGTGCAGCTGAAAGTGTTCTCATAAAATGATCACATGGGGGTAACCAACAGGCCACCATATTCCCAGACCCCCAGGTACCACCCACCCCTTTCCAGTCCTTCCTCTGCTTTCCACGGCCCGTTTTTCCTGATTTGGGACTTGATAAATCAACGGAGTCTGACAGCTGGGGCTCTTGTGTGCGCGGTTTACCTACGTGGTTACGTGTAAGTGCGGTACCGTGCGCCGTGGTATAGAGACACAATTGACGCGTTCTAGGCGCATGGCTTTGGGGAGCTGCCACCCTGGGGTGCCATGGATGAGCCCTGTTGGGTGGGTGGCCCTGCATACCTGGGGCAGAACTCGCTGGGCGAAGGCGGGTGGGCGACCCTTTTCCGAAGTCCATGAGCCATTTCACACAATGAACATTTGCCTCCATGTTTCCGTTTGGTGTCATTGGCTCAAAGGCCAGAATGGTGGGACCTAAACTTACTTCAGAACGAACTTGTATGGCTGTCGTTAACTGGAGATCAGTGGCACGCGCCACAAATAAAAGGTCAGAAAACGATCAACTTCCAAAGTTCCTCTAAAACCTATGAAGCCCATCACCTGAAATCACCTCCCGTGTCCTCAGCAGTATGGGTGTCACACGTCTGGGGAGACCAGTGGAGGGGGTGCAAATGCCTCTTCCCCTGCAGGAAGGACCCCTGTTTTACTGGGGTCCCCTCACCCTTCCCCACCTGGGAGCCAGTGGGCAGCCGAGCCCACTACCAGCTCCAGGGGACGCCCTGATTGGTCTGTGAGCCCGACACCCCCCTCCCTGGGGTGGGTTCAGAACGGGCCTGGGGCCCAATCCTGGCCAGTTGGGTGTGGCAGACATTGCAAGGGGCGCTAACCCCGCCAGCTCAGTCCTTTGTCTCTGCTCTTCTGGGTGACCCGGGCCAGCTGGCTCTGCGCTCTGAGCCTCAGTTTCTCCACCTGCCCAAGGCACCGATGACGCTGAAAGTGAGAGGGGCTCGTGGGCCGCACTCTGGGCCCAGCACCCCGCTCTCGGGGAGGGCTCCCCAGGTCATGGTTTGTTTTGTGCGGAGGGCCCACACGAAACCTGTCCCCCGCCCGCTGCTATTGGATGGGGTCTTGAAATGCCATCGTCTGGAGCAGCTTTCTATTTCAGTTTGGGGCAGAAACTGGAAAAAAGTCTTCTAGGTAGATTCAAGGCAGTGGTAAGAGTGGGCGTCCCCACGGAGCCCCGCTGGGGAGCAGGCTGAAGGGAGGGGCGAGGAGGAGTAGCTGAGGTTTGCTGGGAGCCGGGCTTTGCATGAATGGACTCATGTGACGGTAACAACCCCGTGCACACGGTCCCGTTACAGATGTGTGAACCGAGGCCCGGGGAGCTGATCAAAGAGGGAGCGAGAGTCAGGATTTGAATCCAGGCCCCCGGGCGCCCACGGGGCTGTCTCCTTTCTTGGTGTGACAGCCCCGATTTCATGTAGAGTTCCACGTCTGTCCCTGTGACCAGCTTTGGGCGGGTGGGGGCGTCTGGGTTGGTCTCAGGCCACTGCGCTGATCCCATTCCTTCTGCCAGAGATGGGCTCCTGGGCATGGGCTCCAGCTCTAGCCAGAGGCATGTGGGGTTGCCCTGGGCCTTGGGGACAGGTTTCTTTTTCTTCGTGCCCTGCAGCCGTTGTCTGGATGGATTAGCTGGAGCCGCCGCAGCCGTTTTGTGGTCATGAGGTACTGGATCCAGCCTGGGGAGCCAGGCAAATGGGAACGAACCTGGGGGGCGGGTCCTCTGACCACGGCACTTAACCGAAGGCACCACTCCCCTCCACCCGACCTCTCGCAATGTAAACCAAGGGTCTCGTTGTCGAAGCTGATTGGGTCTGGGGTTCTGTTCCTTGGATCCAGATGGATGTGGCTGATTCCGTGCGGCAAGGGACGCGCCTCTGTTCTGGCTGCTGCTGGATCCCCGGGGCCTGGAGGGCCGCCTGGCTCCCAGCACGTGCTCTGTGAATGTTGGTGATGAACAGAGCGCCCAGGTGCGGGTTAAAATGAGAGGCCCTGCGGAAGCCTGTCCCCCACACCGTCAGCGGCTCCCTTAACGTCAGGACCACCCACTGGGAAGGGGCTTCAAAGTTGCCCATTTCGCAGAGGAGGACGCTGAGACCAGGCCAGGGGGAGGCACACAGCGGGGTGGGGTGGCAGAGGCCCGGGCCGCCTGTGTGGGAGCATTCAGCAGCGAGGCTCGGGCACCCAGGGCCTTGAGAACAGGGCGGCCTTGCGGCCCCAGTGTGCGCTGTGGTTCCACAAATAGCTTCAAAGGAATCGCGGGCAGCGCACGCTGCATTTTCCCCTCGTGCTGCTGCCAGCGAGAATGTCTCGCAGGTACAGACAAGCTCTGCTCCCCTGGCCTGGCCCACACTTGCCTCCACACCCAGCCCCCCAGGCCTGTCCTCTGCGCCGGGACACAGGCCAGGGGCAGGGTGGGAACGAGTTCCTCCATCTCGCCTGTGAACGTCCCTGGCTTCCGTTTTTCCCTGGCCGCTGCCCTGCCTGCCCTGGCCTGTCACTTCACTGCGAGGTTCCCCCACCCACCATGGGCCGCACAAGGGATAACTGACCCGAAACCTGGGCCAACTGGACCCCCGTCCTGCAACAGAAGCTCTTCAGTCTCCCCGGTGCCCACAGGGGCACCTGGACTCCTTGTTGGGGCACGCCAGGATGTCCGTGCTGGTCAGGCCCCTGCAGCCCACCCCAGGACCTTGGCATGTGCTGTGGTACAGCTGGACACGCCTTCTCCCTGGATGTCCTCCTGGCTGGCTGCCTCTCCTCATTCCAGTCTGTGCCCGGTAGTCCCCTCTCCAGAGAGGCCTTCCCTGGCCACCCTCTGTCCCCCCATATTGATCTGTTTCTTGGTCTGACCCACGTCCCCAAACATGGGGAGTTTGTCACAGGTGTCCCCGTGAGCTTCCAGGATTCAAAGCAAGAGCAGAACATTACAGGCTCTGGCGAGGGGCTTGTCTTTGGAAGAGCTGGCAGGTGGCGTTTCTCCGAAATGTGCAGGAGGTGAGGTAGCGTCACAGCCAACGCGGAAAGCGTGAATCGCCTCCCAGACCACGGCCGCGGCAGGGCCCGCACCACCCCGGGCCTGGCGTTCCTCAGCGTCCTGACCGCGTCCAGTCTCGGGGCCTTGCTGAGCACAGTCCCTGCTCTCCACGCCTCCATCCACTTCCTTTCCGCAGGGTCTATGCGGGGGTCTGCGTTTTCCAGACCCTGCAGGGCCTGCTCGAGCAGTAGCTCCAAGTGAGCGCCACGCTGGGCCCCGGCCAGCCTGGCACAGGTCTGTTGAGTTGGGAGTGGAACCCAGATACGTCTGACTCTAAACTGGGCACCCCTTCCGCTCTCACCCGTGTCTCGCCTGCTCGCTGGGCCCTTCCCTGGGGGTCAGGGCTCTACGTTTTGCATCGCAGGGCTGGGCTCTCCCTGGCCCCGCAGGCGCCGGAGGTCTGCAGGGAGGGACCCTTCGGCCACATTGGTGTTTGCGAAGCGAACATTGTTATTGGCTCTGCCCAGCAGAAGCCAGAGGGGACACGAGCTCAAGGTCAGAATTGGGGGTGTCTTTGGCTGTGGGCCAGCCTGAGGGTCTGGCCTGGACCCCGGGGGCAGGCAGGGCCGTTCAGGTCCGGCTGCTCTGAGACTCTGGGGCCTGACCCCGCCTGCGGGTTCTCCCACCTTTTCACAGACCCGGCCACCACCCTGGGAAGGCGGGGCTTTTGTCCGATTCCCAGGCCCAGCTGGGAGGTCAGGCCACCCGGGGACTAATTCCTGACATTCTCTGGGAGGCTGAGAACTAGCAAATGTGGTGCAAAGATGCCGGAAAGGAGACCTCCTTGGATCTCAAGGAAAAAAATCAAGAAGCACACATGCAGGGATGTTCAAAACCAGATGTCCAAGCTTAAAAAAATAAGGAAAAAAAGAAAAGAAGGAAAGAACTTTCGTGACGCACCTTTAACCAGTCCACGTGGGACGTGGTCAGCGCTGGGGCCCCCCACTTCAACACCACCTCCCGGGCAGCCCCTGGTGTCAGCCTGCGTGTGTCCCGATTCCTCTCCAAGTGCCCACCTGTCCCCTCCCTCCCTCCATCCTTCTTCCAGGGTGGTTCTCGCCCCAGGGCTTTTGCACCTGCTGTGCCTCTGCCCAGGTCCCACGTGGCTCCCTCCCTCAGCCCCTGGGGTGGTTGCTCGACTGGCAGCCTCTCAGCACAGCCTGCCTGACACCCCAATGCTGTCCACGCAGATGTCCTTTTCCTCAGAGCGCTGACCACCTTCTCACTCATTCAGTTTCCTGCGCGTCTCCCCCTTCAGCACCCCAGCTCCGGAGGGCAGAGACGCTGTGGGTGTCCGTCGCTGCTGAGTCCTCTGCACATCTAGCACGGTGCCCAGCACACAGTAGGCGCTCCTGGACTGACCCGCACCCCATTTTGCACAGTTGCTGTGCAGCATGCTGGTCTGCGCAGGCCTTTGTGCACAACAGTGCCTTCTCTAGCCCCGCTGAAGGCCTGAGCCCTTCGCCTGCTGTCCACAGGTGCCAGCTGGCGGCACCAGCGCCCTGGAGGGATGCCCAGGACCCGCGCACGCCGTGGGTCTCCCCTTTCCCGTGCACTGAAGCCAGAGACCGGAGCAGGAGCCCCAGAGGGTGGCGCTGGGAGAAAGTGAACTGTTCATCTTCAGAGACCCTCAGGCCTGCGGGACAGAGGTTTGATCTGGTTCCCTGCCTCCTCCTGTCTGCAGCGTCACAAGCAAATGGTGGACATCAGAGGAAGCCAGGGCTCTGAGGAACACATTTGGTGCTATTTGTGCTGGTCAGGGAGATGGGCAGCAGCCTCAGGGAGCCAGCAGGCAGGCGCTGACACCACTTGATGTTCTGAGTGTCCGCGCCCCGCTGGGCGCCCATGCCTAGCAGGGCCAGGCCAATCTGCACGGTTTAATCCCACAGTGCCCGCGCACAGTAGGCGCTCACTCTATACAACTGAATCAGCAAAGCTGGGGTCATAACGTAAAGGCAGGCTTTCCCTCCTCCTGCCCACACTTTTGAAAGAGGGTCCCCTCCCCTGGCCACTGAGAAGGCTCCACCTTCCACCTCACCCTGTCCCCTCCATTTGGGGGGGGACATGGCAGGAGTGGGAAGCTGGTCTGGGGAGGTGCGGCTCTGCAGGGGTCACAAACAGCCCCACCCTGCTGACTGTGGCCCAGGGGCGTTTGGTGTCTGTCTGCCTTGACCACACTTGTGCTGTGAACAGAGGGGACTGTGGAAGTCTGGGGACAGGCACTGGGTGTTTGCAGCCCCCGTTTTAGAGCCCATGGGAGGTGGGGAAAGTGCGTGCCCCGTGCAAGCAGGGCTTCTGGTGGGGGGGCAAGTGGAGCGCCAGCCGTGCCCCTGGGATGTTCACAGAGTGTCCCTGTTGTCGCTGACAGCGGCCGGAGAAGGTGGGGTTTCCTTTGGGTGTGGTCCTGCAACCAGCTGGCCACCTCGGGACCTCGGGTCAGGAGGCTCAGGGCCCCATGCTGGGAGCTGGGGTTCTGACCCTCTAAGGGTGTGGCTTCCCTAGGCCTGTGGGGTCGGGGGCATTTGCAGGCCCCACTGGAGTGGCTGCAGGGTCGATCTGACACCATGGTTTCCCCTACGACCTCAGTCAGCCTGCGTGGGCCTCTCCTGGGTGTCAGGCCCCGGGTGCCTGGGAGCCCACGTACGCCGGAGGAAAAGGCTCTGAAAGACGCCAGAGGAGGGAGGGCCGGGACCCCGCCAGGCCCCTCCTCGCCAGCGTTGCACATACTCATTTGTTCATTCGCCCTCTGACATTTTGAGAGCCTACTATGCGCTGGAGACCCAGCAGCGAGCTAGCTAGTCATTCTGGCGACAAAAGGCAATACGTAGGACATGGCTAAGATAACCACAGGGGAGGACGAACGGGGAGGAAAATGAATAGGGGGCTTGTTAGCAGGTGCCTTGGGGTTTTAGATAGAGGGTCAGTGAGGGCCCCCCTAAAGGGGCGACATTGGGCTGGGCCCTGGAGGCAGGAAACCCCTCAGGGAGCGGGGACAGCCAGTGCAAAGGCCCTGAGGTGGGGTGAGGATGACAGGTTGGGTGATCTGAATGGGGACGGTGGGAACACAGCCTAAGAGCAGAGTCTGGCTCCAGTGGGCCCCAGCTGATGCGACACCCCCTCACCCCATTCCAACCTGGTCAGGGCCACTCACTAAGAGCTGCCCAGTGTCCTTGGGGGACTTCCCTAACAGCCCCAGTCCCCTCACCTCTAAAATGGGTATGTCAGAAGTTTTTCCCTCCTGAGGGCTTGAGATGTTTGGGGGGCTCTTAGCCAGGGCGCTTGGGGTGGAGGCGCCAAGTTTTAAAGCTGCAGTTCCCTTTACTGGGGCTGCCTCTCCAAGCCCAGTAGCGGTGGGTGCAGAGTAGCAACTGGGAAATGGGGTGCCAGTCTGTGGGTGCTGGTGTGGGCAGGGGCTCGGTGGAGACCCCAACCAGCTCACCCCTTCGGAGACAGGGTTCGGAGCACCCATCTGGAATCACCAGCTGAGTGAGTCCAGCAATTTAGGCTCCTAGTGTCCCTGGGCCTCAGTCTCCCCACCTATAAAGTGGGGCCAATCCCAGGACACCCCCGGCCCCCCTGCCAGCTCCAGGTCTGAGAGTTTCTAGTGGCGGGGACTGTTTGGTCTTCTGAGGACACGTGCTGGCACTGTACCCTGCAGCCCAGGAGGATGGGAATGATAACCCAAGAAATAGGAGCAGGAAAGAGGGCAAACCCTTTTCGGAAAAATGCCCACCCTGCTTCCTGGCCCAGCGTTCCCATCTGTAAACTTGGGGGAACAAGGGCTGGGAGGGGAAGCCCCTGAAGCCACCCGTCCAGAGCAGAAGCTGAGTTTCATTGAAATGCAAACCCCAGGAGGGCGCTCGGCGCGCTGTGGGATGAGGGCCCGGGAGGCTGGCTACTTGGGAAGGCGGGGCTCTTCCTGCCCTGCCTCCCCCCCCACTCCCCCCCCCACCCCCGGCCTGGCACCCGCACCGCCCGGCCTCGCGCGGGTCTGGCTTTTTGCTGGTGGGTTCCCACGGTCTGCTGGGCAGCTGGTGGGGGCAGCGCGGGGAGGGTGGGGACGTTGACCTGCGACCCACTCCTGTTCCAAACCGCAGGGGGCTGGGCCTCCCGTACACTTCCCTTTCCCAGATTGTGTGCGCCCCAGGTGCTCGCCCCACCCCCACGAAGACCACCAGCAGCTCGGGGGCGCGGAGGGACAAATTGCTACACGGGAGCCGGCAGCCCCGTGCCCCGCGGGAGGGGGAGCCCTGCGCGGCCCCTGGAAACTGCGTAGCCGCCTCCCGCACCATCCCCACTCCCCCCGGGGGTTCTCAGATGTTGGCAGATGGCAGAACCGAATCTGCTGAGACGTCGCTCCAAAAAAGGAAAGTTGAACTAAAAAAAAATAAATAAAAATTAAACTCTGCAACATCTTCGGGGAGGGCAGAGAGGAGGAGGGAGCCGCAGGCCTGGCGCCCCCGGTGCCCTCTGCTGCCTAACAGGGTCTCGGCCGGTTCCGGAGGCCGAGGGGGCCGGCGAGGACGCGCCGCTGCCTGGGCGCCGTGCGGTCCGGCGGGGCGGGGTGCGGCGCGCGAGTCCACGCGCGACCGTCGGGACGCGTGCGCGCAGGGGTGTCGGACCCCGGCCTTGCAGCTGCGAGTCTGCACCGCGCCCCTGAGTGTCCCCAAGGGTCCGCTCACTCAGCACACGTCCCGGGCCCCCACTGTGCACCCCGCCCTCAGGAAACGGACGTCGCCGCGGGTGGGCCCGCGGGGCTGAGCCGGTGGCGGGTCCCAGCGTTTGTCCGTGGGCCGCAGGCCTCGCTCCCCGTGCGTGGAGGCTGTGCCTCCCCGCGTGCGCTTGAACTTCGCCTTCGGTTCGCTGAGCCCCGGCGAACACACGCCCGGGTGCGAGTCCCGGATCCCGCGCTGTGCCCGGAGCTCCCGCGCGTGTCCCCCCGCGCAGCGGCATGTGGCTCTCCCGCGGGCCCCTCCGGTCCCCTGGCCACTCGAGTTATAATTTAATGGCTGAAAGGCGATCCCAGTGAAGGGTGCGGGGCTGGGGAGGAGGAAGACAATGTGCGGCCCGCAGGGAAACTGGGCTGGGGGCAAGATGGGGTGTTTTCCTCTCCTTCCTCCTTCGGGGAGCAGCTCAAGAAGAAAGTCGGCGTCGCGCCCGCGCGCCCGAGAGGGAGTGCGCGCAGGACCCGCGGAGAAGACGCGGGCCCTTTAAGGCGCCTGAGGGGGCCGGGCCGGGAGCGTCGGTGCGGGCGGGGAGCCGGGATCTGCGAGGCCGAGCCACCGCCTCCCCGGCTCGCGCCCCGCCCCCTGCTCCCCCTCCCGCCGCCGCCGCCGCCGCCGCAGCGACCGCCGCCGCCGGGGAGCGGAGCTGCTGCCAGGCTGGGCCGCACAGCAGCCCCGCGAGCCCCTGCGCCCCGCCCGAGCCGTGCGCCCGCGCCCTGCGCCCCGCCATGCGCGCCAAGTTGCGGGCCGGGGACCCAGGGCTGGCGCTCTAGGAGGCGGCGGCTGGAGGATCGCGCCCCCGCTGGAGGCCGGGCCTGCTGCGCGCCCCCAGCCGGATCCGCACCGCCACTTGCCTGAGCGCCTGGGCGACCTGAGAGCGCCCCGACGCTGGGCGCAGCCGCCGCCACCTCCGCGAGGTGAGTTGGGGTCGAGGGTCCCTGTAGAGGGCCGGGGGGAGGCGCGGGGCGCGTTTCCGGGGGATCGGGGTAGAGCGGGTGGCGCACGCGGCGGAGTTGGCGGGGCCCCTGCACTCGCGAGTTGGCGCTCGGAGGCTGGCCTGCCGGGGAGCAAGGCGCCCCAGCGACACTGCAGCCCGCGTGCGTGGGGGCACCGGGGAACTTAGGGGAACTCCAGCTCCCCAGCGAGGGGGCGGGAAGGGGGGAAGTGGCGTTGGGGGTGGTGGGCGCGCGGACGCTCTGGAAACGCAGAGGTCAGCCCCCACCTTGTGGGGCATGGCCGCCATGCGCCTGCCTCCTCCCGCAGTAGCCCCAGAGTTCTGGGGGTGACACAGCGCCTTATTTTTCAGCGGGCAGCGCGGGTTTGGGGAACCCTGGGGATGGCACACCGGCTCGAGGCTTCGGCTGCCGTGGGAGGGCAGGGGGTGCCGGCCAGCTGGGGGTGCCCTGGCCGCGGGCGCTCCTCGGCAGGGGGCCGGAGGGCGCTGGGCGGGGGACCCCGGGAGAGGGGCCTGCTGCTCCCCCTCCCCCGCTGCCGGTGTCCTGCGTCTGGGCCTGCCTCCCCGCGGCTGGTGACGCCTCATTGGGCCGCCTCCTGGTCCCTCCCCCGGGCTGTGCAGATACTTGGGATGCCACTAGTTTGGAAGTTGGAATTCAGAGCTGATCCCACTCGGGCTGCGCCCGGCGGGTCCGTGGTTGTGGGGGAACCTCCCCAGGGACGTAGGGGGAGCGGGCGACCCTTCCCCACCCAGACGCCCGCAGGGAGCGCTGGAAGGGAGGGAGGAGGCGCGCGGGCGGGAAGGAGACACGTTGTCCCCGCGAGCCGCGGCCGGGCCCAGCTAGCGTGGGGCGCACGCGTCCCTTCACACTGGAGGGTGTTTTTTGGGGAAGCGGGTGTCCTCTGGCCTCCTGTCGCCTGCGGCGGAGGCGGATCTTTTCTGTCGGCTCAGCCTCCTCCTTTCCTCCCCCCTGTTGGTGAGAACGGGTTTTATTATGATTATTTTTTTTCTTTTGCAGATTTGGAGGAAGGATGTGTGTGGGGGGAGAAGATCCCTGTGGGCTGGCGGGGGGAGTTCTGGGCTGGTGTTATCCGTGGCCTTGACTTGGCCCTTTTTCAACCAGCCCCGGGTCTCCGGCGGCTTTGGGAGCTGAGGGCTCTCCCGGTGGGGGAGGGAGCGACTGCAGTGCAGCGGTTGTGGGGGCTTTTCTGGGGGAGGCGTGACGGGGGAGGTGTGACCCGGGATAGCCAGCCCTTCGATGACCACTCTGCAGCTCAACTCCCTGGCCTTGAATTTTGCTTGGGCCACATTGCTTTCTGTGTGACCCTGGACAAACTCCTTGACCCCTCTGTGCGTGAGGTTTCTCGTGCGTCAGCGGGATGACAGTAGTATGAGTTCGTAGGGGTGTTGTGAGGGAACGGGGGCTCCTGAGCGGGGAAGGCATGTGAACAACAGCTGCTGCCCTGGGTCCTGGGGTCTACAACTTGGCCTTTCCTGGAAGGGTCGGGGGGTCCTGTGAGGTCGCGCCTGGAGAGTGGGGGCTTGGGGAGGGGAGGGGGCCTTTTTCCCATCCCCTTGGTGTTGCCCTTGAGGATGGGGAGGGGCAGGCGGGGCCCCGTGCCCACTGAGCAGATGCGCAGACCGAGCCAGCGGGGCAGCACCCAGGCCTGGGCGGCCGTGTGCGGCGAACCGGTGCAGGGGCCTCCTCTCCTGGGCGCTGCCTGGCTTTCTCACGCCTGCTGCCTTGTCCCTGTTTGGAATTTTACCGCCACCACCGGCTGGTGCCCCCGGAGTCCGCTGTGCCCAGACATGGGGGTGGGAGCCAGTGGGCACCAGTCCTGGCCTCTTCCCACTGAGCTATTTACGCTTGCTGTGGATCAATACTATTGATGAATCCATGTAGATGGTAATGTGCTGTCAGGCCCCGGTGAGGGATGGAGGCCCTCGTGGGGCGCGCACCTCCTCCCAGCCTCGCCCGGGTTTGGCTACCGGGGAAAGATTTATTTGGCATAATCTGCTCTTTTCCCCCAATTAATAATACTCGTACCACCTCCTAAAGATTTCTGAGAGCTCTGCAAACACGAATTCAGCTGCATGAAAGCTCTGAGCTGCAGGGGGCTTGATTGTTCTCCAGGCTGGGGCGGGCGGGCGGGCTGGCTGGCTGGCTGGCTGGCTGGCTGCGGGAGGGCGGCCCCCAGCCCCCGGGACTGCGCGGGGTGGGGTGGGGGTGGGGGCTGTGCCTTGTTCTCTGGGCCCACCCCCACCTGAGCCTGTGGGCGGAGCAGCTCCAAGAGCCTTCAGATGCGTTTTGGGGGGGGTGCGGGGTTCAGGCTTACACCTGCTGCGGCTCTCACCCCCTTCAACCTGAGAATCCCACGTGTCACGCAGCCTCTGACAATGGGTAGGGGCTGGAGCCTGTGCACATGTGTGTGTGCGCGTCTCTCCTCTTCCTGTCTCAAAGCCAGTAGCAGCCTCCTCGGGGGACACCTTGGCCACTGGGCTCCCTAAAAGGGAGGGAAGGCCAGGCCAGGCCAGGGTGCCGATCAGAAAGGCCCGGTCTTGCCCCGCGGGAGGGTGGGGAAGGGCGCTTGGGGAGCAGGGCCCTGGCAGGGGTGGGCTCTGTGACTGTCAAGTGACCTTCCGTCTAGGAGCTGGAAAAAGCTACATGTACTCACATGTATGTACGTCAGTGCACGTGGACATGACGCAGTGGCAATAGTAGCCAACACGTACCAAGCCCTCACTGTGTACCAGGATCTGCGGGCCGTGGTTAGTCACTCCGTTCACTCTTCGTGAGCCGCCTGTGGTGCCAGTGCTGTTAGGATTCCATTTCGTGGATGGCGAAATGGAGGCACAGCGCGGTGAAGTGACTTGCCCACGGTCACAGGGTCGGGATGCGAGAGACCTGGGGTTATTCAAGGCCACGTTGGTGCAGCAGGAAGTTCCTGCAGTCCTGCTCTGTGGTGAGGAAGTTCTGTGTCTTATTTGAGCCTCCGAAGGCCTTTGCCCCAGGGTGGGCAGCAGACTGAGACCTTGTCCCCCTGCTGGCCCCTCACCAGGATTCGGGGAGGGGACCAGCGCCAGCGGCAGGCCTGGCATGCCTTTGAAGTCTCATTTTATCTTACACGTTCATGTAAACGTGGCCTGGGCTGTGTGCATCGGGGAATGAAACATGGCTGTGAATTCCTTCGCTGCAGTGAGGAGTCCGTGCAGGGAGGCCCGCAGCCCGGGAGCTGGGGGCCTGCAGGGGTCCTTCAGGACGCAGCCTTTCCCGTTTCACCGCCGAGGGGGCTGGCCAGCGGGCGGGCCAGCTCAAGGTGACAGCTGAAGTCACGCCTCTGGGCCTACGGTGCCGCACTACCTCCCACCTTGGCCCCCCGGGCTCCCCCTGGCTCTGGGGGAAGGGCCTGTGGGTTCCCAAGTCAGGAAGGAGTAGAGCACGGTCTGGGGGTGCTCAGTGGTCCCCGGGAGGCCAGCCCAGGAGCAGTGCGGGTTCCTGTGGCCGGGGGCTGGCCTGCCCCTTGTGGCGTTTGGGGACCTGCTCTCTGCAGTGGACCCACTGCCAGTGGGGTCGTGGGGTGGACCACAGGGCCGGAGCCTGTTTGTTGGGTTTGACTTTGGGCCAGTTACTCCTGCCCCTCAGTTTGCTCCTCTCTCGAAATGGGCGTGAGGACAATGTCACTTCTGACCTGTGGCTGTCTGGGTCTGAGGTCATGGCGTCTGTCACGGCAGCTGCTGCTGCTCTGGTCACCCCTGGAGAGTGAAGGCTTGTCTGTTCCATGTGTCCGGCCCAGGGCCTCTGTCACAGGCTGTGGGGACCAAGCCCTTCATCTCCCCCAGGGCTGCTGGGCTGGGTCCTCGCGCGGGTCCGCCCCTCCCTGAGCCCAGGCCCAGGCTTGTTGCCCTCTGGAGACAGCAGGCTCCTCTCCTGCCGGCCGCGTGGCGATTCGCAGACAGGCTCAGCCCTTTCCTCTGCCTCTTCACGTGGGACCGCAGAGGTCGGGGGGCGGAGCCTCCTGAGGGAGGACTGAGCTCCCGTCCCTGGAAAGGGCTCCTTTGAAGGTAGGCTTGGGTTCAAATCCCGCTTCCACCAGTTATCTGAGTAAGTCTGACCTCCGGGCCTCAGTTTCCTTACCCCTAAGTGGGGAGGGGGGTAGCCAGGGGCAGCTGCGCCCAGGCACCAACCTCGACGGAGGAGAACGTCCTAGGTGCTGTCCCCACCGGAGCCCCCGTGCGTGTGGCCTTGGAGCCCCTGAAATGCGACCGGTGCAGCTTTCCCGGTAACTTTATTTCATTCCAATGGACCTGAATTGAAATGACGTGTGTGGCGGTGGCCAAGGGCTGCCCAGTCGCACTGCACTGGGTCGGGGGACGGCGTAGCCGTCCCTGTGCGGGAGCAGGGCCCGGCTCCAGTTCCTTTTCCCGTGATTTCCTCCGCCTGGCGCTGTCCCCAGAGCTGGCCCGGGCCACCCTGTCCCGCCCGCCCGCCTCTGGGGCCGCTCCCTTCAGTGGGCGCTTCTGGGCTGGGGGGGCATCAAGATCCGCCCGGTCCAGCTCGGTGGCCACCCCCGCGCGTGGCACTGAGCCCTTGCAGTGAGGCTACCGCGACAGGTTGGAGTTTTATTTGCCTTCATCGTAATTCGTTGGCGCAGCCTCATGTAGCTCATGGCCACCGTAGGCAGTGCCGCGTCAGCGATTTGCCTTCTCTGCTGACTCGGGGTCCGATGTCACGTTCAGGCGACCGGCTGAGCACATTCTCCTCTTCCTGGCTCCACAGGCCACTGTCCCCAAGACCACTGCGCGCTGTGTCCCCACCTCTTGAGCGCAGGAGGAAGCCAGGTCTGTGCATGTGGGCATCTCTGACTGCTGGGGCTGAGCTCCGGCCCATGGGCCGTGGACCCCTGGGTAGGGACCACTGTCCCCCGCTAACCCCCACCCCGCACCCCAGGTGTTTCTAGTTCGGCAGGGACATCGGCAAGGCCTGTTTGCCGTTTGAAAACTAGAAAACCAAAAAGTCAAGCATTGAAACTCTGCCATATACTTTGGGCTTTATAAAAACTTGTTTTATTTCCATCAAAGAACATGGCTGCTCTGTTAAAAAATTAAACCCGTGCTCCAAGGTGTGGAAGGACACGAGCTGGAGCCTGCCTGCCCTCCCTGCCCCTGTCCCTGCCAGGCAGGCAGGCAGCTCCCCTGAGGGGCTCGGGCCGAGGGCCACTGCAGGCGCCCCCCCTTGCTCCCCCCGCATGGGCGGCCCTGCCTCCCGGAGTGCGTTCCCACCGCGTGGCCTGGGAACCTGGTCCCGCCCCTTCCCGGTTTATACTGCGCGCGCGCAAAGAACGGGTGTTACATCTTTTCACGCTTGAACAACGTGAAAAAGTGACGGCTGTGCTGTGACCTGTGACCTGGTGTGGAATTCTCCTGTCAGCGTCCGCCGGTGAAGCACCGTTGGGGCACAGCCGGTGTCGCATGTGGCCCTGGCGTGTGACGGAGCCGGGACCCACACGGCCTGCCGTCGCTGCTCTGCAGCCCTTGACAGAAAATGCTCCCCCCGCCCCAACAGGCAGCCACCTCCTTCTTCGTACGTTTTATTTCCAGTTTTATTCTTCAGTGACAGGTGACGTTGAGCGCGACCTGCGTTAGTGTTAGGTGCGCGGCGCTGTCACCTCGCTTCCAGGGGGGTGCCCGGCATTTCCAGGCCCCGCCGGGCCCCGTACCCCGTTACCACACTGTCCCTGACCCGCCGCCTGTGCCGGGCTTCCATCCCGGCTGCCAGTTTGTACCCCTTACTCCCTCACCTCTCTCCCCAGCCCCCACGCATCTGTCAGCCTTCAGCCTGGTCTGCACATCCGAGTCTGTTTCTGTTTTGCGCGTCCATTTATTTTGTTCCTTAGATTCCACGCGTAAGTGAAATCACATGGCGTCTGTCTTTCCCTGCCTGGCTTGTTTCACTCAGCACAAGACCTCGGGGGCCGTCCAGGCTGCCTCGGAGGGTAGGGCTGACTCCGGTCACGGAGGAATTCAGCACAGCCCCCCGGGGCCCCCGGGGCCCCCGGGGCCGGGCCGGGCCCAGAGAGAAGTGTGAGTTGGAGGGCGGCGTCAGCTCTGCGTCTGCTTGTGGGTGTCACTTGCTGTCTAATTTCCCTCTTTGCTGTGGCTGTCGGGAGGCTCAGGGCCAAATTTGCAGCCTGCTTTCAGCCGTGCGGTTGGGGGGGAGGGTGGCTCAAGGCAGAAGGTCCCAGAAGGAACCCAGGACCTGGCCTCTTGGAGCATCGGCACCGCGCTCAGACCCTCGGCAAGCACTGGATCTTTGGGTGCCCCTCAGCCTTGGGGAGATGATAGCGAGGGGCCCGCACGGCGCAAGACGTTGCTGTCTGAGGCCTGTGTCCCCGCAGAGCCACTTGTCCTGGGGGGAGGCCCTGGTGCTCTGGGGGTGGCGGGCTCGCGGGTGGCGTGCCGTGCGGTCTGTGGCACAGCCGGGACTGGGGTGCGGGCGCCTGGGGCTGCTGTGCTGTCAAGGCGCCGGGGTGCGGCCCCGGGGCACCTCTGAGCTGGGAAGGCGAGGGGAAGAGTCGGCCTGGGGTGGGCAGTGGGCCCGGGATGGGCGAGGGGGCCGGCAGGCCTGGAGGCTCCCGGTTCTGTCTCCCGTGGGCCCCGCCTCCTGCGGCCTGGGCTGGGCTTGGTTCCGGGGACCCGTGTTTGTGGCTTAGAGCTGACGAGGTGGGGTCCCGAGTCAGTTTCTGGCAGACCGGGCAGTGCATCCTGGGACAAGTCCTGGAGCCTCCGTACCGAGCTCCTCAGTTTACCCAGTAGTGAAATGGGGCGACAGTGACGTGACCTCCTCGCTGAGCGGAGCTGACGGGGCCATTTGACCCCTGTTCACACTCACAGACCCATGAAGCCGCCCCCGGGGCCAGGAAGGCAGGTCCAGCAGCCTCCTGAGTCCTCCTCAGACCTGGCCTGTCCCCGCTTACTTACCCCAGACACTCACCCCAGTGTCCCCGAGCCTGGCCTGCCCTGTGGGCTTGCTTCCTACGTAGCTGCCCTCGGGGGCCGCAGCGGCCTGGGACTTGATCTCACTCAGGGCCCAGCAGGGCCTCCCGCTGCATCTTGTGCAGAGCCCAGACCCTTCGCACCACCTCGGGGCCTGCGGCCACGCCCTGCCCGACCTCCAGCCTCCCCCTGGCCAGCTGCCCTGCGTCACTGCGTGCGACTTCTGGGCAGGCAGGTCTGAAGGGGTGGGGAGCAGGGAGGGGAGCTCTGGGAGCCGCTGTCAGGTTGGAAGTGCCGGAGGCCAGACCCTCAGGTACCTGTGGGGAAGGGGGGCCCTGGAGGCCCCCGCTTGTCCCAGCTTGTCCTCATTATGAACTCTGGGCCGCAGCAGACCCTCCGGGAGCCTCGCCCGGCGCTGCGTGGTGTCTCTGTGGCCATGGCAACCGCCGGGCGCTGTGGCCTGCCCGCCTGCGAACGAGGCAGGCCTGCGGGCCACCGGGCCAGGGGCTCAGCTGGGGGCCAGGGGTGGGTGTGGACGGATCCAGCAGGAGTCGGGGTGTGGGGCGCTCGGGGGCTGGGGTTCTGGTGGGAATTAAGTGTGGGTGACCCCTCCACCAACCAGCTAAACCAGGGGGAGAACACAGGGGTCTGTGCCCCACCCCACCCCTCGCTCAGCTGCTCCTGCAGAGTGACCGACACGCCCCAGCCGTGCAGGGCCCCTCTGCCCAGCGACCTTGGCCGAGCCGGGGCTGTGGGCGAGGGACCCAGAAAGGAGGGAGGGGCCTGTGCCAGCGGAAACAGCGTGCAGGGACCGTCTGGGAGCAGGGGCACCCCCGGGGGCTTTGCTTGGGAAAGGATGCTGAGATAGGCGCTTGGTCCGTTTGTGCTGTTTCCTTAATTCCTCCAAATCCAGGGCGGCACCAGGCCCCAAGCAGCAGCTGCGGGAGGAAAGGTGTCCTGGCCGGGCCCCCCCCCCCCCCCCCATGAGGGTGCTCCCAGACGGTCGCCTCGCGTTCCAGATTCTCAGCAGCGAGGGCTTCCTTCCCGGCCGCACTGGAAAGAGGAAGAAAAGGGCCCACGCCTTGGCCCTGAGGCCTGGGCCTGTGTCCAGAAACCTGATCTTGCCGTTAAATGAAACCTGATCCTTCGGTGAGGGGACCTTCTGCTGCCCCAGGAGGCTCCCAGGGTTCCAGAGACCAGGCCCCAGGGACCTGCACTCTTGTACGGACTGTGGGGTGCGGGCGGACTGTGGGGTGCGGGCGGTGAGGCCGCCGGAGTGGGGAGCTGAGAGGTGGGCGTGCACCTGCCAGCCCTGGTCCAGGTCCGGGTGGCTGCCTTTTATTTAAAAACGGCCTGCAGGTGGCCTTCAGCTCACCCGGGTCTCCTCCTGAGAGGCGGGCACTGCTCAGCCGCCCTGTGGGTGCTTCTCAGGCCCTGCGCGTGGCCTGGGGCTCTGTGTCCCCACAGGCTGCCTTCCTGTGCCCACTGCTCTGCAGCTGGGTGCGCGGCGCTTCTGCCCACCTGGAAGGTCAGGAGTGGCCGAACAGCGACAGGCAGGTTTTATAGAACCGAACCCCGTCATTTCCTTCCCACGCTCAGGCAGCGGACGAGTGGTTGTGAGAACCAGGGAACCTGACATCTCACCCCCACCCCCCGCCTCCCAGGGCTGCTTCCCGGCTCTGCGCCTCAGACCCGAGATCACGTCACTCCATGCCTCAGTTTCCCTAACGTGTAAAACAGGACCTTGAGGGTTGGAAGGGCCAGGTGCAAGGCGGGCGGGCCTGTGGTGTGGGTTGTCTGTAGGGTGAGGGTTTGGTGGTGTGTCGCTGCAGCCCGGTGCGGGCCGGCCGTTACAGGGGTGCGTGGCACGGGGCCTGCGGAGTCCCTGGAGGAGCTGCACTGGCTGCTTGCCCAGTCCGGACGTCTCCCCGGCCTGCGGTGCTGGGGGCTGTCGTTTCTCCTGCAGGTGTCCGGGGGGTGGGATCGCACTGGGTGTGTCCTCGGGGCCCTGCCTTGGGGAAGACTGGGTTTCAGAAGCCCAGCAAACGCGTTCTCTATAAGTTGGAAAATTAAGAGACCGGAAGCCTGCGTGTAAAGGAAAAAGGACCGTGTTCCCTCCGCTCAGAGACCTCCTGCGTCTTGGCGTCACGTGGGTTGTGATGGGAGCGCCGGCTCTGGTCGCTGCCCCCACCCCCCCGTCGTGAGACAGGGCGGAGAGGTGAGGGGTGCAGGTTCTGCGGCCCCCACTCCTGGGAGCAGGGACGTGGTGGATCTGGGCTTTGGTTTGGAGTCCGGTGAACCCGGGTTGTGCTCCCAGCTGTGCCCTGCAGCAGCCGTGTCGCATGGTCACTGGAAATGCGTCTCCTTGGCAGCCCCGCACACAGTAGGTGCTCAGCTGATGGTTGAGTGGAATGTACCACCCAAGGTTTCTTGTCGTGGGCACTGCTGACGTTTGGATCAGATGATTCTGTTTTGCGGGCCGTTCTGTGCACTGTAGGTTATTTACTTCAGCAGCATCCCTGGTCTTTAGGCCAGTGGCACCCCCGCTCCCTGCCTTCCAGCCCTGTGATGAGTAGACATGACTTTGTCCCCTGAGAGGACAGTCACCCCCAGCCCCCAGGACCCGAGGGCATATGAAGGGCTCTCAGGGAAGACTGCAGGGCAGAGAGGTCCACGAAAGTGTTTCCTTTCATGGGGTTTGTACGCAGCATGTAATTTCCTTCATTTAGATGCTCTCGTTAAGCACCTACTGTGTGCCAGGAGCTGTCCCTGGTGCTCGGATGCCCGGGAACCAGGCGGCGTTCCTCCAGCTCCCGCTTCCCCAGCCGCACTGGGAGGTGGCAGTGACTTAAGGCTGTTCCTGCCTCGGCCTCCCCTTTTGTCAAATGGAACGAGGGTTGCAGGTGATCTCGTGAGGAGGCTGTTTCCTTTCCTGGCCTTAGTTTCCCCTTCTGTGGTTGTGCTTACCTCGTGGGTTGCTGTGGGTATAAAGTGCATCACTTTGCCCCAGGCACGTGGCCCTGACGTGGTAGGTGTGCTGTGACAGGGAATGGTGACCGTGCGTAGACTCGGAAGGCCAGTGTGCCCGCACTTGCCCTCGGGGTCCCCGGATGGGCCATGCTCCGCCAGGTGGGGGCGGCTGAGCCATGCCCCCTCCCCAGGCCCCTTCAGAGCCCGCTCAGTGAAGATCCCTAAGGCGATTAAGTGGGTTCATTTGATCCTGAACGTGAACTTGAGCGACGGCTTATCTCCGGGAGATGAAAGCCTGGCAGGCAGCCAGCCACCTGGCCGGGCGGGGCGTGCTGGGGGCCTTTGCCCACCGCCTGCAGCCCCCAGCCCCTTCTGGGACGGCAGCGTGGGTGCGGGGCTGCACCGCGTACCCTGCACGCGCACCTGACGGTGACCAGCACCTGCCGGGCGGTTCACGCGATCCTCCCAATCTCAGGAACTCGAAACTCTCCTGCCCTCCTTGTGCGACGGACGTGCCGGGGCCCAGAGAGGCCGCCACCTCGCCCCGTGCCCGCGGCCCCTGACGGTATTTACATACTCAGGCCTGAAAAATCCCCTTTGCTCTTCGGCGCTGAAATTCCTCCTTGATGCCGGGTTGACTTCGCAGAGCAGCAGCACCGGCAGAAATCCACACGCGGCCCCGCGGTCGTGTCAAGGGAAGTGAGAGGCGGGCAGGGCCGTGGGGAGCTTGAGTCCTCTGGGGCAGCCACAGCAGGGGCTTTCGGAGCTGGGAAGAGGTGAAAGTGACAGTGAAAAATGACAGTAAGGCAGGATTTGCATGGGTTCCGGCAGGTTTTGTTAAAGGGACAGGCCGTTGGTGCGGGGAGGGTGACCTTCCCATGTGAGGCTGCCCCTGCGTGGTCTGGGGCGGGGACACAGCCGGGAGACCCCTCTGTCCCAACAGCACAGCCCCCCTCTGCCTCAGCAACAGTCATAAAAGCAGGAACGTGCTGCGGGGGGGGTGCCTAGGGCAGCGGGACCCCCTCTGTTGACAGATGGCACCAGGCAGTGGGACGCATGTGCCTGCGCCAGCACTGTGGCCCAGGCGTCTGCAGCAGCCCCTCCTGGCCCCCGAATCCGGGTGCTCCTGGCTTTTGCCCTCGGCTCTCCCTGCAGCCCCAGGGGCTGGTCAGAAGGCCCCTCACCCTCCCTGCTGCCCCGCGGGAGCCAAGGCAGAGGCTGAGGACTGGGAGCTGCTCCGCCCCGGCCGGCGGTTCCCTGGAGACTGGCCTGGCGGCCTCCTTGCCAGGGGCGGGTGTGAGGCAGCTGTCACCCTCGGGCGGCCCCGTCAAGCGGACTCCACGTAGCCTCCGTGGCTGTGGACGTCGGAAATGTCTCCCGTCCCGTGCCTCGTTCCTCTGTGTGTGGCCTGCCTGCTGCTAGGTCACGTCCCAGGAAGCAGGAGTTTTCTGTTGGGCCTGGAGCGGCCTGGGGACAGAGGCGGGGCTCCCCCAGTTTGTGTTGGGGCTGAATGGGTCCCTAGGCGGTGAGAGGGGCCTGTCGGGACCTGGAGGAGGAAGAGCAGGCCAGCACAGTGCCCTCCCCCCGCCTCGGGACTGGGGCCTGAGGCTGCTGCTTCCTGCCCAGCAAAGAGGCCCTTAGGGGCCCAGGGTGGGGAGGGTCGGTAGGCAGTGCTGCCCCAGGCGGTGTGCAGGGCGTGGAGGCTGGAGAGGGTCTACTTCTCCCTCCCTGGGGCCGGGGGGCTGCTCCAGGCAGGTCTTTAGATGCCTCGGGAACTCAGCCCATTGGGTGTGGCCGGGGCACCCCACGTTCCCTTTCTGTGCTGTGCCCCGCCTCGGGGGTCTGAGGCATGCCCTTGGGCAGTGCGTGTAGGCCTCCTAAAGGTGCTTGGCACAGCACTGGGCGGCCCAGCATCCTCCCTGGCTGCCACAGACCTGAGGGAGGCTTGGGGAGTTGAGAATTGCAGACAGGGAGTCTCCTGAGGGGGACCCCTTGTTTACATACGGGGGGCTTGAGGCCCAGAGAGGGCAAGCAGTTGGCCCAGGGTCACACAGCACCACAGAGTCTGCACCAGGAAGCCTGATGTTGGAGCCTCCCACTGGCCAGGTTCCGCCCATCACGCTCATGTGGTGACTTTACAACATCACCGTTTTTTACTCCTTCAAGTCTGCGTCAAGCCTGCGTGCGTTCTGTGGTGTCTGTTACTGCGTTGCGCGTTTCTTTGTTGTTTGTAACACATTTTCCTTATTTTAAAGATACATAACTTGCTTACCTGTGCCACTGAATTCCGTTCAGCCGTGGAAAGGAAACGAGGTTGACAGGTGCCGATCGAGGAAAGTCAGACGCAGAAGGTCCGCAGGGGGTGGGATCCGGTCCAGGCAGACAGATGCGAAGTGGTGGGACCCGACGGGGGGGCCCGGGCCGGGCTGTGGGGGCCTGCGGGCGGGGGCTCCGTTTTGGGGAGACGGGAATGCTTTGGGAGGACACGGGTGGTTGCACAGCCTTGCAAACGCGCCCCGTGCCACAGACTCGCTCACGTTGCAACGGTGGACTTTACGCTGCGTGAACATCTCCGTAAAAGAGCAGCTTGGCACCTGGAAGGTGGGCGGGTGATGAGCTCTCGCTGGTTGCTGGGCACCCAGTGTGTGTCGCCTCCCGCAGCCCCCAGTGGGCCTGGAGGACGCAAGGCTCCAGCTCGTGGGGGGGCCTGGCTTGGCGAGGCCCAGCAGCCGGGGGGTCACACAGCGGGAGGGTGGCAGGCCTGCCCGGCCCGAGGCCACCAGCTGTGCTCCCACGTGGCCTCCTTGTGGGCTGAGGCCCCCGCAGGGAGGGATGGGTGGGTGAGGCTCTCCTGGTGCCAGCCCTCCAGGCACAAGCACCCCAGGGCGCTGCTGGGCAGGGGGGCTCTGGGGGGCGAGCCTGGGTGTGACCCGTGCAGGGGCTTAGGCGGTTCCAGGGCCCTGGGCCTAGTGCCCGTGTCCGCCACCCCCACCCTGGCCACAGAAGCAGGAACTTGCCCACACCGCTGGGCGGGCGGCTGACTGTGATTCAGTGAGGTTCACTCCGGGGAGCGTGGCCCTGGGGCAGTTTCAGTTTCTGAGGACTCTCTCGCTATGACTGGGGGCCCCCTGGCCTCTGAGCACCTGCTGAGCCGACCTCTTGTTCCTGTGGGACATCAGGGGGCCAGCCCGGGGCTGCCCTATGCCAGCAGCCTTGGGCCTCGGTGTTCCTGTCTGCATAGTGGGGGTGCTTGGGAGGGGTTCCTTGGCGTCTTTCGGTGGGTGTGAGGGGCTGCCCTTGTCCCGGAAGTGGGTGGAGGGCTTTGGTGCAACGTGAGGGACCGAGAGCTGGGTGAGGCCATCGGGGTCCTGGCCCTGGTCTTGGAGGACCTGGGCAGAGGGCTGTGTGTGTCTGCATGACAGCCAGCCGCCAAGCCTGGGGCGTGAATGGGGCCACCAGCCCCCGAGTCGCCCATAGGGCCCTGCTGCGCAGGCCAGGGTGGGGGCTGGTGCTTCAGGGGTCTCACCCTGGCCCAGCTCAGGCCCTTGAGTCTCGGTGGTTGGGGTGCTGGGGTGCTGGGCTGGCACTCGAGCAGGGTGGCGGTGCCAGGCTGCGTTTCCCATAGAGCAGCCCTTGGCGTCACGCCCATTTTACAGATGGGGAAACTGAAGCTCAGCAGCGAGAAATCACCTCCGGCTTTGCAAAGCGGCAGAGCTGGGACCTGAGCCTGACCCCGCCTGACTGGAGCCCCCGGGCACAGGTTCCACCGTGTGGCAGGGGGAGCTGCCCCGGAGGGGACCCTGTGCAGCGGGGATCCTGGGCTGCAGGGGGGCTGCTCCCTCCTGATGCCCAGGTCATGCTGGGGCCGGGTGGGGCTGGGGGTCGTCCCCTGGAGGGTGGGGCCTGTGAGTGGGGGGCTCTCGGAGGCCTGTGGGGGAGGCAGAGACGGGGGGTGGGGGGCTGGAGGGTCCGCTCTCTCTCTCGTCTCCCTCCTGCCTGGGTCGCTGGGCTCCCTGGGCTGTCCTCTGGGCCCTGGTGACAAACCTCTTTCGCTGTCTCTTGACCCGGACGATTCCTGGCTCCTGGCGGTGGATGTCTCCACTGCACCCTCGCCCTCCCAGGCTGTGCCCTGCGGGTCTGGCAGCCACCAGGGGCCCAGAGCCCGCAGCCTGGCGGGGAGGGGCTGCCACTGGCAGGAGCTGGCTCCAGGCGGCCCGTCCTCAGGGAGCCTCGGGCGATTGCCTTGTGCTCCCACTGCAATCAGCGCCTGAGTTATCTCTAAGGAGCTGTGACTGGGCCCCAGAGGGGCGCCCGGAGGCTCCTCAAAGGCTCCACCCCACCCATTCTCTGTGCCCCATTCCCAGCGAGCCTGCTTTCTGGTCTCCCCTCCTGGGGGCTCTGGGGCAGGGTGTCCAGCAGAGGTGATGCGAGGTTACCACGCGAGGCTGGGTGCGCATTTCAGCCGAGGGACCTGGACCAGGTCTCCTGCCCTCGCCTTGTCTGCAGGACGGGGTGGGGGAGGGGTCAGGGCTACGGGATGTAGAATTAAACCCGCTGATCCGCAGGAAGGTGCCTGATCCGCAGGAAGGTGCCGGCACAGTGAGCAGGGAGCTCCAGGCCCCAGCGGGTTGCCATGGTTGTGGCAGACAGACAGGTGGACGGACAGCCAGCTTCTCAGCTCGCCTCCTGGCCTTGGCCTGTGCTTGGCCGTGCGCCCGGCGCCCCCCTTCCTCCAAAGCGGTCGATATCCCAGCTCCTTCCCGGCGTCTGATTGCTCCTGCTCCGCCGTCCGCAGGCTGCCCCCCACCCCGTGCCCGTGGCCAGAGTGGGTGTGGGGCGCTTCTGAGAGGCACGTGCAGGCCCGTTGGAGGAGGGGTGGAGGGTGGGGCGGCAGAGGCAGATGGGAGCCTGGGTTCTGCCCCGCCACCCTCTCCGGCTGTGCGATCCAGGGGTCCGTTTCCTCGTCTGGAGTCGGGGCAGGACTGCGGGAGGCCCGGCTGGCGGTGAGTGCTCCAGCGCCGTTGGTCTTGCTGCGAGGACTGTTGTGGTTTCCCCGGGCCGGGCGACCCCTGGGAGCCTGCACAGACAGCGCGGGGCCGGGGTGCTCCTCAGCCCCCCTCTCCCGGCTGAGCGCCCCACCATCACGCGGGCTGGCCCCCTGGCCCGCAGCCCCTGCTGCAGGCCCTGGCCGCGCTGCGCACCCGGGCCGCCCCGCCGCTGGCGGGGATCCAGACCTCCGGGAACTTGGTGATTGCCCCTGGCAGCTTCAAGGAGAGCCTGCGTGGGGCTGGGCACGCCTTCGCTGTCACTTGAGAAGGAAAATAAAATATCCTGGTGGCTTTTCAACGGAAGCCTGCCTCCCACTCCTGCTGTCTGGGCTGCTCTGCTGCAGTGACAGGGACGGGTGACACCTGGCCCCAGGGACAAGAGAGGGTGCCCTGTTTCCTTGGTGTGAAAAGATGTGCCAGCCAGCTAAAGGAATGGTGCCCACACCCACCCCCCCAACGCCTGAAGCCCCCACTCCAGCTCGCTGTCACTTCCGGAGTTGCGACTTCCCTCAGAGGCCAGTGCCCGGATCTTCCGGGTCCCGGGGTCCAGCTAGGGTTTTGCAGAGCACGCCCCGTGGCCTGCTCCTCTTGGCCTGGCCTGGTTCACCCCGCCGGCCGTGGCAGCCACGTGGGAGCTCACGTGGGTGTCACTTCCCTTTCTTCAGTGCGGCAGGCGTGGCCCTGGGCCCCTGGTGATTTTGTAGAACTTGACCTGATCTGACCCCACTGAGGGTTTGGGTGGGGAGGTGGGGGCCGCAGGAAATCCCCTCAGACTGAGCAGTGCGTGAAGGAGCAGGCCTGGGAGATGGGGGCGGGCCCATTTTCCGGATGGGAAGACGGAGCTCCGAGGGAATGGGGTGCTTGCCCAAGGTCACCGCCACCTGGGGAAGAGCTGGGACCACAGCCAGGTGTTCGGAATCTGTCCAGCACTCTCCCCACCACGTTGCTTTTTATTTTTTTAAGGTTTTATTTATTATTTTTAGAGAGAGGGGCAGGGAGAGAGGCAGAGAGGAAGAGAGACATCCACATATGGTAGCTTTTCACCTGCCTCTGGCTATGGACCTGGCTGGAGACCTTGCAACCTGGTTATGTGCCCTGGCTGGGAATTGAACCAGCGACCTTTGGGTTCGCAGGCCGGCGCCTTATCCACTGCGCCACCAGCTGGGGTCTCACACTGCCTTTTATCTTGTTCTTTCACGTGCAGACGCTGACGTAGTAAAGAAGTGGTGCAGGTTGATGAATAATTGGAGGGAACGCCAACGGACCCCTGCGGTCTTCTCCCCAGGGGTGGGCAGGGTCCTCACCTGTGTGCAGATCCCCTGCTCGCTCCACCTATGTGGACCCGTGCGTGTGGACGTGCAGCCCGGCCTCCCCCAGACTCGGATAAGGGGCCCCGGGCGGTGGAGCTCGGCGCCTGGCCCTCTGCGCTCAGCCTGAGCCTGACCTTCCTCTGCGCGGCGAGGTTCTCCGCAGTTAGTCCCGCGTTACCGTGCTGCGTCCGCAGAGCGGGGAGGGCCGCCTTTGTCCCGCAGCCACTGAGGGAGACTTGGGTCGCTGACAACTAGGGGTGATTGTCAGCGGAGCTGCCACGAACGTTCACAGGCAGGTCCTTGCGTGGACGTAGGTTATCGTTTTCCCTGGTGAACACCCAGGGGTGGGACTGCTGGGCCCCGCGGCCCCCCAGCTGCAGGGTTCGCGGGAGGAGAGCTGCCCGACTTTCCCACAGCAGCGTCACCCCGCCGTGTCCTCCGCGCGTTGGCGGAGGCCCTTCCGTGGGTCTGCGTTCCCGTCAGCGCTTGGTTTCGTCCGTCTCTGATTTTAGTGCCGCGTCCATGAGGCCTGCAGGGCCCTCGTGTGGACTTCCCCGACGATGAGCGAGACTGAGCATCTGCTCCTGTGCCTGTCCGTCCGTGTAGCCTCTTGTGTGGCAAAATGGTGAACAGGCCAGGCCAGGCCCGGGTGGAGGGGACTGGCCAGGATTCTTGTCCGCAGACAGGCTCACCTGAGGATACGTTTTTGTTGCTTTTAGAGGGAGGAAGAGCAGGGTGGGGTGAGGGGAGAGAGAAACATTGATGGCGAGAGGGGAGCTGGTCAGTTGCCTCCCGTGCGTGCCCTGACCCGGATCCAGCCTGCGACCTTTCCGTGTACGGGATGCTGCTGCAGCCCACGGAGCCACCTGGTCAGGGCTTCCCCATCTTCCTGTTGGCAGACCAGCTCCTCTGGCTTGCGGGCCCCGTGACTCGAAGTCCCGGCCCCTAGCAGTCATCGCGCTGCTCTGACTTGGAACAGGGACCCGGAGATGCTTCCGTGGGGTGGTGGGCGCACCGTCTTCCCGTGGCTCTTGCTCGCTCCTTGATGGCGTCTTCCGGGACGTTGGCCGTGGGGCATCACGGAGACGCTGGCTGGCCCTGGGAGGCCACTTTTGGGACCCCTGGGTCTGGCCTGGGCTCCCAGCTCTGGGTCGGGGGTACGAGGCTGAGCCTCTGAGTTTGACGGCCATGCCGCGCCCGCCTCTCAGGTCATTGTGGGGAAGTCCTGGGCCCGGTGGACACGGCACACCCGGCCCGCGGGCTGTACTGTCTCCACGCCCTCGGCGAGGGTTCCTGGCGGAGCCGCAACGCGGAGGATGCGGTATTTACTCACGAGACCCCTGTTTTCTCCTGCAGGTTCCCCGGAGTCTTCGAGGACACAGCGTTGCTGGTGGCTGTTTCTGGTAGGTTCCTGCGGCCTCCAGCAGACTCACGGGGCTGGGCCTTCTCGTGCGCGGCGAGGCGTTGAGAGTCGCCAGATTCCGCCTGGCGGATGCGGTGGGGGCTCCGGTGGGGGGCTCTGCGTGACCTTGCGGGGTGGGAATGGCAGGCGGTTGTGTTTTCTCCCCACCTGTGACCTGGGGGAGTGGCAGTGCACCCTCACGGGTTTGCCATGGGCAGCGCCGGACAAACTAATGGTCAGAGCAAGTGCTGGTCATGTGTCACCCATTTTGTGACCCTCAGAGGGATGCTCCCAGGTGGGCTGCTGTCCTCATTTTACAAGTGGTGACACTGAGGCACCGGTGGGTCACCTGTACCAACTCTCAACTGGAAACGAATTGCTGGGACTCTAACCCCGTGACCATCCCAGGGACTCCCCACTCCTTCCTGGGGTCCCAGTCAGGGTTTAGGGTGTCGAGAAGAGGTGAGGAACCAGCAGAGGGGGCTTGGGGAGCGTGAGGGGGCAGGGGTTGCAGTTCGAATGGGGGTGGTCAGGGTGGGCTTCCCTGGGAGGGTGGCATTTGAGCAAAGACCTGCAGGGGCAGAGGGAGAGAGGGTATTTCAGAGCCGGGGCAGCCTGTGCAAAGGCCCTGGGGCTGTGGGGGCGGGCTGGCCCTTGGGAGGAGCCTGCAGGGGTCAGGAGAGTGGGGTTCCTGGGGTGGGCCTCGTTCCTCTCTTCCTGGGCCTTTGGGGCCCCAGGAGGCAAGTGGCAGGCAGGGAGGAACAGCCTTGGAGGTTGCCGGCAACCCAAGCCCCGCAGCCCCGGGCCCCCTGGTGTTGGGTTCCGTCTTGGAGGTGGGGAGCCTGGTGAGGGGGTCCCTCCCGGTGGTCTTGGAGGTGGGGAGCCTGGTAAGAGGGTCCCTCCTGGTGGTCGGCCCAGGTTTTCCATCAGGTGTCTTGGTGCCTTTGAAGTGAAAGGAAGGTGGCCCTGCCCGGCTGTTTTGCTGCCCCTGCCCCTGCCCTCTGGCCCTGCCCCCCGCAGCTGAGTTATCTGCCTGTCACCAGTGCCCACCAGGACTATAAAAGGGCTTTTTGTCTGCAAGCACTTAGCTTCCTCCTCCGGGGCATCCATCACCTCTGGGGGAGGAGGGGCAGAGAGGTGGGCGGGGCGTCCTCCCAGAATGCTCCCCGGAGCCCCCTCAGCCCGACACAAGGCCGTCGGGGTGGGCAGGGGGCACGGATGCTGAGCCTGTGCTCTGTAGCTCCCTGCGGGCAGCTCGGGGCCTTTCTGAGCCTGGGGGCCGGGGGCGCAGTGGGAGGGTCGGGGGACAGTGTTGGGGGGATGGAGGGCCAGTGGCTAACACGGACGCCCCCACCTCCCCCGTCCGAGGTTTCCCAGTGCCGTGCAGACCCAGGTCCCTGGGTCCTCAGAGCGGCCCCGTGAGGTGGACCGCGTTGTCCGCGCCGTACAGATGAAGCCCGGGAGGTGATAGGACGTCCCGGCTGTGCGAGCGGCAGTGGGAGGACGGGACCCCAGGTGGCTGCTCCGAAGGGCGTCCTTGGTGCGGGTGGCTCCTTGGAGGAGCCTGAAGCTCCCTTGGAAGCCAGCAGCAGGTTTTGATCGGGGGTGGGGGGGCTCCTTGAGCCAGGGGCCCGCGGTGAGGGGCGACAGGTCGGGCTGGAGGGCCGGCGGTGCAGGGGGCTGGGCGACCAGGCTTGCGGGCCACCCTGTGAGGAAGATCAGGACCAGACAGACGGGCAGCGTTGGTAGCCGCACCTCTCTGGACTCCGTCCCTCTGGGCAGTGGGTCCCTAGTTGGACGGGCCGCTCCTACCATCAGGTGGAGGAGGAGGAGGAGGACAGCCCCCGGGTGGGTCTCTTTCCCCCCAGCCCCCTGGGCTCATCTCTGGGCGCCAGCCCTCCCCTCCCCCACCGCTCCTTCCTGCCCCTCCCCCTCCTCCCCCACCCCCTCCGTCTCCCCACAGGCCACCCTCAAACGACAGCAATTAATGGTGCCTCAGACTGCGATGGCGGCCGGGAGGACAAGGCTGGCAGTTGAGCGCGTCTGCCCGTGGCTGGCCCTCTAACTGGGCCCGTGGGGCCGCCCCCTCCCGCCACTGCTCCCTGCGCCGCCTGCCCACGCCATCACTCACAGGGCGCCGCCCGCCCACGCCATCACTCACAGGGCGCCGCCCGCGGTCTCTGGGTCCCCGACGCGCACGGACCGCCGTCACCTTTATTATTTGCCTCTTGTACATGGGTGGGCTCTGGGGTGACCCTTGTCTTGCCCCAGTTACCAGGATGTCCTCCCCTGGGGCCAGCCCCTGTCCCAGAATGACCTCCCAGGGCGGATGGTGCCACCGTTTGCGTCCCCTCTCTGGGGGGAGTTGGGGGGTTGGGATGAGGAGCCATGCCCTGCCCGGGACAGCAGGCTTCAGTGAAACGCCGGAGCCTTTGCTGGTGGGGCGGCTGCCTGGCCTGGAGTCCTGTCTGCGGGAGCCTTGTGTGTGTCGGGGACAAGAACCCTGGCCCGTTGCCTCCACCTAGGCCTGGTCCTGGCCCGCTGGCCATTTTGCAGCAGCAGGAACGAGCCCCGGGTGCATGCCAGGGCCCCGCGGGGCTTTCCCCACGGCTCACGGGACCACCGCCCTTCCCAGGAGTGAGCTCCGTAGAGCCCTGGCTTTGTGGATGGGGACCCTGACGGGCAGAGACGCATACCCTTGACCTTCCAGGTCCTGCGCGCCTAACTGGGGCTTGGGGAACTCGAGGGCCAGTGACAGGACCCACAGGTGGGACCTGGCGTGGGGAAGCGGCCCCTGGACGCCGGTTGGCGTTAGTGGTGCTGATCATGACGCCTGCGTGTTCCTGCTAACGGTTGAAACAGCCCAGCCTGCGGGACGTGACTGGCCCCGGGCGAGACTTCCCGGGAGCTTTGACGCATGTTAACACCACCACAGCCAAGGCGGAGTGTTTCCATCACCCCCAAGAGCATCCCCACCCCCACCAGCAGCACCCACTGAGTCATCGAGGTTTTCACGGTAAAACGATGATAAAGTGTGTACTTTTTTGTACATGGCTGCTTTCTCTCTACGTGTTTTCGAAATTCACCTCTGTCATCGGACGGAGATCATTTTCCGTGGCTGAGCGCTGCCCCAGGGCATGAACGCGTCTGAGTTGGCCTGACCATTCGTGAGGCGATGGCCTTTAGGTCGTGTCCACCTCTTAGCTGTTGCAAATGAAGCTAGAAAGTCCCGCGCCTCTCGTTGACTTGGTTGACTGTTCCTGCCGTGCGTGTTGCCCTGGCCGAGGGCCCCGGGCGGCGCTGGGAGCAGCGGTGGGGTGGGGTGTTGCTGGCTGTGGCTGCTGTTCCAACGTCCTGCTTTACAGACGGGGTCACCGAGGCTGTGGCAGGGCAGGTGACCGACGGGACGCCGTGGGGCAGGAGTTGAGCGCTGTCTGTCCTGCGCTCCTCCAAGCTGGGAGCTGCCAGCCTTCCTGCTCTGACGTGTTTCCTGCCTGGAGGGTCGTGCCAGGTCTCCTCGCAGGAAGTCGAGGGTGCGAGGGGGGTCCACTTCTGGGTCAGACACGGTCCCTTGGCGCCAAGCGCTGCTGAGAGCAGGTCGGGCTCTGCACGGTCCCGCCGCCTCGGGCCACGGCGCACAGGGCTTCCTGGGAGCTGTTCCGGGGCGGCAGGAGCGGGACCCGCGGAAGCCCCGGCACCGGGGTGGGGACCAAAGGCACGGCCTCCTCCCTGCGTCGCCCGAGGAGTGTTAGCAAAGATGACTTTTCGGGGAGGGAGGCCCGCAAATTAAATAAGCAATCCCGTAAATAAATAAGTAATGAAGTTAGTGGGGTGCCTAATTATATCAAATTCATAATTATGGATGGATGCCGGCCCGAGAATTGTACTTGTTTTTAATCTCGGGCTCTGACACGGATCTCCTCCTGGGCCGGAGTCCTCCTGGCCCCGACTGCCGGGAGGCGGCCGGCGCCCCTTCAGGGGTCCCGGTGAGCCCTAGGGACCCTGGTGGGCTCGTCTGGGGTCCTGCCGTCCGGGTTCCAAACCTGCCTAAGGTTTGCAACGGTCACTAGTGGACGCAGTAACAGCAATACGATTGTAATAGTAATTGTGTTTCACTTTCCGCGTTGTAATTCACTTAACCTTCCAGAACCCCTTGGGAAGTAGGGATCATTATTATTTCCAGTTGATAAGGGAGGAAACTGAGGAACTGGGAAGCTGCCTGAGGTCGCGCAGCTGGACCCAGGCTCCCGCCCCGGGCACACCCTTCCTCTCTCCCCGCCCTCCCGGGCATCCTGCTGGACCAGCCCAGAGCCGATTTCAGGTGGGTGGGGTCTCTTCCTGCCCCTCAGTGTGGCCTGGGGCCAACGGGGGTGAGGACAGGTTCCCAGGAGGAATCGTGTGTCCTGGCGCCCAGGGGCTTGGAGCAGGCTGGGGAGGCTGACCGGGAGAGCTGCAGCAAGCCGGTTGCCGGGTAGTAAGCCCACCGGATGGGGGTCAGCAGGTGGGAAGTGCTCCAAACAGGACCTGCCACAGAGCAGGCACTGTATTCATGGCCAGCGCTGGCGTTTCCGGACCGTGGCTTGCCCTAGTGCTGTTTGGTTGTCCTTACCGTCGCCTTTGTTAACGTTGAGGTGGCTTCTGATGACTGTTGGTCAGGCTGTGGTGGGTAAGCGATCGAACGTAATCACGAACGTTTCCCTGATGGCAACCCTTCCAAACCAGGGGCTGTTCTGACAGGTGGGGAACCTGGGAGTACAGAGAGGTTAAGCGACTTGCCGAAGGTCACACAGCATCAGAGTTGGGATTTGAACCAGGGCAGATCGAATCCACCAGCCCTGCTGTTAGCTGGGGGGATTGTGCGGGTGCCGCCTGCAGCCACCCCCTCCGAGCCCAAGTGGCAGGGCTGCCTGGCGTGGGTCAGGCTTCCTGTGCCATGTGGGGCCCGAAGACATGCAGCAGCTTCTCTGCTCTGGACGGGACTGGTCAGGACAGGAGGGGGTCTGTTGCTGCCCAGGGTCCCCATGGCCTCCTTTGGGGGAGGGGTACACAGCAAACAAGATGCCAGGGCCTTGTGGAGCCCACCGGCGGGTGGGGAGGTGGGCAGTGCAGAAAACAAATAGAGAGGTGGAAAGTACTGCCTGTGGAATAGCGTAGGGTGGGGACGGGGGGGCAGCAGCTCTAACTTTGGGGGTGCTCACTTTAGGTAGAAGCACTGGGGTGGTCTCTGATGAGGTAGCATTTGAGCTGAGACTTGTTCTGGAGGAGGAACCAGCTATACCAGACGTGAGAAGAGGAGGGATGAGCCTTCTGGGTGGGGGAGCGGCGTGTGCAAAGGCCCTGGGACCACTAGGGCAGGACCTGGAGGCGTCTCTGTGGCTGGAGCAGGGCTGGGAGGCTGTTCTGCAGACCTCGGGGGTTGAGCCCTTTCCCCATTGAAGGCAGGAATGAAGTTGAATGGCTTTTCCTTCTTTTAGTTTTTGCTTAATTTACACATATGGGTCATGGGGTTGGGGGGTAGGGGGATTATTCCCGACAGTCACAGGCCCCTGGGCTGAGTACGGTGGAAACGTTGGCTGCTGCCCCACGCCGTTGAGGAGTTTCACTTCCCGAGAGAGATGGTACAGTTCACCAAGTACCATGGAGGGCGGGGTGGGCCATGCGGACAGCGGTCAGGTGTTGGAGCATCACCAGATCCAAGTGTGCGGTCAGGGTTGGCTTCCTGGGACCAGCATGGATGCCGGCCACACCCTAGGGGGACAGGCTGGGGCTCCTGAGTCATGGGGGAGACCCACTCAAGCTGGTGCAGGCCACGAGGGGGAGTTTTCTCGTCCTGCAGAGTCGGGGGGCGGGGCACAGGCCAGGGCATCAGGGGCCATCCAGGGGCTTGAGCCCTGCCTTGGGGGGCCTGCGTGGGCCTAGTTTTCAGGCAGCTCCTTGTCTCCAGCACCGCCAGCCACGTGAAGGAGAATCAGCCACTCCCTTCTCCTGTCTGTGTCCTTGCAGAGCGGCCCCTTTTCTGCCTGTTCTCTGGCCTCAGCAGCAGGGGGAGGTGACCCAGGAGGGGACAGGGGTGCCCCAAACTCACACGAAGTCCAGGGAGGGCGTGAGGCAAAAGGGAGGGGTGAGGGTTGCAGCTCCCTGGCATGCCGAGTGTTCTGACGTTTTCCCCCCTAAGAGAAGCTGAAATCTGGATTTTTAAGCAGTGTCCTAATTTTTAAAACAACACGTGTGTGCTAGAAAGAGTTTCCTGTTGGCCGCAGCTGACTGTCATCATTTTGTGGTCTCCGTCTTTAGCTGTGACTTATATCTTAAAGTATTTTGCCTTCTGTTTTCTGGGCAGAACGTGCTGTGGAATGTACCAGAAGTTCCCAAGGCTCAGGAAGTCATGTTTAATGTCTCTGGAGGTGCTCTTTCCAAAGCCGGGGGCCCGGGTCACTGCAGGTTCTGGGGGCCCTCCAGTGCGGCCCAGTGGGTTCTGAGAGAGTGAGCCTAATGGTTAGTGGTGTGAACCCCGGTGCCACACTCTGGGTGCAAGCCTGGCTCTGCCACTCCTACTGTGTGCCTTGGTTTCCCCGTCTGTAACGTGGGGTAGGTTTGGGGAGGCCTGAGGGGCACGTGTGAAGCGTGTCCTCTAGTAATGCCCGTTGGGAGCCTGTGTGCGCCTGGCTGGTGAAACCGCTTTGCCCGGATTGGGCCCCAGGATCCAGCAGGCGGGGGCCAGGGGCGTTCCTGACAGCCGCTCCTCCCTCTGCCGCCCCGGGAACGGGCTCCTGCGGCCCCAGGCAGCCGCTGCCCCTGCCCCTGCCCCGCCAGGTGCCCTCAGGGAGCTCCGCCTACTGCCACCTCACAGGTGCTGCGGTGAGGCGCCCCTCAAAATAAGACAGCCCGGAGGACAGCTGGCTGGGTCTGGTCAACACGGACCCTTGGCTGCCGAGATAAAATGATGGTGGGGGCAGGTAGGATGCGTTCTGGTCCCTGGGTGTCTCCGTTCAGGCCTCCAAGTCCAGAGCACCCCTTTCTGGGAGTCTCGCATGGGAGACCCCGGGGTGTCGCTCGCAGGGAGGGGTCTTGGGGTCTGTTTGTGGCTGGATCCGGCCGGAGAGGGCCGGGTGCAAGGGGGTGCTCCTTAGGGAGCCCCCTGCAGCTTCCAGCCTGGCTGCCCAGCGCCCTGTGGAGATTTGGGGGGCCAGGCCCAGGCTGCCCAGCTGCAATGCGCGTCTCGGCCGTGGCCCAAACGGTACGTCCCCTCGGGACTGGGACTGGGACCTTGTTTGGACAGAGGGTCTTTGCCCACCGGGATGAAGTGAAGGAGGGATGTGAGACAGACCGTCCAAGGTGACAACGGGCCGTACATTTGGTGACGAAAGTCCTTAGGAGGGAAGAGACAGCAGCAAAGCTCGCATGACACAGGCAGCCCTGAGCCGGTGGGTGCAGAAGCCAGGAAGCAGCCGGAGGGGCAGGAAGTGTCCTCCGGCGCCCTGGGGGAGGTGACACCTGCCCACCTGCGGCCTCTCACCTCTGACAGAGGCATCGCTGAGTTTCAGGCCCTGTTTGTGGTTGTTCATTTCAGCAGCCCCAGGAAACGAACGCTCTTGTGAGGTTTATTCTAATAACATTTAAAATGTCCAGACCTGTTTGTGGCCTTCAGGGCTCGAGGTGGCAAGCCTGTGACCTGGCCGGCGGCCCCGGCGGCCTGGGCCATTGGTCCTCCGTCCCAGCCCCTCCCCTGGGGCCATCGTCCTGACGGAGCCTCTGGGGGGACCCGGCTCCCGAGAACGTCTCACACCACCTCCCTCAGTCCAGCCAGACCGCCGGCGACTGTCCCTGCCTCAGCAGCCACCGCGCACGGCAGTCATTGCGGGGACTGCGTGTTGTCAGCTGTGGACCTCCTCACATCTTTGTGCGGCTGCCCCACGGGGGCAGGGAGCCTTGTCTTCTTTCTTTCTTTTTTGTTTTAAGATTTTATGTATTATTTCCAAAGAGAGGGTAAGGGGGAGAGGCAGAGAGGGAGAGAGACATCCGTGTGTGGTTGCCTTTCCCCTGCCTCCAGCTGGGGACCTGTCTGGAGACCTGGCTTGCAACCTGGTCATGTGCCCTGGCTGGGGGTCGAACCAGCGACCTTGGGGTTCGCAGGCCGGCGCCTTGTCCACTGAGCCACCAGCCAGGGCCTAGGGAGCCCTGTCATGTTTCGTGCCGTAGCCCCGTGCCCGGTACATCCACTCGGTGCCCAGTGAAGGTGGGGTGTCCGCCGGCTCCAGGCCTGCGGTCAGGGGCTCTCGCCAGTTGAGAGGTGGGCTCGGCCTGAACGGTGGCCATTCAACCAAACGCGTAACGCAGCTGTTTTAAAGTGAACTGTTCGTCAGTTTTTAGTCCACTCAACACGCAGCGTCGCGCAGCCGCCCCCTCTGCCTAGCTCTGAAATGTTTTTGTTTCTCCGAAAGGACTGTCCCCCGTCAGCCGTCCCTCCCCGGGGCCCCGCCCCCACTCATCTGATTCTCGTCTGTGGATGGGCCTGTGCCCGACATTTCCTGTCGGGAGTCACATGTCGAGCGGCTGTCTGTGTCTGGGGTGCCACGCAGCAGCGTGGTCATCGCGCTGTGGCAGGCGCCCGGGCTCCGGTCCTTTCCAAGGTCCACTGTGTCGCTGCATGTGGCCAGAGCATCTCGTAAGGAGCTTTGGAGGTGAGGAGCCCGCGGCGGCCCGGAGAGGGGGTGGCCCCCTGCCCGGGTCCTGTCTCGGCCGCGCGCTCTTCCCCTGTACCTCCTTCCTGCCAGCCCCCACCTGCTTCCAGCCTTATCTCTGCGCCTGGCCGGGGCAACAGCAGCCGCCAGGGAGGGAGGGAGTGGGGACCCCTTACACTTGGGCTGGATCCTGCACGGGGGCCTGGTCTCCGGCGACCCCCAGGCCTAGTTTCCGGTGACCCTGAGAGAGGCAGCAGATAGGTGCGCCCCCACTTCTCCGCCAAGAAGATGGAAGTCTGTGGGGCTGGGGGCCTTGCCGGGGCCACGCAGCCCCAGGGGCGCCTCCTTCCGGGAACCCCTCTGCCTCTGTGTCCCCATCAGCGTGTCCTGTAACGCTGTCACTGATGTGGCCCACTGTCCCCAAAGCCGTCCTGGCAGACAGGTTCCTGGGGGTGGCCTGTTGGTACATTTGGGTCAGGGGGTCAGCTGGGGGGTGAGGAATTCTTTCGAAGCAGGGGCCCCGGGCGCGTTCTGTCGGTGGCTCGGGCTGGCGGGTGCAGCTTGAGGCCGTGTCAGGGTTCGGACTCCTGGCCAGGCTGGGAAGTCGCCGGCACCGCCCCGCCGCCCAGCTTCCTCCCGGGGCAGACAGAAGACGTGTCCGTGGAAGGACACAGCCCGGGCTGAGCGTTCCGGGGGCGCAAATGGCTCCCGGGCCTGGATCAGCCGCCTGGATTCCTGGGCCGGCTCAGTGACGGTCTGCACGCAGGTCTGCGTCCAACACAAACAAAGGAACAAAGGGAACCAGTGAGTCCTGCTTCCTGCCCGGGTCGGTGGGGCTGGTCCGGCTCGTTCCTGGCTTTGTGGTCCCCGGCGGGTCGGGGGCAGCCAGCAGGCGGGAAGGCAGCGAGCGCCTGCCTCTGTGGGCTGACACCGGGCTTCTGGTCGCTCAGGGACCTCTTCTGTGCCTCGGTTTCCCCACCCAGGGTCTAGGGTTGAGAAACGGCTGGCTGGGCTCTCGGGCAGGCGCTCTCTTAGAAGGGGCCGGAGGGTGAGCTGATGAACACTGGCCCGTGGGTGGCCCCTCGGGAGCCTCTCCACTGTCTCCTGGGCCACGGGCCGTGGTTGCAGGCCGGTCGGACCTACCCCAGCTCCTCGGCGGCCCCTTGCCGGCCTCGCCACGTGGCAGGAGCAAGCCAGGCCCACCCAGTTCACGCCACAGCCACGCTCCCACTGCGTGGCCCGGCAGGCCGCTGAGCCCTGCTGGGTCCGTTCCCCTCTCTGTGGGGGTTCAGAATCGCTCCCACCTCTCCTTGTGCTTCTCCGGGGATGGATGGTCCAACAGGTGCAGTGCTTGGGCCATGCTGGGCGCACAGAGCCAGCGACCGTTGTGACTGTTGTCACCCTTGGGAGCATTTCCAGTCTGCAGGGTGACTTGCCCAGAGCCATGGTGAGCTCCCCGCCCCCCACTTTCCGTTCCTTACCTCCCGACCTCTGAAACTCTCCCCACGTGACCGCACCCTCGACCACCCCAGCCCGTTCTCCTTCCGCCGCACCCCAGGCCCCGCTCGTCCCCGGCCTGTGCACCAGCGATGCCTCCTGCCCAGGGCACCTCCCTGCACCTGTGACTGCGGGGATGCTGCCTGGGGCAGGCGTCGGCCAGCTCCTGGCCGCAGGGGGCTGGAGGGGCAGGGGAGGGAGTCTGGAGGCCCCGTCGTGGGGACCCTCTGCATCCCGACGCCTCCTCCCCGCTGCTCTGAGCCCGGTGGGGAGCCAGGCTGAGCCTGTCCTGCCCCAGGTGGGGAGCCGACACCCCGAGAAGCTCCCACGGTGACCCACACAGCTGGCGGCAGCCCAGGCTCAGGCCGCTGGCCGACCACCACAGCGTCCAGGTGGGGCGGGGGCAGGGGGGCTTCTCACCGTCTGGGCCTGTCCCTGAGACGTGACCCCGTTCAGAACGCCACCGTGGGGGTCACGCTTGCTTCTCCCGGGATGACACGCGGGACAGAACTATTTTAAAGGCAGAACTGCCCTCCGGCCACGTCACCCTGGAGACCAGAGGACGGGAAGGGGCAGCAGCGGCAGGTTCCAGGGCCGGCGGGGCGGCAGGGGGCCACCCTGGGGGGCCTTCCGGCCGGGAGGAGACGGGTGAAGGGGGGAACTCGGCGGCGCTGGCGTTCCCCACGGACGAGCAGGGGATAGTGGAGAGGTTTTACCAGGGCTATAAAAAGGGCTCCCAGTGTTTCAGCTCCTGAGTGTCGGCTGGAAGCCCGCCAGGGTTACCATGGCGATGAGGAATTATTACTTACTGCCAAGGCGGGGAGAAAAGGCTCCCACTTTTGGCTTCCCGACGAGAGGAGTGGACTTATGTAATTCCCTGTGTTCGCAGGCCGGCGTGGCGGGAGGCAGGAAGGACCGCGGAGGCCTGACCTCGCCGGCGGCTCCGCGGCGCTCGGGTGCCTGCCGCCTGTCCCCGGGGCTCGCGGGCCCTCGGCGGGGGCGCCGCGGGGGCCTGGGGCGGCCGGGCCCGCGCGCGAGGGCTCCCCATCCCCGGAGCCGTAGTCTCGCGGGAAGGCGGCGGCCGCAGGGGCCGCCCCTCCCGTGCTGGGCCTGCAGGAAGGATGGCTGGACGCTGGGCGCGCTGCGTCTCCTGGAAGCCGGCGGGACGGGCTGTGCGTGGACCCTGCTGACCCGCTGCTGGCACGTGTCCGCGTCTTTCTTTCTCTCCCTTTCTTCGCTGTTTTCCCTTTCTTGCGGGAGAGTTCCTTCAAGTTGTGTGGGGAGCTGACGTGAGGAAAAGGCGGGTCATGTGCTCGGTAAGAGAAGTTTCCGGGCTCCGTGGTGGGCAGGCAGGGGGGCACGGCGGGACGGACGAGGCCGCGGGGGGAGCGCCCCGCCACAGCGCCGGGTGCGGGTGGCTCCTCTGGCCAGAGCCCGGTCCCCCCGGTGTGGTGGACCTGGGGCCGCTGGCCGGAGCGGACAATGGGCCTGCCGCCTTGTCGGCCGGAGTGGCTGCAGCTGGGAGCAGGGCAGTGAGGGGCGGGTGCCCGGCGGGGCTGCCGTCGGGGGGAGGGGGTGCGAGGGGTGGGGACCACGCCACCCTTGTGGGGACACAGGCGGCGCCGAGGGTCTGGGTGGGGGGTCTTGGCCTGCTTCTTGGCCCTGGCCCCGGAGGGGGTCTGTGGGTGCAGCAGGGGGGGGCCCAGGTGCAGCGCTCCCACCGCGGTGGTGCTTGGCTGGGTGCCCGTGTCTGGTTTGAAATCAGCGCCACCGGCCCAGGCTTGCCCAGGGCCCTGGCAGCCAGGAGCCGGGATAAACACTGGAAAGTTGGAAGGGCTTCCTGAGCTCACAAGGCGCCTTCAGTTGCAGGCAGAGCGGGCGAGGGCGCGACGTGTCCTGAGGCCTGGGTGTGCCCGCACCAGTGGGAGGCCGTGCGCGGCTCGTGGGGGGCCGCCCGGCCCCAGCGGCATCGCTCAACTGCCACGTCCGGGGTTTGAATCCTGGCTCCAGCCCCCTTCAAACCCAGCAGCCTCACCTCCCGGTGTGAGACTGGCTTCCTCATCTGTCAGATGGGCCCTAACAGGGGGTCACACGGGCAGGAGGTGACGTTAGTACAGCAGCTGCAGCCCTGGGGCCAGACTGCTAGGTTCAGGTCTCAGCCAGATGTGGTTGTGCGACCGGGACAGGTCTCTTTCCTCAGCCTCAGTTTTCCCATCTGACAAATGGACGTGTTATCCCTCCCCACCCCACAAACGGTGGTGTGGTTTATAGGCGCCAGTGAATGCAGCTACCCCAGCCCTCCCAGACAGTGCGCCCTTGGGCAGGTCACGGGGCACTGTGGACCCTCACGGAACCTCAGCTCCCTCCCCCTTGCAGTGCGAGCCTCCTGCAGGGCCGCCCTTGTAACCAAGGCAAGCGTGCCGCCCCCTTGGCCCACATCTGCCCTCCACATGGGTAGATGGGCTTCCACGTAAGTCAGTTATGTCTTCGTCTCCAGCGATTTTTCTTCCATGTTGAGAACCCTCCTGTTTTAGAGATGCGAAGTCCTCAGCCCGGAGTGGTGGAGGTGGCTGGGTCCTTAGACTAGGCCAGGGTCCCCGGGGCTCCCCCAGCGCAGGCTATCTCTGTCCTGCCTCCCACCAAGCCTGGGCCAGACCCCCAGAGACTGCCCAGTGTGGTTTGGGGGCTGGCAGACAGGGCCAGCTCTCCCATGAGGGTGGCTGCTGTGCCGTGTTTGTAAGTGACACCGGATGCCGGGCTGGTGGCTGGCGTGGGGCCTCTGCTTTTGGGCCAGCAGGAGTTCCCCTCCCGGCCAGGCCCACGCCAGCGGCCTGCTGTCCATCAGTCCTCAGGCGTCCCGGGGCCTTGGAAAGGCCTGCGTGGAGGAGGGCTCCCTGATGTCCCCAAGCCCGTGTGGTGGCCTCTCCTTGCTCCATCCTGAGGGTCTCTGGACTCCCAGAGGTCCCACGGGGCCCCTTGTGGTGGGACCTTCGGGCATTGGACCGTGGTGGCCACGCTGCGCAGAGATAAAAGTGTGTGGCGCTCAACTCAGACACTCGGGTTCCGGGCGAGTGTGTGGAGATCCGGGCTTGGCCTCTTCCTGACACTTGCCTTCTCTGGGGTCTTGCCACCGTCCCTCGTCCAGGCCGGGAGGCCCTGACCTCCCCGTCACTCTGTCCCGTTGGTGTTGTCACCCCTGGGATTCATGGCATTCACGTGTCCCTCCAGGATGTTGTCCGTCTCGGTCACCCGTGTCTCCAGCGCTGGGCCCGTGAGCAGGTGCTGAGCAGCTTGTCTGACTCCACGTTCCTCAGATTGCGGACCTGGGCTTGTCCCCTGCCAGGGCTCGGGCGGGACCTGCCTGGGGACGGAGGTGCTTCGTCTGAGCATCCTGGCCGGTCTCCCCTGTGAGGGCTTCCGCAGGGAGGCTCAGGCCCCTCTCTTTGGGGTTCACGTTGTGCTCCCCTCCCTTCTCCCCGGAACTTCTGCAGCTGGGGAGGAGGAGTTGGGAATGTGTTCTGGGGTGCGCCTGGAAAATTAGGCCTTTTCAAAAACCAGTTGTGCGTCTTGCTCAAGAACGCCCTCCAGGAGTCCCCGGAGCACCCCCGGAAAGCCGGCCTTTCCTGGGCCGGGTCAGAGAGGTCAGGCTCGTGAGCAAGGAAAGCCGGCCCCTGGGGTCCCGCACGCTAGGAAGGGGTGCAGGGACGTCCCCTCCACGTACCGAGGGCTGCCGAGGTGTGGCCAGCACCCTGCGTCCCTGCCAGCCCAGGCCGGGCACAGGGACACGGTGGCCGGCAGGTCCACACCGACGTGCGGGTCAGCCGGGACTCCGGTGCAGGTGTGCCTGGGTCACTGGGTTGTTCTCTTTGGCCCCTTCGCCCCGCCTTGGGGCCACAGGGCCGCCCCAGCTTTAGAGGAGGCAGGGTTGGAAGCTAGGTTTGGGGGGTTGTCCTCAGTGCAGGACTGTTCCCTGGGGATCTGGCCCAGCCCCCGTTCCTGGTTGGAGAGGTCCCCACTGGGTCCAGACCAGAGGCCAGATGCGCCTACAGCCCTGGACGCCTACAGCCCTGGACGGAGGTGGGCAGCAGATCTGTCCCGACGCTGGAGGGCCGCCCCGCCTGCCCAGCCGTGCATTTGCATAACAATAAGCCCTTTGTCCTCCGGCCCAGCTTCCTTCCCAGGCTAATAACATAATTCCTGGCCTGTGAAGTCATAATGGGCCTTTTCTGCACTGGGTGGGCGGCTGGGCTGGGGATAAACAGACAGGTGGGGATCGCTGGGGCCTGGGAGGCAGGACTTGTTCCCCTTGACGCCGGGGCAAGCTGAGGAGTGTCCGGCCCCTGCGCTGCACCCCTTTGCCCGTGAAGGGGGTGAGTCCTCGCCTCGGGCCGCTCCCCCGCCGCGTGGGCAAGAGTCCCAGTGGCCGTGGCAGGGCCCCTGCACGTGGCTTCAGTGTCCCGGCCTCTCTTTTCCCAGCTGCTCAGTGGGGGCTGCCGGGGCCGGCGGTCAGTAGGAGTGCACGTCGGGAAAGGCTGTGGCCGGCTGGAGGGGCCCCAAAGCGTAGGTGCCCCGGTTCGTCCCTGGCTCTAGAAGCGTGACCTGCTTTAAAAGAAGGGTCTTTGCAAGATGGGTCTTGAGATGAGGTCACCCTGGAAGACCCGGTGAACCCTGACTGGGGACTCAGGAAAGACACCGGGGACGCACGAGGGGGTTGGCCTCCTGAAGATGGCCAGAGGCTGCGGCCACTAGCCAAGGGATGCCCGGAGCTGCTAGCGCTGGAGGGGCAGGGAGGAGCCCCTCTTGGGACTTGGGAGCAGCGAGGCCCGGCCCTCGTGATTTCGGGGCTCTGGCCTCCGGAGCGTGGGACAGGCCAAGACCGGCTGGCCGCCACTCCTCTCTGGGACCTGGGAGGCGGCCCGACCCTCCCGCATCTGGGACTCCGAGTCTTTGCTCCCTTGAAAGGACAGCTCGACCAGTCCCCCAGCTCCTTCAGGCTCCCCTAGGCTTTGCTGGCCCTTCTGGGGCGCCCAGCTGACCACAAGGCAGAAGCCACAGGTCACACCCTGGCAGCCCTCGGCCTGTGTTCGGATGATTGATCAGGTCGGGGTAATAGCGTTGTTAAAATAAAATTGTGAATGGAGCGATGCCTTCCAGTTGGACTTTCTTCTGAAAGAATGGGAACCTGTGGGTCCCCTGGCCGCAGTCCCTCCTTCCTGTGGACTTCACACAGCCCGCCCCCGCCTGCCCCTCCCCCTCCCGGACTTACCCCAGTGGGGCCATGGCTCCCCGCCCCTGTCCTGCTGGATCCGCCCTTGCGGCTGGCGGGGCTGGGGGCGTCTGCCCCTTGCACAGACCGACAGGCTCGTCCCGGGCGGGCGTCTCTTGGTGCCACCTCGGGAGCCCAAGCGTGTGCAGCGTCTGGACTCCTGGCTGCAAGGCCTGCAAGGCCTTTGGGTTCTTGGCCGCTTGGTCAGCACACTTACTGGCGGACAGGTGTCTGCGCACTCCGCGCTCATCCCTGGACCGAGCTGGCCGGGCCGGGCCGGGCTGGTGGGGGTTGGTCCCTCGGGTGTGGCCTGGGGCCCCCGCGTAGGCCTGTTGTCGGGTGGTGGGCTCCAGCCCGTCCGGACACTGCTGCTGGCGAAGCTGTTCTTACCGCAGAAACACACATTTGTCCTTGTTCGCACGTGCCCAGAGACGTGCCCTGCCGTCCTCGGGACGACCCCGTAAATGCCTCCGCAGCCTGCGCCCTCGTGCCTGGCGGAGGGCGGCTGCCACTTGCTGGGGCCGGGAGGTGGGCAGGAAGCTGGCCCCTCACCCCTGGGCCTCGGCCGCATCTCCACACGTGAGGGAAGGGATGGGGGCTGCAGACAGACGGGCACACGGGGTGGCTCGGGGTCTGGGGGGCTGTGGGGTGGAGTGTTGGGCCTGCTCCACCTGCATCCAGGCCCCCTGGGTTAGCAGTGACCCTCAGGTCCTGAGGTGTGGGCGGCAGACGAGGAGGCCTGGACTGCCAGGGGCGGCTCAGCGCCGAGACCCCTGGCGGTGCACATGGCAACGCTGTCTTCTCACGGGGCAGCCTGGCGGGGGACCCACCGCAGCAACACCAGCCCAGCGGGATAGTCGGCAGCAACTAGGGAGGCCTCCCTGGAGGAGGTGTGCGCTGCATTTTAGTAGTATTCTTTAAATTGTAGCAAAATACCCTTAAAGGTTACCACCCGGCACTTCAAGGGTACAGCCCAGGGGGTGTGCTGCACAGTCACCTCGTTGTGCGACTGCCGGGAGCTCATCTCCAGAACTTTCCATCTTGCAAAACTGGGACTCGGTTCCCCTTAAAGCCCGTCTCCCCTCTCCCGCCCCCGCCCCGGTAACCCGCGTCCTCCTTTCCCCCGTGTGAAGCCGACTCCCGGGTGCTTCATAGGACGGGGACCCCGCGGTGCTTGTCCTGCACCCGGCTTCTCTGTCCTGCGGTGCGTTGGACTGTGTTCCCTGGTCCGTGTTATCCCTGGTTGTGGGCTCTTGCCTGACCAGGCAGCGGAGGGGGTGGACCTAGACCCCCAGATAGCCCCCTGCCCTTCGGAGACCCAGAGCCCCGGGTTGCGCACAAGGTCACTGCCCAGACGTCAGCATCGTGGGTGCTGATTTCCTCTGTGGAGACTGCCCTGCGGACGGCCGCCGGGAGGAGCCGGGTCTGATGGAAACACGTCCCTCCCGGCCCAGGGAAGGCCAAGCCGTCAGTGCTTGGCGGACGCCCAAAGGGGCGGCCGTGGTGCGGTGAGGGTCCCCCTGGAACCCTGTGTCCTGGGGGCGGGGGCGGGGGTTTGTCACGGCTGTGGTTGCTCTCTCTCTCTTCCTTTGAAAATGAACTGGGGAAAAAGGAGTCTCGCAGGAAGTGATTTTGAGCAGATCCCCGTGGTCGGGGAGCAGGGCCGGGCTGAGTTGGCCGCAGTCCAGCGGACGCAAATGTGCCGATTAAATGAGAAGCAAACGGGCCTCCTCAGCAGCTCCAGCCAGCGCCACTTCCCGTCCCTCTGTGAGGGGCTCTGGCGGCGGCTGCATGGCCGTGTGATCTTGGGCAGGCGTGTCCCTCCCTGAGCGCGGGGCCCTGATCTGCCGGCGGGGAGGGTCATGTTTGGTGAGGACGTTGGAGACTCCCGTGTGGCGCCCATGGCTGAGGTCCAGGCAAGGGGACAGGAGGGACCTGGGGGGACAGCAGACACTGGGCCTCTTTAGGGGAAGGGGCAGCTGCTGGTGTGTTTTGCCCTGACCTCTGACCCTGAAGGTGGTGTAGGATGCGGCCCTTTGCCCGGAACCTGCTCACCCCTGGGGACCTGGATCTTGTTTCGCCGTGGCCCCTGGGTGTTTGTGCCCCTGGAGGGGTCAGCCCACTGTCCCCACCTCCCCAGCTGGCTGGACCCTGTGGGCCGAGGGGTCCCCTGGAGGAGTGTGGAGTCCAGCCACGTGGCCAGAGCCATGCTCACGTCCCTGCCCTGCCTCGGGCCTCAGTTTCCCTATTCAAACGGTGTTGCGTGGGCTACGTGCAGCCAGGGTTTCAGGGCTGTCAGTCCAGGTGTCCATCCCATCCGCCCACTGAGCCACCCGGCCCTCCACTCGTCTCTTGAGGAGGACCTGGCTGGGGGCCGGCCGGCCCTCGCGTCCGACTGGGTCCCTGCACCTTGTAGCTGCTCAAGTAGCTTCCCGGTGGGCCAGGCCGGTGGGCCGCGGGTGGGCTTGTCTGCCTGGCCCCCGGGGGTGAGCAGGGGCAGCCCCCAGGGCGGGCTGCTGCCGTCCGTGCTGAGTGTGCGGCTCTCGCACGTGCACACGGTACTTGGTGCGTGACACACGTACGTGTTATTTGCGTGCCGTGGGCCGCTGCGACACGTGCACACGCTGCTTGCTTGCGGCCCTTTTTTCAGTTCCCTTGGGCACATGCCTAGGAGCTGCTAACGCAGCAGGTGGTAACTCCCCGTGCAGCGTCTTGAGGGACCGCCAGACTGTTTTCCTGAACTTCTTCCTAAGGGAACGTGACGGGGTGGGAGGGGTGGTGAATGCGGGAGGAACGGGATCCCCAGAGTCCCCTCGCTTTGGGGACAGCCTGCACGGGAGGATGGGCCGTGTGCACCCTGGGGGCGCCAGGGGGTGGGGAGCCGGCCAGGCCGGGCCCGGGGGTCCGGGGCAGGGAGGCGGCTGCTTTGAAAAGGGGTCCCTCCCCCGCGCGCACACCGTGAGGGAGCGTCCGGTGGGGACCTGCCGTCCCTGGTGCCAGGCTTCGGCCTCTCTGAGCTGGCGGGCTGCATGGCGCCCCGTTGAAGACGCCCTGCCCCTGCGACTCCTCCTTCCCTGGGTGGGGCGGAACTTCGGTGGCCGGATGGAAACCCAGGTTGGGCTGGTGAAGGCCCAGCACCCAGTGGGGTCACCGTGGCCGCCCTAAATGGGGAGCAGGCCTGGACTGGCCGGCAGGCTCTGCTGTTCTCCAGCCTTCGGTTCTGCCTTCCTGTTGGTTGGCCTGAAACGGGGGTGCCCCTCCCCTGTCAGCACCACAATGCAGGGTCTCCGCCTTCCCTCCCAGTCTCTGCGCCGATCCACGGGGCGGGTCCCAGGTGCGGGGCATGGTGACCAGAGAGGTCCCCGAGGGAGGCTGGGCAGTCCCCCGGCATCATCGTGTGGGAGGGGCAGGCGCTGGGTCCCTGCACCATCCTGGCTGGGGTGGGAGTCAGGGGGAGCCTTGCACGTAGGGGGCCTGGTGGACACACCTGTTCTGAGCGGCCAAGTGTGGGCCAGGCCTGGGTGGGGGCAGAGGAGCCCGTTGCAACCCTGGGAAGGGGGGTGAAGTAGTGACCGACCGGCTGAGAAGGGGCCTGGGGAGGGTGGGGGACCCTGGACATTTCTGGGTGAACAGGCTTTTGACCAGGGCTCCCTTGTTTCCTTGACGGGAGTTCCCCCTCCCTCCTGGGCCTGGTGGCCTGTCGGTGAGGCCAGTGGAGGTTCCCTGAGGGTCTCTCCAGCGTGCACTCGGTGGCTTCCCTCCTTCCCCGGGGCCTCTGGTGGCCCTGACGGCTGTCATCCACGTCCTCGGGGCCCCCCGCTCCCAGCTGCAGTCTGGGCCAGCCTCCTGTGTCCCCCCACGTCCTAGCGTGTCACCCTCCTGCAGAGGGTCATGGTGACCGGCCTCCTGCCTGACCTCACGAGACAGCTGCGTGCCCCTCACCAGCAGCTCCCCGCAAAGCTGCGGGGTGTTGTCGCCCCGTCACTCAGAAACCCGCAGAGGCCTGGCGTGAGCCCAGGGGCCGCAGGGCCCACGCCCGGAGCCCTGTCCATGGGCAGGCAGCACGGTCAGGAGGACCTGCGTCCACTTTTCCTTGGGGGCGCAGGGGCTGACCTCGCTCCTTCCTGCTTCCTCACAGGTGCCTGTGACGGGGCCGCCCGTGAGCCGATGACGAGGACCGGCGTTTAGCCCCCGGCGGTCGTTGAGAGGGACCTCATTCGGACAACCACCGCCATGTCAGGGTCCACGCAGCCCGTGGCACAGACGTGGAGAGCTGCTGAGCCCCGCTACCCGCCCCACGGCGTCTCCTACCCCGTGCAGATCGCCCGATCCCACACGGTAAGGGGTGCCGGGCCGCCTGTGGGCCATGCTGCTGTCCCTTTCCTCTTTGGAGTCAGGGCTGGTGTGGCTCCCTGTGGCCTGCACTTTGCCCCCTGGGACCGGGGGCACAGCTAGGTTGCTGCGGGTTCGCATCAGGGACGCCTGCGTTTGTTGGGCACCTGGACACCGACCTGGGCGTCCACTGCAGCTTGGGGGTGGGGACACCTCGCTGTCGTCATGGGGTCAGGACAAGGAAAAGCAGCCTCGTGTGGCAAGCCCCTCCGGCAGGCGTCGGCTCTGAGCCCCGAGCGTGTGCCCTGCACCTGCTCCTTCCTGCGGTCACCAGGGCCGTGAGCTCGCCATTCTGGGGACGAGAAACGAAGGGGCCAGGCCGCCTCTCGGAGCCTCCTCTTGTACCCACAAAGCAGGGTGACGAGAGCACCCGTCACACGCCGTCACACGCCGTCACACGCCGTCCGCGTCTTCGGGAGGCTGAGACGCGATGGTGCCCAGGGCCACTGGCTGGTGTGCGCGTTGATGTTTCGTAGCTTGTGTCACCTTTCTGGTCGCTGCCTGGGGGCTGCCTCCCTGCCTGCTGCGTGCCCACCCCTCCCGCCTTCTCCCTGCAGGCCCGAGCCCCTGCCTGCCCTCCTGCTGTGGCTTTTCCCTCTGCCCTGGCTGGGCCCTGTCTAGTCACCTGGGGTCACCTGCTGACCCCAGACACTGATACTCCTCACCTCCTGGCCGTCAGTGACGTGGGACGGGGCTGGACGGGGCCCAGGGGTGCGTCCCTTCCTGTGTGGCGGCCCTGGGGCCCTGCTCCCTGACCATCGAGCTGGGTGGCTCAGCGAGGGGCCCCCGCTTGTCTTCTGAAAAGTGGGAGCAGGAATCCTGGGCGTCACTGGGGGGGGTCTTGCTCTCCTGGTGTGTGGCCTTCCCTCGGGCAGTGGGAGGGGAGCGTTGGGTTTGTTACCTGGAACCCCCTCCAACCGGGAGGCCCTGCCCTCAACCCCTCCCCGCCAGCTGATTCCGCAAGCAGGCTGAGTTTGGGAAATGCTCCCTTTTCCCGAGTCTTTGGGAGGCAGAGGGCGGAGAAAGGGGAAATTGAGGTCCAGAAAGGCAGAGGCCCTATGCAAGGGCCAGGTGGGACCCCAAGTGTCTTGGCTTCTGGTGCCATAGGGAGAGACGGGCCCGTTGGGGGTACAGAGACATGGTTAGGCCCAGTCGCCTGTGACCTTCCTGGAACTGCGCTCCCTCCTTCCGGGGGCAGCACCTCCTGGCCCCAGCGACCTCCAGCTCTCCAGCTGGGCCAGCCCTCCCTGGGGCCCGGAGAAGCTCCGGGTGTGCCTTTCGCCCCTGTCCCTGCCACCTTGCTAAGTGGCCTCAGGCGGTTCCCGTAGTGCTGCGGCGCAGCCTCGGTTTCCCAGTGCTGCACGGGCGTGGTAGGTCTGAGCAAGGTGCTTGCGTGGGAAACGCATGTGGCAGGCGTTGCCTTCCCCCTGGCGGGCTGGCAGGACGGAGGGACGCTCGGTTCTTCTTGGGACTGCAGGACCCCTGGCTGCCCTGGCTGCGGGCCGTGTTACCAGCAGTCTGCCGGGTGTGTGCGCAGCAGTCTGCCGGGTGTGTGCGCAGCAGCCTCGCCCCGGCGGGGGGCCCCGTTCTGGCTGTGCTCGCAGTGGGCCCGGAGCCCAGGCTGCGGGAAGCCCCGCTCCCCTGGCCAGCGTGGGCGCGCTCCAAGCCTCCGACCCTGGCCTGGGCGGCGTGCCTGTGGTTCTGTGTCCTGCCCCGCCTCCCCCAGCTCCCTGTGGTCTCAGCTTCCCTCCCCTGCAGCGTCAGGGGGCGCCGGCACCTGGGTCTCCTGGGATTGAAGGCCCTGACGCACCGGCCTCCTTGGGGGCTTTGCTTGGCCCAGCTCTGTGCTGCCACCTCCCCCAAGCCCCCAGGACCCCCTGTGCTCCAGCAGCCCGTACCCCAAATGAATACGCTCAAGTCAAAGGGCCCAGGGTCTGAAACTCAGAGCTGTCCCTTCCTGCTGTGTGGCCTTGGGCAAGTTACTGAACCTCTCTGAGCCTCCATAGAAGGGCGGTTGGTGTGCAGGGTCCGGAGCCAGACGGCTCGTGTTCACCTCCCGCCCCAGGGGTGTCCTAGCTGGGGAACTTGGGACATGAGTCCTTCCTGCCGAGCCTCAGTTTCCCCATCAGGTGACCGAGAGCCTTGTGGGTGGTGAGGGTCAGGTCAGCTGGTACGTGCAGAGGCCTTCGCAGGGTTCCCCGTGCTGTTGGGATGTGACCGTTTTGATAGCGGTGAGCAGCTGTTAGCGTCCTTTCTCGCTGCCGCCAGGGTTCATGGGGCTTTCCCCCCAGCAGGGTGGCTGCCCCTCCGCAGATAGCTTCTGCTTTTCGGGACACGTGCCTCTGTCACAGTGACGCGGGGCTGGTCCCGTCACCTCGTGGAAGTGGCCCAGCAGAGGCGCAAAGCCGTGGCCTGGCCAGGAGCCAGGGGCACGTGACGGAATGGGCCTGGGCAGGCTGACTTCTGACCCGACGCACACTTATCACACTCCGGGAAACACCGCCTGTTGCCTGTCCAGCTCGTCACAGGCGGGGACTTGGGCCTACTGCGCGGGACCCAGTCCCGGGACGTGGGGGCTGCGGCCGATGGGACACGTGCGGGCTGTGCGCGTGGCTGTGACGGTCGTGTGGACGAGGAGTAAAGGGTCAGACGCAGGTGTCCGCAGCGCTGCCTGGGGCCGGGGCTCCTGCCTGGCCAGAGGGGACCTGCTGACGGTGGGGGCCGGTGGGGACCCTGGATCCTTTGCCTGGTCCTGAAGGCTGCCCGCCGTGGGCTGTCCCTTGGCTTTAGGGTCCCTGCTGCTTGGGGACCATTGAGAGGGAAGGTTTGGCTTCCCAGAGCCAGGCTGTGGGGAGCCGCCACGCTGGGAGCATAATTCTCACTTGCTCACTCACTCACTCATCCACTCGTTCATTCACTCATTCATTCATTCACTCATTCATTCACTCACTCATTCGTTCACTCATTCATTCACTCGCTCACTCATTCATTCACTCATTCATTCACTCACTTACTCGTTCACTTGCTCATTCATTCACTTATTCATTTACTCACTCATTCGTTCACTCATTCATTCACTCGCTCACTCGCTCATTCGTTCACTCGCTCACTCGTTCACTCGCTCATTCATTCAGTTATTCATTCACTCATTCACTCACTTGCTCACTCATTCATTCACTCATTCACTCGCTCACTCACTCATTCACTCATTCACTCACTCATTCACTCACTCAGCAAACACCTGTCAGGGTCTCTTCTCTGCCCTGGAAATGTAGCTCTGACCCAAACAACCTCCCTGCCTCATGGCACTGATGCTCTGGCTGGTGGTCCATGAACAGGGGAGAGGGAGGGCAGGATGGCTGAGGCTGGGGGGTTGCGAATCGAAGTGGGGGGTCCAGGGAAGGAGGTCTTCCTGAGAAGCGGACATTGGGCTGGGAACCTGGAGGAAGCCAGAGGGCCAGCCACGTGGCATCTGCCTAAAGAATGTTCCAGGCAGAGGGGCGGCTGGTGCAAAGGCCCTGAGGTGGGAGTTGTCCTGACTGTGACCCCTGTCGCTCCAGGAGGGATCCTTGGGTCCAGGGCCCCGAAGTGGGCTGAATTCTTCCTTTGTCTGTTCAGATGTCCCCTCGGCCCCTCCTGGGTAAAGGGCTCCCCTTTCCCACCCTGGCCGCTAAGAAAACTCTCTCCCCACTTCTTGCCCTGTGACCCTGGCAAGTCATGACCTCCCTGGGCCTCCCAGTGTTTGTGTGTAGGAGGCTTCACACAGGGCTTGCTGCAGGGTTAAATTAACATTGAGCCCCTGCAGGGTCCGGTCCCTCTTGGGGGCTCCCCTGTTCTTCCTGAGCTTCCAGGTGACTTGGGAGGCCCTGGGCAGAGGTTCGTGGGGGCACCATGGAAGGGCCCCGGTGCCGCCCAGGGGGATTTTGCTGGCGCGCTGCTCTGCGCGGCTGCTGGCCTGGGAAACGGAGGCTGGGTGGTCTGCCGCAGCCCCCCACGCCGATGCCAGGGCCTCCCCACCCCGCTGTGGTGGCTGCAGGCACCGCGCGGCCAGGCGCTCTCGTGAGCGGTGGCCCTGCGCGCTCTGCCGCCCGGCTCCGCTCGCGTTTGTGCGGAGGAGCCAGTGGGAGACGTGTCCTCTGCACACGGACCGCGTGGCGTGCGGATGTCTCCTCACATGTCAGCGTGCGCGTGCGAGCGTCCGCCTGGCAGCCTTGCCGGAGTGATCCCGAGGCCGCCCCTCCCTCCCGGGGCCGCGCTCCCGCCTCCCGCCTCCCCGCGCCTCCCGGTGCCAGTGCCGGGCTTCGTGCCAGACCCCCTGGGGGCAGGGGTGGGGGCGCCCTTCTCTGTCGCCTGGGAGCTGCCACGGCCTTGGGGAGCCCTTGCAAAGTTAAGGGGGGCAGGAGAGAGGCGGCACAGCGGCCTCCTTCCTTGTGGGTCGCTCGCCCGTTCCAGGGATGAGGGAACAGAGGGCGGGCGGTTGGAGAGGTGGGCAGGCTCGTGCGTCAGGCTGCCCGAGGGGCCCTTCCCGGAGAGGCTGCCGCGGTGGCACCGGCCTGGGGGCCTGGGTTGCGGCAGTTCCCAGCCTCCCTGCCCCTGGCCCGCTCGTCCGCAGGGTCTGCAGCGCACACGCCACCCTGGAGTCCCCCGTTCCCTTTGCAGAAGGCACTGCCTCAGTGAGCCAGCCTGGTGGCACAGGAGGACTGGGGTTCTGTGGGGAATGGGGGAATTGAGAACGGTGCCTACCAGGACACGAGTCACCTCCATGCCCCCCAGCCGCCCCGGTCAGGCATCACCAGTGGTGGCCGCGCCCGGCGCCCGAGTGTTGGTGGTGGACAGACAGGCAGACAGAACCAGGCGACGGGGGTCTTGCTGAAAGTCTTCCTGTTTTTGTAAACCGACAACCGGGGTGCATCTAACTTGTTACCGTTCCGTTTTTCCTGGATGACCATGGGCAGCGAGTGGCATTTTACTGAAGTTGGAGGGTTTAGCCTGAATTCTGTCCTCCTGCCTTTGGTCTTTGTCTGCATACGTGATGCACGCACGTGGCATTGTCCTTTGCTTCGGAGCCTGGTCTGTGATGTGAGCCTCACAGACAGACCCCCCTGCCTCAGGCGGACCCTGAGTTCACTTAGTGCCCCGGGGGGCGTCGGGCCACCGTGTCCCTGCCAGCTCGCGGGTGCAGCCGTCTCACCTGGAAAACGGGCACAGTCGCCGAGCAGGGAGGGCCCGAGGGCCGAGCTGCCCAGGGCGCCTTCGTGGGGTGCACCGCCTCTCCCGGCCCTGGCCCTCGGGGCCGCTCACCCTGTCCTCCTGCACAGGACGTCGGGCTGCTCGAGTTCCAGCACCACCCCCGGGACTACGCCGCGCACCTGTCGCCGGGCTCCATCGTCCAGCCGCAGAGGAGGCGGCCCTCGCTGCTGTCCGAGTTTCAGCCGGGGAATGAGAGGTGAGAGGCCATTTCCCGGAGCGGGTGACGGGGCCTGTGGGAGCAGCAGGGCGCACAGGACCGGGTTCCCCCCGGTGTCGGGCTGCGGGAGCCCTTGTCCGCGGGGCGAGGGTGCAGATGTGCTGGGAGCAACCACGGGGCTTCAGGGGTCGCCGGGTGTGCCGCCCAGGCAGGAGGGGTGCCCTCCAACACGTGGGGGAGCAGGGCTGGGTCACTGGTTGGAAGGGCCACGTCCACAGCTGGGTGCACCAGGGGGCCCCCTGCCTTTTCTTCCTTCGCACCCACTTTTCTGTCCCTCAGCTGGCTGACCGGTGTCTGCCTCCCAGTGGGAGGGAGCCCGTGTGGCAGCTCGGGCCCAGCAGGAGGAAGGCTGTGGCGAGGGCAGGGCCCCACGGTGTCCGAAACGGTCACAGCACCACAGCTCAGTCCTGAACCTCAGACAGACCCTGGCCCGCTCTAGACGGGGTGCATCGTGGGGGTCCAGACAGATGGCCCTGCCCCATGGCCCCGTGTGTGGGAGTTTGTTACGCGCATGCACTTACAGGGCGACTTCAGGACATGACAGGTGACCTGTCGCCTGCAGGATGGGGAGGGGCTGCTGTGGGGGGAGGGCGACCCAGAAAAGCCTCCTCGGAGGGGCGTTGGGTTGATGTGTGGAAGCACCTGGGCTCGGGTGAAGGTGTGGCGGGGTGGGTGCTGGGAGTGCTCCAAGTTCTCTGAGGCGAGGAGCCTGATGGCTGGAGAGAACAGGTCGCTGGGGACAGGAGGGTGAGGGTTGGGGGAACAAAGTGAGGGTTTTGAGGTCAGGACAGCACATACCTTCTGCCGTAAAATCCTCTAGACTGTGCAGAGCGACTGTAGGGCCCAGAGGGGACCACTGAGACTGGCCTGGCCCTGAGGCCTGGCTCATCAGCTCCTCGTGTCACCAGGTCTGAGCCCTTGGTGGTGCTGCCCCCAGGGCCACATGGGAGGCCACTGCCAAGGGCCATGGCTGCGGTCCTTCAGGAGCAAGTGGACTTTCGTGGATGAAAGTTTGTGTAAAATGTGATGTGGCTGGTGGGCAGGGAGGCAGCTCTTGGGAGGAAGCGCCTTGGGCGCTGGGACTTGCAGGAGAAGGGCAGGTGATGTGCGCCAGCAGGTGCCCAGCCAGTGCAAAGGCCCTGGGGCAGGACTGCAGTGGGTCGGCCATGTGTGCACAGGCCAGACCAGCCAGCCAGGACTGAATGTAAGCAAAGTGAGTTTGTGCTCTATTCTGGATTTATTGAGAAAGACATTGACTTGATGAGCATTTCGGCAGGGGGCGTGTCAGAATGGGGGCATGAGGAGAGCCAGTTAGGAGTCTCAGGCTGGACAGCTCCCATCTCTGCACCAGGCAGCCCCGTCAGGACCAGGCAGGGCCAGGAGAAGCAGCGAGGGCGCTGTGATGGGTTGGTGCTGTCTGCCCTGGGTGGGTGACGAGCAGGTGACACCACGTCTGTTAGACCCACAGTGCTTTCCGGAGGTGACTGTGCCCCAAGTAACCTGGGATTTTGTTTACATGTAGAGCCTGATCAGCAGGCCTGGGCTCCGGCTGCGGCAGGGGTGTCGGGCAGCTGATGCTTCTGGTCCCAGGGCCACCCTCCGGAGCAGGGGCGTGCGGAATGGCGGTGTAGTCCCCGCTGCAGGTGCAGTCAGTGAATGTTGGCTGTGGGTCCTGTCTGCCCTGGATGGGTGGGCACCCCTCCTGCAGGGCTGAAGGGGGCACGGTGCCCAGCAGGGAGGGCAGGAGACGTGATACATGGGCCCTCGCCTCCCGCAGGTCCCAGGAGCTCCACCTGCGACCCGAGTCCCACTCGTTCCTGCCCGAGCTGAGCAAGGCGGAGATGGAGTTCATCGACACCAAGCGCCCTCGCCTGGAGCTGCTGCCGGACCCCCTGCTGCGGCCCTCGCCCATGCTGGCCTCCGGCCAGCCAGGGGGCTCCGAGGACCTGTCCAAGGTAAGGCCTGGCCGCCCCGGCCTCGTGGGGATGGCTGCGAGCAGGGCAGGGTCGGGAGGGCGCAGCGTGGGCCAGGGGTGGCACAGCTGAGCACGGGCCGGGCAGAGGCTGGCGGCGAGAGGAGGGTCGAGGTTGGCTGTGGGGACCACCTCTTGGCTGGAGGGGGCCAGCTCCCACTCACGTGGGTCCAGACTGCGGGGCCACGTCCCCCACCCCACCCTGGAGGGCTCTTCGGATCCACTCCTGCCGAGAGCAGAGGCTGAGTGATGCTGGGGGTGTAGGCTAAGCTCCGGCGGTTTGCTGCTGGGGGCAGCTGAGGTGCCCATGGAGGGATCCCAGCCAGTGGCCCAGATGCCTGTGTCCCCAGGGTCACCAGCTGCCTGGGTGACACCTCCTCCCATCGGCTGCGTGGTGGCTGCCCTTCACGGGGCTTCCTCACAGCCTCGGGCACCCACTGGAGCTCCTCACGGCCGCTCAGCTGGGGCGAGGTCAGGTCCCGCAGCCCTGGTGGGGTGGGGGTGGTGGGGTCGGAGCCAGGCAGCGAGGGGAGGGAGGCGGCCCCCTCGGGCTGCCGTGTATCCTCCCCTGCCTGACGCCAGGCGGGACTGAATGGCGGCGTTGGAGGCGAGGCGGGTCCTGTACAGAAGGGGTGTTTCCGTGGTGGCAGGGAGGGTGTGTGTGGCAAGCGCCCGTGAAGCCAGTGCCGTGTCCCCCGTGGAGTCCGACCGTTTTCTAGATGGAGGCCCAGGCTCAGCAGAAGCCCCTTGCCCGAGGCGGATGGCGGTGCGGGGCGTGTGGGGCTGTCCCGCCAAGGCTCCTCCCCTGGTCCTTCCAGGGTCGGCCACCTCCCCACCCGCTCGCCACCGGAGCGTGTCCTCCTCGTGGCTGTGGCCGTCCCCATGGCTGCTCGGCCTCCTGGGAGGGCGGTGCCCTCTGGAAACTATCTCCTAGAGCGGCTGCGGCCAGGCCGGGGAGTAGCGTGTGCACGTGCGGATGGGCACAGGGCCCGTCAGCGAGGCTGCGTGTCCGGCGCAGGGACCAGGGACCAGAGCCCCGGGTGGCCACGCCCGCACCCTGAGGTTCCGTCTGCCCGGAGACCGGGCCAGCGTTGGTCCCTGCCCCACCCAGACAGGCTCTTCCAAACGGGGGCTTGGGGCTGCGGCCCACATGAGGGGCCGTGCGTCCTGTGGCTCTCGCGCGTGCGTGTCCCGTCCTCACGGCTCCGGGCGCCTCCCTCTCCTTCTGGGGGTGACTCGGTCTCCTGTCTGTCTGTTCCTGTCCGTGTCTCTGCCTCTCTGCGTAGGGGTGTCGTCTCCGCCTCTTTTCCTTTCTCTGCCGGGCTCTGTCTTTTCCCTGTGCCGCTCCTGCGTGTGCGCGTGTCTGTGCTGCCGCCTGGGGTGCGTGTCCGTCTGCGTCGCCCCGTCTCTCCTCTCCTGGCCCCCAGGTGGGGGAGGGATGGCCGGCTGGGCCCCTCGGCCGTTGCTCCAGGCTGCCGGGAGCGTGTGGAAAGTCTGAGCACATCGTGGGCAGGACGGAGCCAGGGCGGCCGCTCCGAGTGCAGTCAGATGGGTTTGCGTCTGCCGCGTGGAATTCAGCTGGTGCTGGAGACAGGAATTCGATGGGATCTTTGTGACCCCCCCACCCTGCCAGCTGTGGGACTTTTTCCTAACGCTGCCCTGCCCGTGAGCCCTGGGCCCGTGGTGCTGACGCCCGTGGCCCTGAGAGGGGTTCTCGGTCCAGGAGGTTCTCATCACCCCCGAAAGAAACTCCACACCCACCGCAGGCACCGCCCACCTCCTCGGCAGCCCCCGGCACCCGCCGCCTGCCCCTGGTCCCCGGGCTTGCCCGTTCTGGAAGTCGCCTAGAAAGAGGTGGCTTCTCGCGCCCCTCGCCCTGTTCTCGAGGTTCCTCCGGGGGCGGCAGGCGGCCGTGGTTTGCTTTGCGGTTGCTTTTTGTTGTTGCTGGAGTCGAACTTTGCCTGATGGAGAGACCACGTCTCCTTTACCTGTCAGCGCCGATGGGCCCGCTCGTGCACCTGGGTGAGGATAACAACTGAGGCTGAACGACCCTGAGGCCGACACGCCCACCGCGGAAGAGGGTGCGAACCTCTGCGTGTACCGGAACCTCTTCCCGCAGCTCCGGGCGGTGGCCAGTCGCTTCTATGTGCTGCCGGCTGGCGGTGGGGCGTTCCTAACCCTGTCTTTGAGGGGCTCCCTGGTTGGCCCCCAGTTTCGGGTTGTCCTGCCCGCAAAACCTTTCTCCACAGCCTTGCTCTAGTTCGCGGTTGCCTCTCCTGGTCCTGGGGGGAGGGGACGGGGGAGGGAGATGGGTTCTAGGGCCTGTGATGCTGCTGGGCCGTGTCCCCACCCACCCGTCATCCCCGGAACCCCGAGACCAGAGTGAGGCTGCCAGGGAGACCCGCACGTGCCCTGCACCGAGGGAAGGGGCGGGTGGGTCTGGTTTCAGCTGGCGCTGGAGTGTGGGGTCCGGCCTCTGGGCAGCGGGGGCGGCTTGTGGGAAGGCCTGAGTTGCCAGAATGCAGGAGCTGCTTCTGGTTGGTGTGGGGGGGCCAGGTGCCCACAGTCCTTGTGTCCTGGCTGAGGGGGGAGTTGGCAGGGCAGCCCCGGGGGCTGTGCAGTTGTCCCGGGAATAATGTGTCCTCTGTCCTTTGCTGCAGCTGCCGTGGGGGTGGGGAGGCAGCCGCCTGGATCGCCTCCCGGGGCCTCCCCTGCCGGCAGCTGGCTTGGCCTTGAGGACGTCACGGGGTGAGGGCGGGGCCGGTTCCACCTGCCCAGCCAGGCCCGAGTGGGGTCCCGGGTGGCTCTGCCCAGCGTGGGGTCCGGGGTGGCTCCTCTGCCCAGCCTGGGCTCTGGAGCCTGGGCAGCAAGTGTGCCCGGCTCCGAGCAGAGCGCCCTGCACGCATCAGCTCGCTCAGGCCTCACGGCCGGCTGGGGGTGGGAACCGTCCTGTAGAGCAGATGAGGAAACTGAGGCCGGGGGTGGGTGCATGATCTGCTTGAGGTCACGGAGCTGGGAGGTGGCAGAGGGGACGGGGATTGGAATCCGGGGCCTCGAAGGTGAGCGCTAGTAAACCTCAGTTGCTGGGATGGAGTTGTTGAAGAAGCCAGCAAAGGATTCCCCAGCTAACCCGTTTCTAAAAACAGCTTTGGTACGTGGAGGAAGGCTCAGTGAAGGCGACGCAGAGAATGCTGGGAGACAAAGAAGACAATGGAAATGCCCCGTTAGAGCACTGCCTTTGGCATCTGTGCATCTCATTGTTGGTTTCCAGGCGGGGGTGGTGGTAGTGGTGGTGAGCGTGTCTGTATTTTCTGCAGAACCACATCTGCACCATGTGTTACGTTCCGTGACTTGCCGGTTCAGACTGGTGTCATGAATAAATGTCCAGGGAGGGTCACCTGGCGCCAGGCCTTGGGGGGCAGAGCTGGAGGGGCTTGGTGCCTGTTTCTGAGGAGTCCGGTTGAGTGGGAGGACCCGGACAGGGTGAGTGGCATGAGGGAGAGGCCAGTGAGGGAGACGGGAGAGGGGGCAGGGGGCGTCATGATGTGTGGGACGGCTGGGAAGACCTTCTGGGAGGAGGGTAGGAAGGGTCTGCCGCCTGCCGAAGGAGCCACCTGCGGGCAGGGGCACACCTGGCCGCCGAGGCAGGGCCGTCAGGCTGGTAGGCAGCCTTGGGACGTGACGGGGACTCGGGCTGTTGTGGCAGATGCCTAGCATGCTGGGGCTTGAGGTCAGGGCTGGAAACTTGGGGTGCCTGCTTGTGTAAATAAAGTTTCATTGACAACACTATCTGTGGCAGCTTTTCCTAGTGCAACATCGGTTGGAGGAGTCACCCTGTGGCCAGCAAAGCCGAAAGTGTTTACCAGGGTGCCCTGTGCTGACCCCAAGCCTGTTTTCTCTTCACCCCAGGACCGCAGCCTGGCGGGCAAGCTGGAGCCGGTGTCCCCTCCCAGCCCCCCGCACGCTGACCCCGAGCTGGAGCTGGTTCCGCCGCGACTCTCCAAGGAGGAGCTGATCCAGAGCATGGACCGGGTGGACCGCGAGATCACCATGGTGGAGCAGCAGATCTCCAAGCTGAAGAAGAAGCAGGTAAGGGGCAGGGGCGGCGAAGTCTGAGTTCCTGGTTTGGCAGCCAGGACTGAGATGGCACTGTGAGTCACAGCAGCTGTGGATGTGCCCTTAGCACTGTCCACGTGCCGCCTCGTGTTTATGTCCTTCATGTTTATTGGACGGGGTGCCGCGTTGTGGGGCGGTGCCGTCCTGTAGAACTTCGGCAGTTACGGAAATGTTCTAATGCTTCGCTGTTTGAAGCGGTGCCGCCAGCTGTGTGGGACAGTTGGCCACTTGCAACATGCTTTAGTTTAATCAAAATAAGGGAAGTTTCCCCCGAAGGGCTGTGCGGTCTCTGTACCAGACGCCCCAGGGATGGTGGGTGAGAGGTCGGGTTCAGATTCCGTCTCTACCATGTGCTCCTTTGCATCACCTTCCTCATCTGTTGTGTGGGGGAAATATCACTGCACTCTGGCCTTGGCTGTGGTATCTGAATGGGTGGGACCTCCAAGCTTTGTCTCAGTTTCCCTGTCTGTAAAATGGGCGCAGACAAGATGGCTCCTCAGGTTGTGAAGAGGAAACAGGTTTTCCTATAGAATTAAATCCTCATCGTGACTGTTGGAAACAAAAGTTAACGTAACTCTCTGCCTGTCCCCAGCTCTTTACGTGGGGTCCTCCCCGGCAACTTTAAGTCTCTGTCCAGATGTGGCTGCTCTTACAAGCGCCCACGAATCAGTCAGCCCCACTGCAGCCCAGGGTCCCACCGGCCCGGCCCAGCCCAGTCAGGCTCATTGCCCACTTGCGTGAATAAAGTTTTATTGGTACACGGTCACGTCTGTTTGTTGACACCCTGCCTGTGGCTGCTCTCCGAACACAACATCAGCCGAGTGGTCACAACAGACCCCTGGCGCCAGCAGAGCTGAAAGTAGTTACTGTCTGGGCCTTGACGGAGTGTTTGCTGTCCCTTCTGTCCTGCCTCCTCGGTCGATGTCATCACTGGGTGAATTGTTGCATGTTCTGCTTTGTGGTGGTCTTCTCCTCACGACATGACAGCGGGGTCCTGACTCGCCATCACAGCTGGGCCCCCAGCAGGGCCGCAGCGTAGCAAGTGGCCATGAACGCCTGTTGTTGGACTCGGTGGTGCGACACTGTCTTCAGCACAGGCACATCAGGGCTGTTCCTGGGCACAGGGTCACACCTGGTGTCTCCAGGTCAAGTGAGGACTCCTGGGGGACCGAGGGCCCACAGTGGCCGCCACGGGCGCTAAGGCTGCTGATGGCATGGAGGAGTGGAACTGGGGATGACCCGGTGGCTGGGCCAGTCAGCGAGGCGCAGGCAGCCATCCCAGGCCTTGGGGTGACGGGTAGGCCTCTAAGATGGTGGCTCGGGCCTCCTGAGCGCACGGGGCCCTCAGGCAGGTGCTGCCAAAGCTGCATGTAGTTGCTCCAGGCCTGGCTTCGGGGCGAGGCTCTCGCTCCAGGTCCTGTGCACGCGCTGGTGACTGTGGCCTGAAGCCAGGTGGCTCAGGGCATCCCTCGATAGTTAGATTTAAAAATACCCCACTTTGGTTTTTTGAACTAAAATTCATGGAACGTAAAGTCACTCACGTTAACACGAGCACAGCAGCCGGGCACCCGCCACCTCTGTCTAGTTCCAGGACATTCCCATCGCCCTCGGAGGGGCCCCTGGACCACCACAGCCGTTCCCCGGTTCTCCCTCCTCTCCCACCAGTGGTCTTGCTTCCTGTCCCTTCTGGACATTCCACGTGGAATTAGACACAATGTGGTTTGCCTGGGGCCTGTCACGCGGTGTCCTCTTCCCATGGCCTGTCGCACTGTAGCAGGTGGCAGAGCTTCCTTGTTCTTCGTAGTTGAGTCTTGTCCCACTGGGTGGATGGAATCAGCGTTTGTTGGTCATTCGTTCGCTGGCGAGAGTCCCCTACACCCTCGCCCTCCCTTGCCGGCTGCGTGCTGCTTCCCTTCCTGGGCCGCATTTGCGTTCCACCTTTTGGAGGCATGTTTGATGCTTTGCCAGGGGCAGGCTGCCCTTCCGGACGCCACCGCCAGGGGTCGCTGCGGGGCGGAGGCAGCTGGGCTCCACCTGCCAGGCTTCTGCGTCTCCGGGAATCCAAAACTGGCTTTTTGGTTCCTTTTATGTGTTACTCTCTTTTGGCCGCCTTTTTGGGTTTACAATGGTTTGCTCCACAGCCGCGACAGCCTTTGTGAGCATTGCGAGCAGAGAGCCATGTTCTGATCTCACCCCAGATGCCCTGTCCGGTTGCACACCTATACGTTGGCCTCCCGTGTGCCTTGGGCCAGTCTTAAGGTTTCTGGTCTTTACCTTCTCTTTTGGTACAAAACAGACAGCAGTGCGAAGGGGAGGACATCATGGTGCTGGGTGGGCGGGGGTCCAGTATGGACACCAAAGGGCAGATGGCGATGATCATGGTGATGGCAATGAAAATTGCTTTGTTTACCAAGGACTGAGAGCTTTACCTGTTCTGGGGTGGAAAGTTGAATTGTCCCCATTGTGCGGGTGAGGGGAGCAAGGCCCAAGAAGGTCGGACAGCAAGGATGTAGTGGGACTGGAGTCCCTGTAGCCTCTTCTGAGGGGGACACAGTCCTTGTGATGATGACAGGTAATGACAGCTGGCTGTCAGCGTGCTCCAGCCCAGGCTGCACGGGCACCAGCTCATCCTTTCCTCCGTGGCCCTGCGGGAGAGCACCGGGACCTGCCCCATTTGCAGAAGGTGGAGCTGAGGGCCCGCAGCGTCGAGCTGCTACTTAGGCTCCTGGCCGTGAAGTCCCGAGGCAGGTTGAGCTCAGCCAGGCTGCCTGGAGGCTGCAGCAGACCTGGGCCTTTCCCCGCCGGGGGCACTGGGGCCTCTCCAGGGCCCGGAGTCCTCCAGGGTGACTCAGAGGAAATGGTTAGCAGCCTGACTTCCTGTGCGCGGCCACACCAGCCCAGCATGCGTGGGGCCGCCCCTCCGCCGGCCGGGGGGAGCTGCCTCTCCTTCCTCCTGCCGGCGCGCTCACCACCCCGCTCTCCTTCCCGCAGCAACAGCTGGAGGAGGAGGCCGCCAAGCCGCCGGAGCCTGAGCAGCCCGTGTCGCCGCCGCCCACGGAGTCCAAGCACCGCAGCCTGGTTCAGATCATCTACGACGAGAACCGGGTAGGCGCCGTGGCCCCGCCCACCTGCTCCTGCGAACCCGCTGGCCGGGCGCTGTCCCCGGGCCTCAGCGTCCCCTCCGTGACTCCTGCGCACACACAGACACCTGGCTTTGTGGGCGGGAGGCCAGCGCCCGCGGGGTCGCCCTCCTTGTTCTGCCTCGACGTGGTGCTGGTGTAGACCAGGGCCGGCTTCGGACGCAGCACCAGCGTGGAAATGTGGGCATCAGGTTGCAGGCGGGCGGCAGGGCCAGCTGATCGGTGGGAGGATGGGCAGCCAGCGGGGCACGCAGGTGAAAGAAACCCCTTTAGCAGGAGGACAGCCGTAATGTTGTTGTTGTGAACAGTAACAGCCAACGTGCACTGAACAGCTCCTCCTTTTCAGGCGACGGGCCAGTGTGTTTACGTAACAGCCCCGGGAGGCTCGGTACAGTAATTGTTTCCATTTAACGCACAGAGGGACTGAGCCCCAGAGAGGTTCAGTGACTTGTTCAAAGTCACACAACTAGGGGATGGTGGGCCTGGGATTTGAACTTACAGACCATTGGGCCCTGGGCCCTCATCTGTCAGCACAGGCCCCTGCTGACGTTTAGCCCTAGATGGGGCCTTGGGGACCGTCTGACACAGGATCTGTAGCAAACAGGGTGGGGGGCTGCTGGGTGTCCGGATGGGGCTGGGTCCTGGGGGTGAGTTCAGGGTACGCAGAGCAGAACGCGTCCAGGGGCTGGCCCCAAGGGTCTGAGCTGTCCTGAAGGAGAGCCCGGCGTCCGGTGAGGTGGTAGCTCCTTGTCGTCCCTGTCAAGGCACCGCGAGCTCAGCCCCTGTGACTTGTAGTTCACGCTTTCCAGGTGCGCCTGAGACCTGTGGGTGCCGAGTGCCTCCCTGTGTTGCGGGTGGGGAAGGAGACTGAGGCCCAGGCTGATGCTCGTTTGAGGGCATGTAGGGGAGTGTGGCTGGTGGGGACCTCCCGGACCCCCTTGGGCCAGGGCTCTCGCAGAGGCAGCTGTGGACTCTGGTCGCAGCTACCGGTTCGGGGTTCAGACGGGCGCAGGGCGCACCCGGGGTGCTGGGGCCGGGGGTGCTGCTGCGGAGCCTGGGGACATGGGCTGGTGCTTGTGGCTGTAATCCCGGCAGGAACGTCGGCTGGGCAGCTCGCGGGCTACGCCTCTGCCTCTCCCAGCGGCAGCGGCTGCGGGAAGAGGCTGAGCCGACGGGGCCTGCGCGCTGGGCCTTGTGGGGCGGGTCACCCAGCCCGACCACCGCCTGGGCTGCGTCCTCGGGCCCGTAACTGAGCCTCTCGGTGACTCAGACTCCCCACCTGCAGCACCTGCATCCTGCAGCGGCGTGGGGATCAGCGGAGGTCCCTCCGTGGTGCCTGGGACAGGGCCTGGCACCGAGTGCTGGCTGCGTCTTCCTTGTGCGGGTGCACCGGGCATGGGGCACACGGCCGCCTGTCCGTCGCCCACTCGCCCACTCCTTCAGCGCCCCGCACGGGTGCCTTCTCTGCGCCTGCTTCTCTTCCAGGCCCTGGGAACGCAGGGGCGACCTCGGCCCCAGCCCCCTCGCGTTCTTTCTGGTGGGGGAGGCAGAAGCTCACCCTCAGGTCCCCCTGCGGCCCTGGCATTGATCTGAGGAGTTTGGCGCCTCCGAGCCCCCGGTCCCCTGCTGTCCTTCCGTTGCTTTGCCTCTTCACAGCGCCCTGGCGTCCGCGTCTCCCCGGAACCTGCGCCCCTGCAGGGCCCCCGCCACGGCGCCCCTCCCCGCGGTGCTCGCGCTCCCGCCCTGCTCCTGCGGCAGCGAGCCCCGATTGGACCTCTCGTTTCCTCCTGCAGCCCCCCAACTCCCATCTCCTCTTTCCGGCTCGAATTTTCCCTGCGCCCCGTTCTCACTGAGCAGGATTCCTGCTTTGCGTTTGTTCTGTGTGTTGGGAACGGAAGCTCCGTGTCTCTTCTTTCCCTCACTGTGTCCCCAGCACCCAGAACAGTGCCTGGCACATAGTAGGTGCTTAGCAAACGTGTTTTGAGCTCAGGAAGGGAGAGCAGAGGGGAGGGGAGACTCACCCCTGCGGCAGCAGTCCTCGGGTTTGGGGGACTGGCCCCTGTTCCCAGTAGAGGTTGGGTTGTGGGGGGCGTCCGTGTGCATGGGCTGAGCCTTGGGCTGGAGGCTGGGTGGGCAGAGGCCCCTTTGCTGCCTTTGGCAGGAGCAGCCAGGACTCACCGCTCCTGGGGGCATCAATAGGATTAAATTTTAATCCTCCTTCCTGCCCGCTGGTGCTGGAGAGGCTGCTGAGAAGGGTCTGTCTGCGCGGCTGCAAAGTGCAGCTTCCCTGCAGGGCCGGCCCGCCTGGCTTTTCCGAGTATTGGACTCCGGCTCATTATCCATTCGGGGCACACGGACGTGGCGCCCGCACGCGGGGCAGCCGGCTGAGCCAGGCTTCTCCTGCCCCTGCAGGACGGTGTGTCTGGATGACACGGGCCTGTGAGCAGGATGGCTCACAGGCCCGCAGGTGCCCGGACGGGGGCTGTGGGGCAGGGACGCTGGGGCTGGCAAAGGCGTCCAGGAAGCAGCGGGTGGGCGTGGGCCCCAGGAGGGCATGTGAGGGGGGCTCACAGCACAGGCAAAGGCTCGGAGAGGGGACAGGGACCTCACTTGATCTTCAGAGGCAGCGTGTGGGGCGGGAGGTGGAGGCCTGCGAGGCTTTGAGGTAGGAGAACGCAAGCGTGCGGCCCTGGCGAAGGATGTATGAACAGGGTTGGTTCGTGTGGCGCTGACGCTTCTTTCCAGGGGCCTCTCCCATCCTTTTGAGGAGGGACGCGGAGAGGAAAGTGACAACACGCACGTCATCCTGTCTCTCAGAACATCCCAGCAGCAGTCCCGGGAGTTTGGCACCCGGCCCACTTTGCAGATGGGGAGAGTAAGGCTCAGACAGGAAGGCAGCTTGCGAGGTAGAGCAAAGCCAGAGGTCGGCCTCCGGGGGACAGATGTGCCGGGAGGCGGGGGCAGGCCCGCCTGGGGGGTGCCCGGGAGGCAGGATCTGGGCTGTGGTGGGAGGTGGCGGGAATGCCCCGGGGAGACTGAGGAGAGGAGGGTGCAGGTCCAAGGCCCAGCAGCACCGGAGCCACTTCCTCTGTGGAAACAGGGCTCATGTGGACCCTCCCACCCAGGGTCCTTGGAGGGATCTAAACCCACGGATCCAGCCCAGGGCCTGGCACGGGCTGGGGCCACTGGCGGGAGCCGCAGCCTTGTCCTTACTGTCCGCAGCGGTAGTAACAGCCGCTGTCTCTCCTGTAGCACCTACTGTGTGCTGGGTCCTGGTTTTCAAGCCCTCCATGGGTTTAGCAACTTGAATTTCGTAACCGCAGTGTGAGGGGGCTGTGGGCACCCCTGGTTTACAGGCGGAGAGACAGAGGCTGGAGGGGGAGGGACGTGCAGAAGGCCGTAAGGGTGGCAGGTGGACTTGCACCCCGCTGGCCATGGCCCATCGCTCTGGGCCGCCACACTCTGTCTGTCCGGTCGGTGCTGTGGCATCTTTGGGCCCCGCCCCCGGCCAAAGGGTAGGTGTGCCAACTTGTGGAAATTGAGTTGCCTCTTAAAAGGCCCGAGGGTGGCTCAGGGCTTGTGGGGAGGCCTGTGGGGAGCCAAGGAGCCATCACAGCAGGTGTGTGGTTGGGGGGGCTCCCCCGGCTGTGGCAGGTCAGGAGGGCCCCTCCCTGCTGTCTTCTCCAGCGGCCGCGGGAACTGTCCCCCGCCCCCCATGTGCCGTGTTCCTGAGATAGTGAGGATGCGGTGGAGGGTGGAGCCCACTGCAGTCCACAGGACACAGGTTTCTGGAGTCCATCCGTGTGCCCTGGGCCCAAACCCGAGACCTCGGCCCAGCCGTATGCTGGGCCAGTTCCCAGCGGCCCCTCCTGCGTCCAGCGCCACCCCTGGGTGCAGTTTGGCAGATGCCTCAGAGCCTCACGAATGCACACAGCCTTGTGTTCACCCGCAGAACCCGGCCCACGCACCCCGCCTGCTCCCTGTCTAGGGCGAGGGGCTTACTCTCGTGGGAAACCTGCCCCCTGCGCCCACCCCCTGGTACAAGGGGTGCCGCTTCCCTAGAGGGGAGCGGGACCTAGCCCTGTCTTTTCCTTCTGTGGAACCTGGAGATCAGAAAGACTTCCTCCTTGTGTCCTCTTTTAGGCCTCAGTTTCATCATCTGCAGAATGGGGCTGCACCTTTTACGGGCCTTGTGGCAGGACTGTGATTTCAGCGCTAGCCCCGCGTGCTGTGTGCTGTTGTCAAGTTCCTCCTCATCACCACCTGCCCCCAGATTTTATGGCCCCGGCCACACTTGGGGCCTGCTGATCTCGGAGTGTTGGCTCTACACGTAGCGAGGCTGAGAGCATGGCTCTGGTCCCGGGTGGGCTGGGCCCAGGGCTCTAGGAGGGGCGAGTTCTAGGTGCCAACTTGAGCCCACCTGCAAAATGGCTGTTTGTGGGGACTGGAGGGGTACAGAGGGGAGGGAGGCTGGCCCTCGACCCCTCCTCCCTGCGTGACACCCGGGGCCTGAGCCTCAGATTCTGTTGTCAGCCACATTCCTCAGGATCCGGGACACCCCCTTTTTAGTGGGTCTGGACCTGGGGCTCCTCAGGGGGGTGGTTTGATCTGAAGATGGTGACTAGCTTGGCCTGTCCCCCACCCCCTGCCTCTGCCCACACGGAAAACAGAGTGGTCTCCCTGAACTTGCCCCAATCGGGGGCTCCCAGGCCTCCCGGGGTCTCAGGGTGGTCTCCCTGTGCACGCTGTGGGCACCCTGCTTTCCCCCGCAAGCTGCGGCCCAGCTCCCACAAGGACCTGCTGTGGAAGCCCCTTCCACGCCCCTCCGCCCGCCCCTGTCCCCAGCTGGCCTGGCCGCCGGAGCCGCCCGACGCAGCCCCCGGTGGTCCCAGGCGGGGCCTGGCAGAGGCAGCGTCCGCCTTCACTGCCAGGGCCCAGAGATCCAGCCTGTTGGATTCGAGGCCCCCGGGGCCTTTCTGCCACATGTCCCTGTTTTCCTAATAAGTCCTGGGTTGTGAGAGCGGAGGGAGGCGGGAGGCCCAGGGCGGCGAGAGTCACGTGACCGTGAAACACAAGAATCCTAGAGAGGGTATCTCTGATCTCTGAGTGTCTCCGTCCCCACCCCCACCCTCGCGGGCGGCACCAGCTCCGAGGTAACAGGAGACACTGCCAGCCTCGCGGGAAGGCGGCTCTGCTGAAGTGTGTCCGGCTGGCCGGGAGCTGGGCCCACACCGCCCGGCGGGGTGCGTGGGCTGGGGGCTGGGGCGGGGGCGTCCCCTGAGAACACGGTGCGCTTGTCAGAACCGGAACTTGGCGATCCTGCCAGGGACGCCGCGGGGGTGTGTGGGCCTCCGTGTGTGCCTGCTTCCAGCCTGGGGGCGCGTGCAGGGGCCTGGCCTCCCCGCCCCCTCTGGGCTGTGGACGGGCACGCGGGGTTGGGCAGCTGCCTGCCATTCCTGGAGGCCTCTATTTATAGTCTGTTCCGTGTGTGTGCATGTGTGCGCGCGCGTGTGTTTAACTCCTGCTCTCTCCATCCTGCAGAAGAAAGCTGAAGCCGCACATCGGATTCTGGAAGGCCTGGGGCCCCAGGTGGAGCTGGTGAGCCAGGGGCCGGTGGGTGGGTGGGGGCAGCACTGGGGGCAGCACCGGCCCAGGGGGCAGGGGGCGGCAGGTGGGCGTGCGGGAGGAAGTCCTGGATTGCCCCATGCTGTCCTGTCCTCCGAGGCGGCAGGAAGTGCGGCCTGTGATAAGGGACTGGCAGATAGCCGCCGGGCGGGCCGTCAGGCTGTCTCTCCTGCTGGGCTCCGCGCCCGCCACTCTGGCTGCAGCGAGAGGGACACGTGGGAGCCCAGCCCACTCGGTCCAGCTTCGCAAGGAAAACCCCTGCTCTCAGTGGCTGTGTGGCCCAGAGCAGGTGCCCCAATGTCCCTGTGCCTCCCTCTCCTCACCCGAAAAGTGAGAATCAGCGACTCCTACCCCTCGGGGGTGTGGTGACGATTAGCTGTCCCTGTCCGTGACGCTGGGATGCAGGCCTGGTGGACGGCCCAGCATTGTCAGTGTCCAGCAGCGTGTGGGACGCCGCTGACCTGCTCACGCAGACGGGACGGGTGGGGCCGCCCCCACGGCTTTGGTGGCTCTGGGGTGGGCTTGGGCGGGCGCGTGGGGCCAAAGTCAAGTCTTTCGCATGTGGAGCCTTGTTTTATTTATTCAATTTTAACGTATTTTATTTTTCGGGGGAGCCTCGTTTTAAATGGCTCTGCTACTTGTTTGCTCAGAGGCCTCGAGGCCTCATGTGTGAAATGGGGAGTCAGGGCCTTAATGAGGTTCAGCGAAGTGGTCTGTGGGGCAGGCCCCGGCCCGTGGCCCGTGGGAAGCCCGCAGCTGCCAGGAGCGCTTGGGGGGAGCAGGCTGTGCGCCCCCTGCCCAGGCTCCGTCTGCCGGGGGTCCTGAGCATCTGGCCCCAGCCTGGGCCATGACCTCTGGGACCTCTAGCAGTTTCCTTCTCTTTTCTTTTTTAAAAAGAACCTTTGTTGAGATGTCAGCCGCGTGCTGTACAGTTCAGTAATCTCATCACGTTCCCACACGTGTCTGCCCATCTCCACAATCACTTTCAGCGCTTTTCACCACCTCAGGAGGATCTCTGTGCGCACAGCCCTCTACCCCTGGCTCTCCACCTCCCCCGCTGCCGCGGCAGCCAGCCCGCACACAGCTTTCTGTCTCTGAACATGTCTCCTCTGGGCATGTCCTCAGGGTGGGTGGCACAGGAGCCTGAGGCCTGGAGCATCGGGGACGGGGTAACTGTCACCAGAGTCCCCGAGGTCAGTAGACTGTTGGCCGGGTGGCCTTGAGTGTGTCTGCAGAGGGGACTTGCATGGACAGGGTACCTGCTGTGTGTCAGGCTCCGTGGAAGTACCCCCATACCTTTTCTAGAGGGGGCACAAGGCCCCGGTGGCCAGAGGTGTCCTCCAGTGGAGGCAGATTGGCGTGGCCCCCCTCTGCAGGGACCACTCGATGCCACCCAGAAGTCAAGAGCCCAGGAGGCCCTGGGGCCCTGGGCGGCACCACTGGGAACCCACTTCCCTGCAGGGCTCCTGGCTGCGGCCAGGGCTGCAGCACGGGGAGCAGCCCCTCCGGGGCCTCAGGGGCAGCGGCGTGCACCGTGACCTCCCGCCAGCACGCCTGGGCCCGGGTGTGCACGCCGGAGACCAGGGCCTGGCCCGGAGGCGGGGCTGTGTGGGGAGGCCATGGTCGGTCAGCTCCGTCTCTCCCTTGCGCTTTGAGTCACCAGTTTCCTTCCTGTTCAGAGGTGTTATTTTAAGAACATGGTGTCTGTCACCATGGGTTGAGGGCCAGTGCTGGCACTTCGTGTCTTTGCAGCTCCGTCCACCTGGGGCTGCTGGCTTTCTGGTCACCCGGCCGGCTGGCTGAGGTCAGCCCCGCACGGGATCCCCTCCTTGTCCCGGAGACCCAGCTCTTCCTTCTGAGTCCCAGGGCTTCGCCCCTGTGCATCCGCTGTCATGCCGTCCGCGCCCTCTGCCCTCTTGTTGTTCGGCTGTGCCCCTGTCTTTAGAGGAGCAGCTGGAGGTGGTGAGGGTGAGGCACAGACTTGGGGCCCTCGCTCCGGGTCTGTGGGGGGTTGTTCCAGCAGGAGTGAAGCCTGTCTGGTGGTGGGAGGCAGGGAAAGCTGCGTCACACCGGCTGCTGCGGCTGGGAGAGCCAGACGTGGCCTCTTGGCCCCCATGTTGGGACCCGCTTCCAGGACAGAAAAGGTCCTGCCTGGCCTTGGGCGGCCCCTTGGACCCTGCCCTGGGGACAAGGCAGGGGGCCTGTGGCCCTGCAGCTTGTGGGCAGCCGGCTGGTGTTGGCTGGAGGTTTGTGGGTGTCGGCAGCACCTACTCTGTCCCCAGGTGGACAGTACAGACGGCCTCCTGTGCCCTCTTTCCTCACCTGGGCCTGCCTGCGGCTGCAGGACTCTGCCCCTCCGCCTCTCCTGTCCCGCCTGACCCCTCACGCTCTGTCCCCCATTCTTCCACCGCAGTCACCCGTGGCAGCCCTGGGGCCCCTTAGAGGGACAGGGAGGGCGAGGCGGAAGGGCAGGCAGGGGCCGGGGCCGGGTTCTGGTCCAGGCTCACCTGCCAGCTGTGGGCAAATGCGCTCCCCTTTCAGGGCACCATCTCCCCACCCGTAAGGAAGGGGTGGGAATGGAGCCCAGCAGCTTCTGCTGTGAAACTGAAGGGAGTGGCTGAGACAGGACAGCTGTGCACTGAGCATCCTGCCGCCTGGGCTCCACCCCCTCCCGCGGTGACCTACTGGGCAGCTGGCGGGTGGCTGCAGCCCGGCCTCACCTGGACGGGCAGGAGACCTGGAGAGGAAGCTGAAATGCAGACAGGAATTTCTAAGGCACTGCTTTTGTGAAGTTTGCACCTGTCCCGTTGGCCCAGGGAGGCAGGAAAAGGGGGCGCGTTGTGTCCGGGTGGTCACCGCCCCCGATGGTGCTGATGATGGGATCCTTGGGCATTTCTGCCCAGCGCTGGGCGAAGAGCGGGCAGGCACCGCCTCGTTGCACCTTTACGACAAACCCGGGAGCCCAGCCCCGGTTACAGATGAAAGCCTTGTGCACGCTGTCTCTGCACCTGGGCCCTGGCCGCTCATTTTTCAGGACTGCATACTACTCCCGGCGCAAAGTCCTGAGGTCCCCGTCCATCCTTCTGAGGGTGGGCGTTTAGCTTGCTGACGTGTCTCTGCTGGGAGCACTGCCGTCCGGGATTCTGACGTGCATCTCCTGGTGGGACACAAGGCCCCAGTGTTTCCGAGGCTTGTGCAGGAGGCGTGGGGGGTCGCAGGGCATGCACCCCCTCCATGCTTTGCCAGGGGGTTTTTCATTGTTCCCGGGAGCTTCTTGTTACCTGGAAACGTGGGTGTGGCCTGTGTGGCCACCTCCTCGTCTCCCTGTGTCCTTGCCAACACCTGTCACCCCCCAGCCTGTCCGGGTTGCTCAGAGCAGGTGCCGGGTTCTCTCAGGGTGGTTTTTCCTGTTTGAGACCCTTGCTGATCTCAGCTCCCTGGGGACAGGTGTGCTTGTCCCTGGTGCTCAGGCTGACCCTGCCCAGTGCCCTGTGGAGGAGCCATGGTGGCTCTGACAGGAAGTCACAGGACCGCAGCTGTGCCCAGACGGGGACAGCCTGTTCCTGGCTGGGGCTGCGGGCTGGGTCCCCGTGTTCTGCTTCGCGTCTGCTGGTGGCTGGTTCTGTACCGGTGGACAAACTGCCCGCAGGTGCCGGGGCCTGGGTGCGACACTGCTGGCCGGCCTGGCCCTCACAGGCCTCCTCTCTCTCTCCCTCTGCAGCCGCTGTACAACCAGCCCTCGGACACCAGGCAGTACCATGAGAACATCAAGATGTGAGTGCGGGTGGACAGCGTGCGCGGCCTGGGGGCGGTCTCTTGGGTCTCGGAGTCCAGGCTGGGGTGTGGCTTCTCCAGCCGATGGGGCACCGGGCCCGGCCAGGTGCTGGAGGAGGGCCGAGAGGGCGGGGTGGACCAGGCAGGGCCCAGGTGGCGTCAGGGCCTGGGCTGGGTGGAGAGAAGGGAGGGCCCCCCGAGGGCCCCCCGCAGCCTCAGGAAGCAGACCTCAGGTGGGGCGGGCAGAGGACACGGCACGCACAGTGCCGAGGGCTGAGGTAGGGGCTGGGTGTCCTTGCCCCGTGGTGCTGGAGCCCCACCCGGGGAGGGGAACGGCCTCGGGGACAGGGGTGGCGCCAGGGAAACGGGCCCTGGGCAGCCCAGCCTGACCGACCGACCGACCGAGCGTCTGGAGGGGAATTGCAGGGTATGTGTGCAGTAGTGAGCGCCCCGTCCCTGGGAGCGTGCGCACCTGAGGGTGACCCCGTATCTGCCGAGGCTGGGCCAGCTGTGGGGCTCATTCTGGGAAGGGAGGTGACGGTGTTTGTTTGTAAAAGCTCCCGCTGGCGGCTGCAGGGAGAGGGGCCGGGGGGATGTGATGCCTCCGCTGAGGTTGCAGCGGCCGTCCGTCCAGACCCGCAGTGGTGGCGAGGGTTCCTGTGGTGCCTGACCCTGCGGGAGCTGTGGGGGGGGGTCAGGACGGGAGGTCCCGTGGGTGCCCCTGCCGGGGGTCTGGGCAGCTGTGGGGATGCCCAGTGGAGCCGCTCCCCGAGCTGGAAGCCGATGGTTCTGGTGGTGCAGACAGGTGAACACCCCTGGGAGGTCCCGGGAAGTCGAGGCGGCTCGGAAACAGCAGGAGAGTCAGGCTGGGGCAAAGCAAGGCTCTCCCGTCGCCCCGGCCCGGCCACCCCTCCTGCTGCTGTCCTTGCTCCCAGGGTGGGTGACCCCTCCCCAAGGGCCTTGCCCTGGCTGTCACTCTGATTCCTCTGTCCGCATCCTGGGGCTGCGGAGTTACAGTTGATTTCACGCCTGACTTCCTCCTGCCGGCAGTTCGGCTCCTGTGTCGCCTGGCCCCTCTGCTTCTCGCCCTCCGCCGCCTGCCTCCTTGGGAGGCGTGGGTGCACCCGCACCCCACGGCCGGGATGTGCCGTAGGACCGTCGCCCAGGGCTCAGAAGTGACTCCTCAGACCTCCCAGCCCTGGGGGAGAAGGCGAGGGGCTGAGGGAGGGCCCCTCTGCAGGCCCGGCCCAGGAAGCTCTCGCTGAGCAGGCTGGTGTGAAAACCACGTGTGGTTCAGTGGGTTGGGTGCACGGGACAGTCCTGCCCCTGTGGGTTCTGCTGCAGCCTCACCCGCCACGCCCTCACCTCCTGACGGAGCCCCAGCCCCTCCTCCTGTCCCCTCTGTCCCCTCCCCTCGGGGCCTGGAAGCGCTGGTTGCCGTGAGCTCCCTGCCCCACTGACTGTCCTCCAGCCCTGCTCTCTCCCCTCCGCCTTGCTGGGGACTGGGCTGATGGACCATCGTCCCAGGGGCTGTTAAAGATGAGAAGGCCGCTGGCAGCCAGGTCCCTGTTGACCGGCCTTTGTGGTCTGACTCTGGGTTCAGAGGTGTTAAGTCACTTTCCCAGGGTCACACAGCCAAATTCCTAGGCCAACCCTGTCCCACCCCCACTGTTTCCCCTCCTGGATCTCCAGCCTGGGCCCTGCCCGCTCTGGCCTGTTGACCTGGGCAAGGCAGGGCACTTGGCTTGTCCGTAAGTCTGTCTCCTGAGCATCTGTTCCGTGTGGCTTCAGACCACCGGCCTCCCAAGGCAGGAGGGCCCTTCCTGGCTGCCGCCCCGGACCGTCCCCCAGTGGCCCCTCCCCTCGAATGCCCCTCCTCACCCCCGAGTTCACCAGCACGACTTCCTAGCCCAGGACCTCTTTTCCCTCTGAGCCTTGGCACAACCTTCCTTCCTCCAGGGAGCTCCCCTGATTTCCCCAGGCTTTGCTTTTCCAGAGCTGCCCAGACCCCAGGGCGTATCCCACCCGGGGCCTGGTGGAGTGTCCTTGGACACCCCCGGAGGTGTTGTGTCCCGTGCTCCTGAGTGCAGGACGGAGGCTCAGGCGGGGCTCCTCCCGGGCTGTGCGCTTGCAGAACACGGCCCTGTGCCCTGTGCCCTGTGCCCATCGGCACCTCTGTGGGGGACTCCCATGGGCCGGGCCGCCCGTCCCGAGCCTCCAAGAGGAGGGGCGTGGTCTTGCCGGGCGGGATCTCTGTAGGGAAGAATCACCTGCCGTTAGCCATCTGCATCTCCAGCGTCAAACGCTTCTTGACACACAGCCGAGGCCCCTCTGCAGGTGCTCAAGTGAATTACACGTGACCCTCGCTGTGGAGCTGAAAGACAGGGTGCGTCCCTCCTTTTTAAACACCTATTTTAAAGTAGCTGAACTTACAGAAGAGCTGCCAGCGCCGGGCGGAGAACGTCACACTGATGCCACCGTCTCAGGGACCTGGCAGGCTTCTCAGACCGACCCAGGGAGGGGACAGGGTCCTCAGCTAACCCGGCTGTCTCTGGGTTTTCCTAGCTGCCCTGCTCACGTCCGTCCCTGGTCCAAGGTCCGTTGCAGGTCCTACGTCTCACTGTCCCGGGGTCTCCTCCCGCTCCAGTTCGCGCCCGTCCCCAGCCTGGCCTGGACGCTGGACTTTGTGGAGTGTCCCTCGCGTGGGTTTTCCTGACGCGGTTGGGAGGCTTGTGGTCCTGGGGACGAGACCCACAGAGGTGAGGGCCCTGTCCGGGTCCCCGACACCCACGGAGCGGTGGGGGCCTCCACCCCTTTCTCCATCCGTCTGTCCTCTGTGCTTTGCGAGTCCCCACATCCCGCCTCCTGTCACAGGGGAGCCGGCTCTGCCTCCTGGAGAAGGGGTGTCGGGGACTTGGGGGCACCGCAGGGCCGTAGGTGTTTGGGGAGTGGCTGCAAGTCTGCATTTCTGCTCCGAGTTGTGCCGGCTCAGGGAACGCCCCTGCGGGGCCACCACAGCTCCCTCCCCCCGTTGAGGAATTAGAAACCTGCAGGGAGTACCGGTTCCTTCTCCTGCGTTGACTGGTCCAGTCGGCCATCTGGTTACGTTCGTCCCGGCCGCCCGGAGCTCCTTCTCTCCTTGGGTTCCGACCCGGTGTGACTGTTCTTGCTGGAATGGTTCCAGCCCCGGCGGTGAGCACCCTGTCCTGTGGGTGCCCTGTCCTGGTCTTCCTTCCTTTGGAGCACGTTCTGTTTCACGACGCTCCGTCCCTGCTCTGGGACCCGCTGCGGGGGACCCTGGTCCTGGGCCCGCGGCTCCCCCTCTTCCCGCCACCATCCCAAGCTGAGGACCTTCGGCCAGTCCGCACCGTGCAGCCCTGGACAGCTGTCCCCTCATCCCCTGGCTCTGCAGTCACTCAGGCCACCTTCTCTGCGTTCCCTCCCCTCAGGGCCTCTGCACTTGGCGATGCCCCTCCCCGTGGGCTGCCCCCCAGGGTCCTGGTGCCTGTGACCAGCACACCCGCCCCCCTTTCACCTCCCCCGTCCTGAATCCAGGACCACCTTGACGGCCCTGCGCATCGTCAGGGTGGCCTCCTCGGTGTGTCCCCCACGCCGCGAGCTGTGGGTGGTGCGGAGCGGGTGCCCAGGGACTGTTCGGTGGGCGATGGGGCAGGGGAACACGGGGCGGTGCGCCGGCTCCTTGTTCCGGGTGAGGAAAGTGAGACTCGCTCGGAGATTCCTGGGGTGGCCTGCGGGTCCCACCCCCCAGCACCCACCGGGTCAGGGTGAGGAGGCAGCCAGGTGGTTGGCCCCCTCTGATTCCTCCTGCCTGACCCAGGAGTCGGGAGTGGGGGATCGGGAAGCGAACAGGGCTCAGCCTGGCTGGGGCCCTGAAGGGGTCCCAGAGGGGGACTGCTGTCCCCATGATCTCGTCCAGAATTGAGACCCTTCCCGCTAGTTAGGGATTCAAGACCAGGTTGCAGGGACACTGGCTTCCTGCTGGGATCTGGGGGGTCAGGGTGGGTGCAGCAGGCCCAGGGACGCTTGTCCGGCCTCGGGCGGAGGCCTGCGGCCACCCTGGGGGCGGCTGGGGGCAGGCAGGGCCTCCTGAGGTGTCCGCGGGGCAGGCGGCACACGGAGGCCCTGCTGGGGGTCCCTGTGTCGGCTTGATTCCAGGCCCTCGTCCCCTGTGAGGCCTGTGTTGAGGGAGCTTTCCGTGTTCATCGAGGCGCAGGGTGTCGGCCCCTCTGTCCGTTGCCCCAGTTTGGGGCCCTGGGTGGCCTGCGGGCACGATGGCTCTTAGAGGCTGGGTGGGGTGGCTCCCGGTCTGCGAGTTGTGAGCTCCCTCTGGTTTGGACAGCGCCGAGGTGCGAGGAAGTCGGGGAGCCCTGCCCAGCGATGGGGGCCCACCTGTGACCTGCAGGCCGGGGGCGGCGGCAGCACCCAGGGGCTGAGGGAAAGGGGTCCAGGTCCCTGGGCGTGAGCAGTCGCCGTCCCTTCTGCGCCCGGTCTCTCGTCTCTGGGTGTCCTCTCCCCCTCGGTCCCTCTCTGGGTCCTGCCCCCTGGGCCTCATCCTTTTCGTCCCGGCGCTTCCCGGCTCCCGTCTCTTCATCGCTCCCTCCTCTCGGTCTCCGTCTCTGTCTCTTGCTGAGAAGCCCCCGTCCTCCAGGAGGCACCTGCGGCCCCGTGTGCCCAGCTGTGGCCCCTGGGCCGCGCATCCTGACGCCCAGAGGGGCCCAGCATCCTGGCCTGACTGAGACCCTTGGGTGCTCCCCATGTTTCCTGCTGCACCGGGTCCTACCCGCTCCCACACGGGGCGGCGGTGCCTGGAGGCTGGAACACGTCACACACTGTGAGATGGCCTGGGGGACCCCAAGGCCAGACCCCAGGACCCCACTCAGTGCGGCTGCCGCATGGGGTCTCCGGGCCTGTATTCCTGGTCTGAGGCTGTGGGTGTGTCTCTGGCCACGTGTGCAGGACAGGGGTGCCCGGCGGGTGTGGCTCACAGGCAGAGGGGAGCATGCGTGCGTGTTGGGGTACAGGCAGCCCTGGGGGAGGCAAGAAGTCACCTTCAGCACTCCCTCTCCTGCAGACCAGCGTCACTCTAATTACGGGTGGAGGCCCTGGGGCAGTTGTGGGCTTGCCCTGGGGCCCAAGGGTGTCTGGTCTCGGGGAGAACCAGGCCAGGGCCCCCTCGGGGCTGGCGCTGGGGAGCAGGGCAGGAGGGGCCGCGCCCCTGCCCCTGCGTGACCGCCCAGTCCTCTCACTGCTCTCCTTCCGCAGAAACCAGGCGATGCGGAAAAAGTTAATCTTGTACTTCAAGAGGAGGAACCACGCTCGGAAGCAATGGGTAAGTTCACCCCGGGACAGGTCGGGCCGCACCCCTGGGACCCTGCACTCTGGGGCCGTCTCCCTGCCAGCTGTCCGGCGGCGAAGAGGAGCCACGAGCAGCAGGGGAAGCGGGGAAAGGCAGCGGCTGCTCGGGATGGTGACCCGAGGCCCCGGGCAGGGGCTGGAGAAAGTGGGCGCCCCGTCTCGTTCGCGAGTTGAACGTTTACTAAGAGCTGTGGGTCCGGAGAGGCGCCAGGCTGGGCCCCTGAGTCGGGGCAGAAGGGCTGTGCCCAGGGGCAGCAGGAGGCGGGGACCTTAGTACTGAGGTGGGTCTGACGAGGACGGACCAGCCGGTGAGGATCTGGGGGTCGGGTGTCAAGTCGGGGCGCAGTTCACCGGGAGGGCCAATGTCCTGGGGCAGGAGCCGTGGTAACGCAGGGCGGTGCGGGTGTGGTTGGGAAGGAGACCTCGGCGCCAGCTCACCTGGCCGCGTTTACCCTCTGCCACGGCCACCGTGAGACGCCTACGTTCTGATCTCAGCGCAGCAGGGCCCCGGATTTACTCGCCATGTGACGTCCTCGCCAGGAGCACCCCGTCTTCCTGCCGAGTCTCGGGCGTACGGGCGGTTTCCCTGGGAGCAGTGCCCCTGCACACCCAGGGTCCTGCCTGGGGTGGGGGTCGTGGGGAGGAAGAGCGTCTGGCTTCCATTTGAAAAGGATGCCTGTGGGGGTCGGGGTGGGGGTTGGGGGTCTCTTGAGAAGTCTCGGGTGGCTCCTGGGGGAACCCTTGCGTGCGTGGAGGGGAACTTGGCGTAAAGAACTTCACACGCGTGACCCAGGGGCGTGAACAATGGTGGGGGGTTGCCTGCGGGAGTGGGGTGTGCTGGATGGAAGAGGGCAGAGGGGGCAGTATCAGGACACGTGCAACAGCACAGTCAATGAAACGCACTTAAGTAAAAAGAAAAATAGATCCGGGCGTGAGAGACATCTGGGAAATTCCTGGGGCTTCACGGAGCCCGCCGTAGGAGAGGTCCGTGTGGAAAGGGGTTCAGAAGCTGCAGAAGCTGCAGTGGGAGGGCATTTGCAGTGACCTGGTCCTTGATCTTACGTAGAGAGCCCGACTGCTTCGTTTTTGAAAGCCCTGGGAGGGGGCTTGGCCCAGACGCACCCAGACTTGGGATCTGCATGTCCCACCCGGCCTCCACGGCGCTTCTGCAGCCTGAGCCTGGGGCACAGCAGGCTGGGAGGGGCTCCTGCCTCATCACCCTCATTCGTCACCGACATGTGGAGGGAGGAGGCTGGAGCACTGTCCTCCGGACCACCCAGGGGTGGTCCTAGCCTCCTGGTCCTGCAGCCCCCGTCCTGCCGAGCCCTTTGGAAGGCCTTTGGGGGAGGCCACGGGCACCGTGTGGCTCTGCTCAGTGCTGCGTCAACGGGTGACCGTCTCCCCGAGCCAGCCGGCTCCAGAGGTCCTCCCTGTCCCTTGGCCTGCCTCCCCCGTTTTGGGGCACCGCCCTCATTGCCCTCTTCCGGGCATAGCCGCCTCATGCCTGGCAGGACAGGAGGGGTCAGAGCCTCAGTTTCCCTTGCTTGCAGCAGGGTTAATACCAATACCTGCCCTGTGGGGTGCAGAGGGGCGTTTGCTCAAGGGGACACCTGGCGTAGATGCTGCTCCAGCTGCCCCCCAAACGTGGGGTCACAGCCCACGTTTTGTTGTTGTTTAAAAAGAACAACACAAACTAGGAAGACTCACTTCCCAACTCTGAACGTGTCACAAAGTTACAGTCGAAACTTCCTGGCGCCAGGACAGACAGGGAGGTGAACGGACTAGAATTGAGGCCCAGAAAGAGGTTTGTCCCGTGACATGGTCTCTTCAGCAAATGGTGCTGAGACAGCCGGGCATTTGCACCCCAAGGTACGGGCTGGAGCCCCCCTTGAAAGTTTAACACCTAGTCACTCGCAGTCCGTCAGGGACCCCAAAGCAGGAGCTGCAACCAGGTTCCGAGAAAAGCCCCAGGGCCTGAATCCTTAGGACCTTGGACTTGGCGGTGGGTCCTGGGTGGGACCCCAAAGCAGGGGCCACGAAAGGAGAAGATGGGGCGAACTTGACCCAGAGATGAGGCCTTCCTGGGGCAGGAGGGAAGTGACCGTGCCCTGGGGATAGCCCGCGGTTCTCTCCGATGGCCGGGCCTGCGCCAGGCTCCCAGGGCCGTGCACGTCGGCCTGCGTGTCCGAGTGGGTGCGTGGCGGCCGTGTCCGTGTGGGCGCGTGGCGGCGTGGCTGTGCAGGGCGGGTGGGGCCCTCAGCAGCACGCCCCGCGGTCCGCAGGAGCAGCGGTTCTGCCAGCGCTATGACCAGCTCATGGAGGCCTGGGAGAAGAAGGTGGAGCGCATCGAGAGCAACCCGCGGCGCCGGGCCAAGGAGAGCAAGGTGCGGGAGTACTACGAGAAGCAGTTCCCCGAGATCCGCAAGCAGCGCGAGCTGCAGGAGCGCATGCAGAGGTGAGCTCCCGCCCTGCGCGCGCAGGGGCTGCGGGCCGCGTCCCATGCGGGGGGCTCGCTCGGACCCCGCTTGGCCTTGCAGTGGGAGTACGTTTGGGGGTCGGCCTGCGCTTCCTGTGCCTGCCAGCTCTGCCCACGGGCTCTTCGGTGTGGGGGCGCGACTCTGAGGTCCTGGGGCGGGTCCAGGGGGGGAGGACCACCTCGCTTGGCAGCCAGGAGCAGATGTTGGTAGAGGCGGCTGCCGTGGGGGTTGGATGAGGTCCTGTACGCGAGTGCCCTGCGCGCAATAGGTCCGTGGTGGCGCGTGGCTGTGGTTGCTGTTGTCCTTTGCCTTTGGTTCCTGTAGCTAAGGGGAGGAGCCATGAGCAGCGATCGTGCAGATTCCTGCGTCCTGGACACTCAGTGTCTGCAGGTGCCGCCTCCCAGCCCTGGGGGCTGGTGCCACTCTGTGCCCCTGTTACAGGGGAGGAAACTGAGGCACAGGTCTGCAGAGGCAGAGCTGGGATGCGGCTGGGCTCTTCTGCAGCATTTTAGGACGGAAGGGGCTGAGCCCCTGGAGTGCTGAGGTTGTGGCATTCCAGGGCCAGGGGCCTCCGTGCCCTCCCCTGGGCCCCTTGGCTCCGGGCGGCCCTGCAGACGTGGGAGCCCGGGCCCCTCCCCGCGGCGCTCACGCCGCCTCTGGGGAAGTTGTGGGCTCAGGTCTGCGCCGCGGTGCCAGCCTCGTCCTTGGCTGCCCAGGGGCCGGTCCTGAGTGTGTCCGCTTGGTTTTCAGCAGGGTGGGCCAGCGCGGCAGTGGGCTCTCCATGTCGGCCGCCCGCAGCGAACACGAGGTGTCGGAGATCATCGACGGCCTCTCGGAGCAGGAGGTGAGCCCGGGCCTGGCGGCGGGAATCAAGGGCTTGTCACCCGGGCGTGGGCAGAGCCAGCTGGGCTGGTGTGGCTCCCGGGCCTGCAGGGCAAGTGGGGGTGCGCCCTGGGGCCTCGGAGGGGGCCTGCGGGGCAGGACCTGGCTCGATCAGCCTCCAGCTACCCAGAGCCGGGACCGAGGGAGAAGCCCCCACCTGCTGCCCCCCCGACAGGGACCTTCTGTCAGGCCTCCCACCCTGCCTGCTGGAGCGCAGCCTCTGTTACCCAGGGGCCACTCTGGGGGGAGCCTGGACACCAGGCGGTCAGCCTGGGCAACTGTGGCTGTGGTCACTGGAGCCCGGAGGTGACCTGGAAGTGGAGCGAGGAGGCGTTCGCTCCCGGAGAAGGGCTGGTGTTGGCTGTCCCCTCCCGGGGCTCCAGGGCCAAGTGTCTGGTCCTGGTGGGGGAGGGGCGCAGTCTTCCTCCCGGGAGTGTGTGTGGGGGGAGTTGCTGCTCCAGCTCACCCAGTACCCACGGGCTGTTTAAATTGGAATCAGCTAAGATGAAAATAAAATGAGAAGTCTCACTCCTCGGTCGCACCAGACGAATTTCAAAGTCCTCAGCAGCCGCCCGCGTCCATGGCTGCCCTGTGGGGCGGGGCAGGCGGACTGTAGGATCTGTTGGCTTTCCTCCGGCCCCTGGGGGTCAGTGGGGCAGCCCAGGGTCCCGGGGACGGGATGGGGTCTGGTTTAAGTAGTTCCCGCCCCTCCACGGAGCGGGTGGTTTAGCCCGGAGCCCAGGAACCTGCGTTTTCACGAAACCCACACTGTCTGACCCAGGTGATTCCCAGTGTGGCCAGTGACAGAGCCTTCCTTCTGAAACCTCACTCGCTGCGTCCCCGTTTTAAACACCTACCACAGAAAGCGGAACTTGGGGTGCCTTGGCCCACAGCCGCACTGGTGGCTGTGCCCCAGCCCCCCTTGTTCCCCTGACGTGGCCCAGAGTGTGTCCCACAGCAGCGCGGACGGGCTTGGTTTGCCCTGGAAGCCGGAGGAGGGAGGCCTGACCCTGTCCGTCCCCTGCCTGACTCAGGGCCTGGGGCGTCCAGGCTGATCTGGGGCCACGGGTGCTGGCCACGCTGAGAAACGGGCACGTAGCCACTGGTGTCCCCACGGGTGTGGAGGGGCAGCACCCGGAGGGCTGGAAAGGGGCCAGGGCGGACACGTCCCTCAGCAGCCCCGGCACCCGGAGGGGCCCTAGGAGGGTGAGGAGGAGGTGGGGGGCCGGGCTGCAGCCCCCGTCTCTCCACGGCGAGTTGTGGCTGCCAGTTCCCAGAGGAAGACTCGCTGCTCCCCTCACGGCCCCCGGCTGCCGGCGGCACCTAACTCACAGCCGTGCCCACCGGAAACCCCTGGGCGTCTTCCCGCTCGGCCTGCCCCGTGCGGGCTCATGTCTGCTCACTCACCGTCTTCTCTCTGGCTCCGTGGTTTCTCGCCCCGCTCGGGGCCTGGGTCCTCCCTGCGCGCCGGCGCCGCCCTCCTCGCCTGCCCCCCCTCCTCGCCCGCCCCCTGCCCCCACTCCCCCGCCCTGACCCGGGCTTCCGCGTCCGCGTCTCCCCCAGAACCTGGAGAAGCAGATGCGCCAGCTGGCCGTGATCCCGCCCATGCTGTACGACGCCGACCAGCAGCGCATCAAGTTCATCAACATGAACGGGCTCATGGACGACCCCATGAAGGTGTACAAGGACCGCCAGGTCATGAACATGTGGAGCGAGCAGGAGAAGGAGACCTTCCGCGAGAAGTGAGTCCCTGCCCCGGCGCTGGGCCTCCTCTGTCCCGAGCCAGGACCGGCACCGCCAAGTGGGTGGCCGGGGGGGACAGGAAGTGTTCATCCCAGTTTTGGGGGCCCAGAGGTCCAAGGTCAGGGCGTCGGCAGGACTGGTTCCGGCCAGGCACCCTTAGGGACACCGCTGCGCCCCGAGTTTCCCTCCTGGATTCCAGCAGTGTCCTTGTCTGCAGACCTTGTCCCGCCTGGGCTGGGACATCCATCCCCGCCCTTGTCCTCGTGCGTCTTCTTCCTGCGTCCCCGCGTCCCCTGTCTTCTTAGGAAGACGTCGCACCCTGCTCCAGTCTGACCTCATCCCAGCTCGCGGTGCCTGTGAAGATCTTGTTCCCAAATATAGTCTCAGTCTGCACGGCTCGGTTGACACGAGTTTGGGGGACAGCGAGGGCTCCACCAGGACAGGGTCCAGGCAGCTGCGTGGGACTGGGCGGGGCTGCAGCCTGGGGCAGGGGTGTGGGGCTGGCCCGTGGTTTTCAGTGTTTCCTTTTGTTTAGGAAACAGTCCATTGTGGACACCCTGCAGGTGTTTTCTAGGTTGTGCGTTCTTCCTCCTCATGTATCTTGATGGCAGTGCTAGGCCAGCCCCATGAGACGGGTGAGGAAACCGGCTCAGAGAGGTTAAGATGTTGATGGAGGCCACGCAGCCTGGGAGAGGCAGAGCCGGGATTTCCACGCCCGGCTTCCGGGAAGGAAGGGCTGTGCCGGGGCGAGGCCGGCGAGCCGGGTGCAGGCAGCTTTGGGAGCAGAGGCTGGAGCTGAACGCTAAGGAGGGAAGCGGGATCCTGTTTTCCAAGCGTAGAAACGAGTGTTTTGGGGAGATGGGTGGATAAGAACCCCTCCCCTGATACCACAGTGCCTCCTTCAGACCCCCATGGCGGGAGAGGGGACAGAGGCCGGGCGGCGGCCCTGGTGCTCCACCGGGGGTGGGCTGGGAACAGACTACCTGCCTCTGGAGGAGGCCTTGCCGGTGGGAGCGTTGCTCCAGGACCTGGGCCGGGGCCGTCCCTGTGGGGTGCCTGGGCTTGAATCCCAGACCTGGAGCAGCGGGGCCCAGGTTTTCACTGTCACAGCAGCAATGGGTCGCTTCCCCGTCCAGCCAGGCCCTGCGTGTGGGGGTGACATGCTTCGAAGCCAGTGCCGTGACTGCGGGAGTCCAGGGTGCTGGGGACTGCTGTTGAGTTGGGTGCCGAGGTTTCCCTGGCTCGTGCGGCACGTCCGTGGACTGACGTTCCTGAACGAGGCGTTTCTGGGTGCTTCCTGCCTTCCAGCCTTTCTGGAAGGCGGCTCCTTGTTGCTGTCAGGCCCGGGGTTGACACACAGGCCGGGGCCCGGGCCGGCAGCCACATCTGTCCCAGAGTGTGGCCCTGGCTGGCGGGTCTCACTTGCAGAGGCGTTGGTGGCCGTTGGGGTCTCTGGAAGTCTCGTGCGAGTGGCATGGCGCCCGCCCTGGCCCCTCTTGAGTCTGGGCTTCCGGTTGGTGAACTGGGCCACCGGCCGTGCCGCAGTCCTTTCTCAGCGTTGCTAACGGAGCAAGTGCCGGTGGGCGGGAGGGGGCAGGGGCACGTGCGGATTTCCAGACTCGATTCCTGGTTCTTCCGGGCGCATCTCTGCTTGGGGAAGCCCCGAATGGGACGCTGCTCCGGGGCAGGGAGGCCCATCCGTCGGGGGAAGGGGGGCAGCCGGCCTGCTGCACCTCTGCGGGCCGCCTCCCTCGGGATCCCGGCGGGGAAGCCGGCCCTGGACTCCTGGCTTCCTCGGGGAAGAGAAGAGGCCCTTCCGGATGCTCCGGTGTCTGGCTGGGGAGCAGGGGCGGGGCCCACTGGCCTCCTGCCCAGCCATCTGGAAGGCCAGGCTCTGGCCCAGGCTCCCTCCCAGGATCCAGGGCCCCTGCCTGGCCAGTGACGCCACCCCTGCGGCCTGCGCAGCCCTGACCCACATCTCTGCCCCCGCAGCCCTGACATTTCAGCCTGGCCAGTGCTTTCCCGGCCAGTTTCGCAGGAAGCCGGTTGGGGGGGCGCCAGCTGCCTGCCACCCCCTCTGGCTAGCGTCCCTTCGTGCCGCCTCCTTGGCCGGCCTGCTCCGCGCTACCCCAACCCCCCAGGGCCCCAGGCCTGCGCCGCCAGCACCGGAGCCCGACCTGTGGCCTCTCGGGCGGGGGCCCTGGGGGGGCCGGGCGAGGCCAGCGTCCCAGGCCCAGCCGGCGTTAGAAACAAAAGCCGAATTTCAAAGGGGGGGAACCCCACCAAAGAGCTGCATGTCATGTCCTCATTTTTCCTGGAAGCCTCCAGCAGGACAAACAAATGTATTTTCAAAGGCGCTAAAACCAGTGACTCACTGCGCGGCACGCCCTCCCGGAGCCCTGGCCCGCCCGCCGCCCGGCCCACACTCTGGGGCCTAATTGCTGGGAGTGGGGCGGCGCCCTCCCAGCCGGGCCAGGCAGAGGGCAGGCGGCCGCCCAGCCAGGAAGCCGCCGTCGGCCGCCTCTCAGGCTCCCCCCTCTCTCCCCGCAGGTTCATGCAGCACCCCAAGAACTTCGGCCTGATCGCGTCTTTCCTGGAGAGGAAGGTGAGTGGGTGCCTGGCAGCCCCAGCGCCCCGCCCTGCGCCCCACTGCAGCAATACTCCCCGCCTGCCAGGCCTCGGTGGCCCCTGGCTCTGGACGCTGCGTCTGTCCGTCCTTCCCTCCTCCTCCCTCTGGGGAGAAGCAACCGCAGGCCCCGCCCCGGCCTCCCTGGCCCACGGAGGTGGGGCTCCCGCTGGGGAACCCCAGGAGGGCTGCGCGCGGTGTCCGGGCCTGGGCCTCAGCCCGGGCGGGGTCTCCGGAAGCCGTGGTGCCCGAGAGGAGGCTTTCTAGGCAGGGGTGGCGGCTCCGGGGGCCGGTGGCGCTGCCTTTCCTCGTGCTTCTCGCGCCGCTGATGCAGCCCCGGCGTGTGGCTGGCCCGGCCCGGCCTTCTCAGACACACCTTCGTGTGGCAGCGACTCTGAACTCTGCCGGGCCCCAGACAACCGGGCAGCCTCCCTCTGGGCAGGGAGACGCAAGGTGTCCCAGAGACGGTGAAGCCCGCCGCACACCCCCGGGGCCCACAGCACCCACAGGTGGGAAGGCTGGTGGGGGCCGGACGCAGCCTCATTGGCCCTTGGAGCCCTGGGTCACCGCACAGAGTGGGTCCCCGTGACCCCAGCTCTGCCCTTCACGAGGTGGTAACCAGGGAGGTGGGGACAGGGCCCTGGGGGAAGCGTCTCCCGCCTGAGGAGCCAGAGAACACCGGTGGGCTCACAAACCCGGGGTTTATTTGTAAATACCCGCGCGTTTATTCCCACAAGCTGCACCGTCGGCCACCCTCAGAGTACCCTGGTCTCCCGCCGATGCAGTGCACCGACCAAAATGGTTTCTCGCTGCTCTGAACGCTTGTAGAACTCACCCGTTTTGAAGCCTTTCAGTGCTTCTGCCATTTTTTGTTTCACCTCTTCCCCATCTGCGAAATATTTTCCTCTGAGAACTTTTGTCCCCCAGGGAAACCAAAACCAGTTGCTCAGGGTGGGATTGGGTGGATAGAGACAGTGGGGCCGGGGGTCCTGCTCTTTTTGGTCAAAAACTGCAGAACACCCAGTGGGGTGTGGACGGGTGGGCTGCAGTGAATCGCCCACTGTGGAATAGGCAAACGTGCTGACAGGGTCTTCAAAAGATGTCCCTGAGGTCAAACGCAGCCTCTCCCAACGATGCCAGCTGGTGCGCTGGCACAGGGGGGCTCCTGGAGCACTCGCCTTGGACTCCAGAAGATAATTCCGGTTTTTTGGGGTCCCCCTGCATAACCTTTCCCCTGAGTTAGTGACGGCATCTTGCGAAGGGTGTGGACCACCCATGCGGCTCTAGGTTGGGGCTCCTGGAGACGGAGGTCGGCAGTTGAGGAGCGCTGTTCAGGGACAAGGTCATCGGAGGTCTCTACGCCAGACAGACCTGTGTTCTCTGGCCGAGAGGTGGCCCCGGGAGGACTTAACTGGAGTTTCCAGTAGGGGCTGCCCGCGGCCGCACGCCAGTCCGGACAGCAGGGTGGGAGCCCGGGGCCGGGGCAGCTGTGATGCCGTCACTTGGGAAGGTCCTGAATTGTCCAGGGGAAGCCCGCCATGGCCACCGGCCTGTTTGCAGCACCTGCACCTGATTGTAACATGTGCGTCTCAGACGCTGTGCGGGCCTGTCTGGACCTGGGGGCCCCTCTGTCCCAAGCCTGGGAGCTGCGCTCCGGGCCGCGGGTGGCAGCGCCTTTGCTGAGCCCTGCGCGGTTTCCCAGGAGGCCTTTTGCACAAGGCGGTGGAGGGGCCCGGATCCAGGCCCGCGTGCGACACACCAAGGCAGAGAAGAGGGTGGAGGGAGGCCTGGGGATGTAAGTCCGTCTGGACGCAGGAAGGTCCAAAGGGGTTGTTCAGGCCCCAAATGCCAGAGGAGCGTGCGGCAAGAAAACGGGGACCCCAGACCCAGGTTGGGGACCTGAATTTGCCAGACTGGGAGCTGGCAGCCTTGGTGTCCTGGGGCTGGGGGTGGTGGGTGACAGCTTTGTGGTGGTCACAGTCGCCAGAAACGGCAAAGGGGAGCAGGAATTCCTCTCTCCAGGGTCCCCCGGGCCGGGCACTGCCCTGGGCGCCTTACTTGCTAACTGACTTGGCCTTCGTGACAGCCCTGAAGTACGTGCCCTGGAGGAAACCACGCAGGTCGGGGGGCCAGGGTGGGGCGGGGCGGGGCAGGGCCCGCACGCATGCCCCTCAGCGTCCCCTCTCTGCCCGCAGACGGTGGCCGAGTGCGTCCTCTATTACTACCTGACCAAGAAGAACGAGAACTACAAGAGCCTGGTGAGACGCAGCTACCGGCGCCGCGGGAAGAGCCAGGTGAGGGCACCGCGCTATGCTTACACTCAGCCTCCCGCCACGTCCCCTCCCGGTGGCCGGACACCTGTCTGGGGGGGCTGTGTTGTCCCCAGCAGCAGAGAGCAGAGCGGGGACACGGGGCCGCTCTGTGGGCAGCCTGGGAAACCCCAGCGTTGGGCTCTGGTGCCCCCGCCGGTGGTTGGAAGCTGGGGCGGCTGCCCTGTGCCCCCCGCTGCTGTGGCCGGACCACAGACGGCGTCTGAAGAAACCCTGGTAGTTGCGTGTTTGCCTCCACGCGTGTTTGGAAGAAAGAGTAGCCCGTCCTTCAACCTGCAGCTTCCCAGACCCGCTGCTAACGGTGAGACTGCGGCGTCCGGTCAGACCAGCGCGTGGCCGACCCCCCTGCCCTGTGCTTCGCGAATCCCGTTTTGTGGGCACGCAGCCACGCCCCCCGTTTTCGTATCGGCCGTCCTGTGGTGCTTTTTCTGCGGCCACAGCAGAGTTGTGACAGACACCGCAAAGTCCAGGAAAATGACCATCTCGTTCTTTACGGAAAACCCCTGTGGACTCCTGAGTTAACGACAAAGGGAGTTGGTATAAAGGTTGTTCTGTGAGCAACCATAAGGTGACGGGTTCTGAGGCACCCGTTCCAAGGGGACCCTGCGCACTTGGCATGGGGGACGAGGGCAGAGGACGGAAATGTTCCTCTTCAGGCTGTTGAGCGTCAGCCTGGACCCCTGCCGGGGACGCCCGCAGGAGGAGATGGGGCCAGGGAGCCCCTGCGCCGTGGATGCAGGGTCACCTGAGGCATGTCCTTCCCTGGGGCCACTGTGACCTCGGGGAGCCCAGGGCAGAGCAGAAGGCCCGCTGAGCATGAGCTGAGGCGACAGGAACCCTAGATTCCCTAGGTGGGCTCTCCCTGACCCTGGCCTCCTCCAGCCTGGAGCCGCCCACTTTCCCTGCCCTGGTTGGCCGGGGCAGGACCCTGAGCTCACCGAGTCCACCACGGCCCCTGGGGTCCCAGCAGCCACGGAGAAGCAGCCACTCTGCAGTCAAACCCGCAGCCGGCCCCGGGGCGGCCCTCAGGGCTTCCTGACCCACATCCCACATCTCCTTCCTCCTTTCAGGAGCCGCGCCCAGCAGGACCATCCACTTCCCTGTCCGCCGAGCCCCACAGGCTCCCTGTTGACAGGGCCTGGGCAACTGCTCCCTGGCTTTGGGACCTCGGGCCAGAGTGGCCCGGACCCTTGCTGGGCGGCCGCGCTTGGCTCTGAGCAGGGTTCTCCCTGGGCTGGGTAGCCACAGGCAGCCGCCTGCCTGCCCCCAACAGGTGTGTACGGCTGGGGCATGCTGGCTTGGGGCTAGTTGATTCCAAAGATCTACCTGTGGCATTTGAGAAACCGAGGTGCAGGCAGACATTGTGTAGTTTGAGAGGCGGCAGCTGGGGTAAACGGCTGGCAGGAAGCTGAACTCTGCTGAGGCAGGAAGCTGAACTCTGCGGAGGCAGGAAGCTGAACTCTGCGGAGGCAGGAGAGGCAGCAGGGAGCGCTGGGGTCTGTGGCTCCCTGGAGAGGCTGCAGGGAGCGCTGGGGTCTGTGGCTCCCTGGAGAGGCTGCAGGGAGCGCTGGGGCCTGTGGCTCCCTGGAGAGGCTGCAGGGAGCGCTGGGGCCTGTGGCTCACTGGAGAGGCTGCAGGGAGCGCTGGGGCCTGTGGCTCACTGGAGAGGCTGCAGGGAGCGCTGGGGCCTGTGGCTCACTGGAGAGGCTGCAGGGAGCGCTGGGGCCTGTGGCTCACTGGAGAGGCTGCAGGGAGCGCTGGGGTCTGTGGCTCACTGGAGAGGCTGCAGGGAGCGCTGGGGTCTCTGGCTCACTGGAGAGGCTGCAGGGAGCGCTGGGGCCTGTGGCTCCCTGGAGAGTCGCAGCCGCGAATCCGCTCTGTCTGACTCCTGGCCAGCTGCCCTGTGTTTTCTGGGTTTTTTGATGACGAACTGGAAATCTGGTTTTGTGTGAAACAGTCTTATTTGAAAAGCCTTAGGTCACGTGATGAACAGCAGTAAAACACTGTACGGGCTGAACAACTCAGACTGGCTCCAAATCTGTCCTCCTCTCCTAGGGTGGGACCTGTGGGCTAGAGTGGTGGGGCCAGGGGCCGAGGGAAAGGGGCCGCTGGTTTGGGGTGGTTGCCGGGTGGGGGTGGGGGGCTGGGATGTTGTGTAGCAGAGGGAAGCACCGGTCCCCTCTCGGTGTCCAGCTTGTCCCAGACTCGCCGTGCGCAGCACCCGTCGTGTTGAGGCCGTGGGGCTGCCCTGGTGAGGTTTACCCTCTGCTCCAGCTGGTGTCTCCGGCGGGGGCTCTGCAGATGCAGGAAGTGGCTCCTTTCCCCAGCCCTGCTCTGCCCGTCACAGAAATGCAAAGGAAAGCAGGGCGAGGGCCCATCTCCTTGGGACACGGGGTGTCTTCAGAGCTGTCTCCTCTCCAAGGCTGTACAGAGGTGCAGCTACGGCCCAGGTCCCACGGGGGACACTGATGTGCACACGCCCGAAGGACTCGGCCCTTGCGCCTCCCGCCAGCCCTGTCCTTAAGTGTGGAATAAAGGGGTCACCTGGTGTTGACTGGGGGCTGGCTGTGACAGGAACCCCTCCTGACGTTCGGGTGCAGTTCGTTGCTGCAGTTCCTGAGCATCGTAGCCTCTCCCTGGTTTTGTAAAACCTGGGACCTTGCCGGTGAATCTTACGAGGGGGGCTGGGGTGGGCAGGCAGAGACCCTGGACTGGGCAGTGAGGCGCACCAGGGAGGGGGCTGTCACCTGCTGCCTGGGGCACTGCAGGGGCCGGGTCACAGTCCCGCTGTCTCCTCTTGTTTCTGGCCCAGCCTCCTTCCCTTGCCGCCTGCCCTGGACCACTTGTCCTTGGGGCCCCATCCCTCCAGCCCCAGAGAAGCCCCCTTGTCTCCTGGGCAACCATGGGAAAGTGGGTAACCAGGTCATTCCCACCAAGGGACAGGATGGGGCCCCTGCCTCCCTGCTTGGCCTGTCTCTTCAGGTGGGCGGAGGCCGAGCCATCCCTGGGTTATTCGTTTCTAGAGGGGTGCATGTCAGACTCACCCCACCTGCCTGGGTCCCCCTAGTTTGGGGAACAGACTCAGGTTGTCACGGCCAATATTCGTTGGACCCTTGTAGTGGGGGGACACGGGGCATCCGTGAAACATCGGAGCCCTGTCGGAATTCTTGGGGCTCCGGGCCCGGCATGGGGACAGAGACAGCAGTGCTGCTGCCACCACAGGGAGAAGGGGGCGGGGGACAGCCACAGCGGCGGCATTCACTCTGTTGGGACCAGGACCACGGGCCAGGCTGTGCTGAGGGCTCCACGGGGAGAGGCTCTGGAACTGTCCCCATGGTACAGACCAGAAAATGGGCGCAGGGAGGGGAGCGGCTCACCCAGGAGTCTGCTGGGCCCGGGGTGCAAAGCCAGCTGTCGGCACCGAGGGGCCTGTTGGCCGCCCAGGGGGGCTGCGGCCAGGCTCTCAGGAGCCGGCCCTGGTGGGCCCCGTAGGCCCGAGAGTCTTGCGTCCTGGCGCCGATGGGGCCTCCTGCTGTGGGCCTGGCTGTGTCCACCTGCGCTCCCAGGACCCCCTCTGCACGCCCCGGAGGCTGTCTCTGGGGGTCCCTGGCCGTGGCAGAGCTGCCACCCCTCCAGCCTGCGGCCCCTGTCCGTGGTCCTGGAGTGGCTCCGTGGTTGAGGTCACGTCGTGGCTAAGGATGGCCAGCCCCACAGGTGCCCCTGGGACACCCCCACCCCCCGCCTGCTGCCGGCCAGGGACAGAGCGGCCCCAGACCTGCCCCTTAGCGGCCGATCGAGGGCGCCGCCCAGCCTGTGCTACCAGGAGCTGCTGAGGCGGGTGCCCCACGGGGCCGGCACGGGGACACCGCAGCTGCTGGGCGGGCAGGCTGGCCGAGCCCACCCTGTCAAGGGTGCATTTCCCGAGCTGGCGGGCTTGTCCCCTGGGTCCGAAGACAGATTCCCTGGGACTCCTCTGGGGCCCCCTCTGTGTGTTTCGCCCCGGTGGACTGGAGCAGACGGGACGGGGAGGCTCTCCTGGGCTCCCGGCCCAAACACCGGGGCTGAGAAGGGCGCCATGTGCAGTGCCCCTCCCTGGGTGGAGGCCTCCATCCTCCTCCCAACGTGCCAGCCGTGCCCGTGGGGCCGACACGTTGTCCCCTGGCTGTGCCCTCCTGGGGTCACGGCGGGTTTACACTGAGTCACAGGCCCAGAAGCGTAGCTGGCGTCCAGAGGCAGCCCTTGCGTTTCCTCCAGGGGGGCTGTGAAAATGCAGAGGCACCCTCGGTGGGGCCTGGGAATCTGCGTTTCTGACAGGGGCCCAGTGGGTGCGAAAGTGGGAAGCAGAAGGGGAAACTGAGGTACGGCGCGGGTTCCATGGCAGCCCTGACTGGCTGTCGGGGGCTCCCCAGGTGGGCTGAGAGGGTGGGGTCTCAAGTCCGAGGCCCCGGGCAGCTGGGGGTGCTCTCGGTGGCTGGAAGGGGACCTGGCCGGTCTTTCCGGGGGGACAACCTGTTTGAACGCTTCACCCCAGCTTGTGCAGCACTGGGTCCCACGGTTTCACTTGACGCCCCACCTCGTCAGCGCCTTCACCGCACAGCCGACCCCAAGCCGTGTCCCTTGTCGGAGGCGAACTTTGGGAAGCATGGAGCTTACGAAAGTGGAAGGAAAAGTGCCCTGGGGAAGCGCCAGCCGGTGTCTGGGCGCAGACCCTCGGCTGCTCGGCCCCTTGGCTGCCCTCTGCCGAGGGGGGTGCGGACAGACACCCCCGAAGCCCCCGGGCTGGAGCTGGGTGTGCTTCCCCTGCCCAGACGGCTTCTTGTGTCAGGAGGGTGCTGTCCGCCTTGTGCACGCTTCCCTGTGTCCTGACAGAGGGGGCCACGGCCCCCGCCCTGAATTTGGACTCTCCGGACCCTACACGCCCACCCCCATCAGAGCCCACAGGCTGGAGCCTTGGCAGGCGCGATGGGTTGAGGCCTTGTCTCCCGGCCCCCTGCACCCCGGGATTCAGCCCTGAGTGGCTGGTGAGCTTGTGGGCTGGGCCGTCGGCCAGGCGTCCCCTCCCCACGGTGAATCACGCCCGGGCCAGCTCCGAGCACGTGACGTCACCGTGGTTTTAGTTATGATTCATGGGCCAGGGGCCGAGTGATCCCGGCGAATGGCAAACCCAGCCGAGGAACGCTGCGGTCACTTGCTGACTGTACGCCAGCCGTCGGGGACCCCAGGGTGAGGCCGATGCCGGCCAGGCGGTAGAACCCGTCCCAGAGGCAGTGGTGACGCGCGGCAGCGGAGGCCTCCGGGGGATAGGGGGCCACACTGCAGGGGGAGCACATCCTCAAGGGTGAGTTTTACCCTCTGCTCCAGCTGGTGGCTCTTCGCGTTGGGCGCGGAGAGCAGTGGGGCAGCTGGGGAGCAGGTCCGGCCCGGTCGCCTGCGGCCCTGTGGTCTGCTGCGTGCGCAGCAGGTGTCCCTTCTAGGCGCCTGGTCCCAGGGCCCGAGCGGGGCTGTCCTGGGAGGGGCAGGCCCCTCACCCCCAAGTCTCCTGCTCATTTCTAGGTAGGTCTCTCATGCCGTGTCCCTCTGTTTCTGTTCTGCTTCTGCCTTTCCCCTCCATCTCAGTCTCCGCCCCTCCAGCAAGTGTACACACCCCGTCCCATCCCTCTCCCAGCTCCCCGTGGAGGGACAGGTGGTGACCTTGTTCTGGTTGCTGTGGTTGGCACTCCAGGGGCTCTGGCAGCTCGAATGGGGACAGTGTGACCTGGGAAGGTGTTCCAGGGCAGGGCCAGCAGGCAAGGTCCACTCAGGAGCGAGTAGCAGCTGTGCCCTCCGGTGCGGCTGCCCCACACCCAGCGCCCACCGGGTGAGAGCTGGGGACTTGTGGTAGCCGACGGGCCCCAGTTGCTCCCTGGTTGGGCTGTTTCTGGGTGAGTGTGGGCTTCCGGCGTCCTGCCCCAGGGCCACCCAGGCGGGAATGCGCACCCAGCGTCCCGGCAGCCCGGGCCTGCGGGCAGCAGCACTTCCGCTCCGCTGGGGCCGGCTGGATTCAGGGCTCCCGTGAGCAGATGGCCGGTTCCCGCCCGATTGTGTGCCAACTGGGAACAGACCTATGGGGGGCTCCTCAGGCCCCCAGCCCCCCAGATGCAGCCCAGGGGACGCTGTTCTTAGTGAGGCAGCTGCCAGGCGGCTCCTGGGAGGTGGAGAAGCTGGGCCCCAGGGACCCGTCGTGCGGGGCGGCTGATCTGGGAGAAGACAAAAGCCTCCTCTCCGGCCGTGAAACCACATCAAAGGGGTGGAAGAACGTGGCTGTGTGCGTCCCGCCTAGAAAACAGGAGCGTGGATCACCCCAGGGGGTGGGGGCGCTGACAGGCCTCACATCCGGGCACCCCAAGCTGGGCCCCTCAGAGGCGGGGGTTACTGACAGAGAGCAGTGTCCCTGTCTGCCGTCCTGGGTGGCTCCACCGCGAACCGGACGAGTGGCGTCCCTGAGTTGACCCCACCTGGTGGATCCGGGCCGCTGATGAGGGCAGGAAGGTTTCAGGGAGCTGGTCCCCAAGGCTCCCTGAGGGGGTGTCGTTTGGGCTCAGACCCCAGCCATCAGGCAGAGTTGGAGGCAGCGTCCGGGCAGGACCTGCGACGGGAGCAGCGTTGCCTCTGGCCGGTGGCCGGGGTGGGCGGGGCCGGCCCAGGTGGAGCTCAGATTTCACCCCCAGGTGGCAGGACAGGGTCCGGCCTCCTGAACACAGAGCTCAGGCTGCCCTGTACGGCGTCTCCTGGCGGAAGGGCTGGCAGCCGGGTGTGTGTTCTGTCCACACGTCCGCAGTGGCCTCTGGGCGCAGCTCCGGGACCTGCGCTGGTGGCCCTGGGCTTGAGCTCCTGCCTGGGGCTTGCCGGGCCAGCAGGGGGACGCCGCCATGTGGGGCCCGGCCGGCGAGCGCATTTTTACAGCCTGCGTCCGTCACGTGGGTACAATTGCCGTGAATAATTTCATAGGTAATAGTCAGGTGTGGGCGGGTAACTGGGAAAGGAAGGTTTTCAGTACTTGGTACCTTTGTTTTTATTGTTGTTCTTTAACTGCGAGGTTACGTGCGTCAGCGTGTAACGACCGCCGCTGAGCCGTGTTCAAGCCAACACTGGGGTCTGAGGCCTGGTCCCCGGGGCCGGCTTGAGTGGCTCCAGCACGCGCATCTCCGTCTTGGGGGGGCAGATGCCCCTTGGGGACAGATGGCGCCTGTCTGAGGTTTCCCAGGGGGACTCGATTGGTGACAGGGAGGGACTGCCAGCAACAGAAAACTGTTGGCCTTAGTGCTGTCCCTGAGGCCACTCTCCCACCAGCCTTGGGCTCCTGGGACCCCCTTTCCCCCACTGCCAAGAGGTGAGGGTGTCATGAGGGCGGACCCCTCTTGGGATCCATTTGCTGGGGGCACTGGGCACGTCGCACGTGCTCAGTGCATGATGGCCGGCGTGGGGTGCAGTTCCTGGGATTTGGGACAGTCTCCCCGGACAGCTCAGCCCCCCTCTTCTACCCGGATCGTGTGGTCTGGAGGCGTCCCGACCGAGCACTGGGCAGGACGCCCATGGCCGGAGTGGCCCACGATGCACCTGAAACGCAGAGTCGGACCCTCGCCGTGCGCCGCAGGGTCGTCTGAGGTGGGATTTGGCTTCCGGTATCAGCCCAGGGACCCTGGCCCCCCCCTGCCCTGGGTGCTGCCTCTAACTTCAGTCTCAGGTCACCCCAGACCCTCCGACTCAGATCTGCTCTACTCCAGTGCAGGTTGGTGGTCCGTTCCGGTGGAGCCTTGCCAGTCAGAGGAAGGTTGGCAAATGACGGCCCGGGGCCAGGGCTTGTTTCTGTCAATAAAGTTTTATTGGCATGCAGCCACGGCCGTTTGTCTGCAGTTGGGCTGCTTTCCTGCTCCCAGGGCAGAGTTGAGGGGGGTGGCAGACCGCGGGCGGCACCAGCTGGGCCCTGCAGGTTTCCCAGCTCCTGGCCGCCCCCTGCAGTTACCTGGGAGTTGACACCCACCCGTTCGGGGTCTCGCCCCAAGGTCCAGGCGGGATTGCTGCGGGGTGTCCTGGAGAAGGGCGTCCCAGAGCTCCTAGGTGGTCTGCGGGTGCAGCCTTTGTGCCAGGAGCCCCAGCCAGGGCGGCTCTGCGCTCTGTGGGTGGGCCTGGTCCAGGGGCCGCGTCCTCGTGGGCGACGCTCCGACCTTGACTCCTGAGGGTGGCCGAGGGCACGGACGGGGTCGTGTCCCCGCGGTGCGCAGGTCGCCGGTACTGTGGGTTCCTCCTCTGCGTCCTCACTGTCCGTACCTCAGACAGGTCGCGAGCACGTGCACAGCACAGCCGTGGATGTGCAGCAGCCCCGGCCTGAGGGGGGGACGGGGCTCAGCCAGGAGGTGGTGCCTCTGCCACCGTCAGCCCAACTGTGGCCTGCAAGATCAGCTCCGACCCACGGGGCCTGGAGACCCCCCACCGGCCTAGACCGAGGGCGCTTTCAGACGAGTGGCCGGTGAGGGGGCACAGAAAGAAGAGCTTTGGAACGAAGGTGCAGCCTCTTGGAGGTTTTTGGGGGTGTCTCGGGAGACGCCACACCCCTGCCCTGCCCAGTCCCCAGCCCTGGGTGAGGGTCTCCAGGAGTGCTGAAGCTGGCAGGTGGGACAGGGAGAGATGGCCGCCACACCGGGTGGCCCGGGTGGCCTGCATGGCCCGGGACCCCGCCTCAGTCAGCCGCGGGTTCCCGTCCCGGGCCCCTCGGGCAGACGTGGTGGGAGCAGCACCCCGTGATGGGGGAAACAGGAGCCCCTCCGCCCGGCTCCCACCTGCTGGCCACCTCCAGACGCGCCTTGTCTGTGGCTGCGGCCTGCTGCAAGGTCACACCTCAGGGTTTAAGGCCTTCCAGGGGTGGGCACAGGCTCATTCAGGGGTTCTGGCTACCTGTGGGGAATTGGCAGTGACATGTGGGGGCAAGAGGCCCCTGCCTGCCCCCTCTGCTCCTCATGCAGAGAAAGAAGGGCCCCTGGGAAGGAGTGGCCCCGGCCAGGAGGTCCAGGTGTGCGGTGCTCCCGCCTCCGCCACAGGCCTGGAGAGCCTCGCTCTGGCCCCGCCTCCTCGGGGTGCCCACCCTGGCCCCGCCCCTGAGTGAAGTGGGGGGCTGCAGGCCAAGGTGGCTTTGTTCATTGACGGGCATGTGTTGGGTGCGGAGGGAAGATGGGGGGGAGGCAGCCCTGCCCCCACCTTCTCCGTTGGCTTGCGTTCCGTTTTCCTGGGTTTGAAAATCAGTGAGCCTGACTCCAGCACGCGCCGAGTAGCTGTTCAGTGGGTCTATTTTCACCCCCTTTGGCTCAGCGGGATGGAAGGCTGGTCTGGCGTGGCAGCTGCCCTCAGGGAGGATTCCGGGTGTTCAGGGAAAGCTGTGCGCCTGGAAAGACCTCAGGCAGGACAGAAAGGAAGTCAGGCGGCGGTGCGGGAAGGAGCCTGCTGCTCCTACTTCCGCTCCCGTCCAGCGGGCGCAGGGTCAGTGGCCCAGTGGGCCTGAGCAGACTGGCCAGAGTCCATGTCCCTGGCCATGCCCAATGGAGGGTGGGGAGGAAAGCAGGCCTGCTGGGATCCCCCTGAAGATGGGGAGACCCCCTCCCTGTGGAGCCTCATCAAGGCTGCAGCCACCCCCGACAGGCCGGGAACATGGTGACAAGGCTTCCAGGGGTGGCCGGGTCAGGGCCCAGGGCTGCGCCCCAGGGTCTCTGGTGGCCGCGTTGCCCCTGCCTGAGGCTGACCAGGACCTGCCCTCTGTGGCCCTCGCACTGCGGCCTGCGGCCTCCTGGCTCTGGGGCGGGTTCGCTGAATGCAGGGGGAGGCACTGGAGCTCGGAGTAGTGGGGACCCTCGTCCAAGGTCACAGAACCGCGGAGCGGGGGGCGGCAGCCCTTTCTCCACCTCACCCTGCGACCCCTGCCCCCTGGAGCGAGGGTCTGCGGCCTCCTGCCCGCCGCCTCTTCCGCTGACCCTTCTGCGCCCCCAGCCCAGGCGCCAGCTCACCTGCCTCCCCGTTTTCCCCTCCCCCGTCCCTCCTGCCGCCCCCCAGCAGCAGCAGCAGCAACAGCAGCAGCAGCAGCAGCAGCAGATGCCCCGGAGCAGCCAGGAGGAGAAGGAGGAGAAGGAGAAGGAGGCCGAGAAGGAGGAGGAGAGGCCGGACGTGGAGAACGACAAGGAGGAGCTGACCAAGTAAGGCCGGGCGGCCGCGCCGCAGGCGGTGGGGGCCGTCCTCCGCCCAGGCCTGGGGCCCAAGGGAGACTGTCAGGTGTGCGGACGGGGAGGTGTGGCGTCTGCAAAGGGGCTGCCGCCAAGAGGGGCGCCTGCTGCTCCGCCCCTGACAGCCCCTCCCAGGAGCCCACGCCTCCCTCCTCTTCCTCCGGCCCCTCCCCCTCCCCCTCCGCCTGCCCTTTCTCTCCAGACCCCCGGAGACCTTGCAGACTGATGGCGCGTTTGAGCTCCACTCGAGCTCATAAATCCAGGCAATGGCTTTGGAACTCTGCCCCCTCTTCTCCTCCCCCCGTCGGGCAAGTCTCCTGAGACACCAGCCCGGGGACGGGGATCCGAGGAGCCGGGAGGGACTCCGTGTGCGGGCGGCGGCCCCACCTTTCCGGGGATGGCTGTCAGCCGTCCCCCTGAGCCTGCTCTGCCTGCCTCGGAGGGCGCCCGGCCAGCGGGGAGTCAGGCAGAGAAAGGTGGGGGGACGGGGTCGGGCGGGCTCCGTGCCGGGTACCTGGACTGAGCTGCTCCCCACGGCCGCCCCCCACGTCCCCCAGGTTTCCTGGGAGGACCTTCAGGAAGATGAATGGGAGGCAGAGATGATCAATCTGGGTGGCCCCACAGCGAGCCCCCCGAGTTGTTGGCGTCTGAGAAGGGCCTTGCTCTGGGTCCAGGGGTCGCACGCGCCCCCAGGACCCGGCTCGGCCTGCGTCAGACCAGGGGCAGCACCTGTCTCGGGAGCGACGCAGCTTCGTGCCCCGTGAGAGGGCAGCCCGTCTCCCTGTGTCCGATTCGCGCGTGGCGGCCAGCCCGGCCCCCGGCAGCCGCTGAGCTGCCGCCTCACACCTCCCGCCTCGTGATGAGCAGCGTGGCCCCTGCGCCCGCCACCCCACCCCTTCGCCTGCGAGGGGCTACGTGCGGCCTCCCGGCCGCTGTCAGTGAACCCACCCCAGCGTCCCTCTGGCCGTCAGGGAGAAGACGGACGACACTTCCGGGGAGGACAACGATGAGAAGGAGGCGGTGGCCTCCAAAGGCCGCAAAACTGCCAACAGCCAGGGGAGGCGCAAAGGCCGCATCACCCGCTCGATGGCCAACGAGGCCAACAGCGAGGAGGCCGTCACCCCGCAGCAGAGCGCGGAGCTGGGTGAGTGCGGGGCCGGGCGCGCAGGCCCCACCGCAGCTGGGCGGGACGGAGGCTGGGTGGGGCCTGCTGTGCCAGCTGGCATGTGCCTCCGCCTCTGCTGCCCAGCGGCTGCCGGGGCCTCGGCGTGAGGGTCCCGGTGCCCTGTGGGGGCACAGCTCAGGGCCCGTCAGGCAGGGCGATCGGAGCGGAGGTTCCTGGGAAAGTCCAGGTCCCCCGTTCTGGTTTGTTAAAGCAGAAGGTCTGGCTGCACCTGGCGGGTGTTTGCACCAGGTGGCAGCGGCTGGAGCTGAGTAGCCGGCACCCCTATCTGGGGGGCCCTGAGTGCTGCCTGCCCCACCCTGCCTGCCCCACCCTGCAGGAACCCTGGTGGGCCTCCCACCCGCACTGCAGCCGGCTGGGGGATGGAGTCGCAGTTCCCAAGAGTAGCCACAGGGGGGCAGCCCCTGTGTGTCTGCCACCGAGACAGTTTCAGCTCCTTGGGGCACACCCTCCTGCCTCTGCGGGAGCCCCCACTGGTCCCAGCCCCCAGGATGCCCTCCCAGGGTGGGAGTTAACGGAGGTGATGTGTCATTTGTCACAGGCATGCCCTCCTTCACACCCGGGGTGTGTTCCGGGCTCCGGTCCCTTCTTCCTGTGGGGGGTCGCTGGTACCCATTTCACGGATAGGTGCTCAGAGGCTCAGACATCACAGTCGCTTCTGGGGTCCCGTGGGGGGCAAGGGGCACATTGGCCGTGGCCGCAGGGAGTGGGGTGTTGCCCCCGATGGAGGGCCTGTCTGCCGCGCTGCTGCCCCGTGGCCCCTCCTGCTGGAACGCCTCTCCCCTGGCGCTGCACAGCTGCTGAGGCCTGGGGGGCTGGCGCACCCCCTTGCCGCCCTCCTCATGGGTCTGGGGCACCTTGACGGGGAGGCCCCGGGCTCCCCACAGGGGACGCAGAGGGACGCTCAGCCGGCGTGCTGCAGCGGAGGCTCGGCCAGCCTGCCGTCCCTAGAGGCACCTCGTCCCCGTGCACACGCGACCGCCTTGTGGAGGAGCGTGTTCTCAGGGCGTGTTCCCCTCAGGGGCCACTTGGCCACGTCTGGAGGCGGTTTTGACTGTGACAGTTGGAGGGAGGTCTCTGACATCTCTCTCTAGAGTGTGGAGGCTACTAGGGTGCTGCTAACACCCCGAGGTGCCCGGGTCAGCGCCCTGGCACTCAGTCCACGCTCAGATGAGGTTCTGCTCCCACCCACCGTCACCCCGCTCCCAGGGGGGTCCCCCCTTCCCAACCAAGTGCATGGAGCACAGCTCTGGGGGTCCAGGTGCCAGGCTGCCTCAGTTTCCCCATCCATAAAATGGGGTCGATGGCACACCTCAGCCTGGCAAGCTCTGCGGAGGCTGGGCCGGGTGGGAGGGCAGCGGAGCGTGTGCCGTGTAGCTGCCAACGCCATGCCCCTTGCAGCCTCCATGGAGATGAACGAGAGCTCCCGCTGGACCGAGGAGGAGATGGAAACAGCCAAGAAAGGTGAGGGGCCAGTCGGCCTCGGGGCCTGGGGTGGGTCGGGGGGGACTCGGGGCCTGCGGTGGGGTCTGGGTGGGCTCTGCCTCTGCGACATCCTTGGACCCGTCTGCTCCCCTGGGAACCGCCATGCTGGCCTGCGGAGTGTGGGTCAGCGTGTCCCCAGGTGCTCCCGGGTCTCGGTTCAGAAGCAGGCCACGTACTCTGGGCATGTGGCGGGTGGGCAGCACTGCGGGGTTGGCACACCCGGGAGCTCAGGGGACGGGTAAAGCACACTGGCGGCCACCACAGTGGGGTCACAGGGCCACGCTGTCCCCGCAGGGCTGATGTGGCTGGCAGCGGAGTGCTGTGTGCCAACAACCCGCCCTCCCTCAGAAGCCACAGCGTGTTCCCCCAGGCCTGGGTGGCTTGGGGACCTGTCCCGACCCTCAGTCTCCTCATCTGTGAAATGGGAAGGGTGACTTGGGCAGCTGTGTGGAACCAGACGGCAGGCCCCGCACTGTTGGGGCTGCGCTGGGCCCCGCTGGCCCTTGCCCAGCGAGGGGGCCTCACACGTGCCCCGCACTGATAGGGAGGCTGAGTCTGAGGTGGCCCTGAGCTGCGTTCTGCCTGCCCCGGCCCTGCCACCGAGGGTGCAGCCGCAGTGTCCACACCTCCGGGAGGAAACTGATGAGGGGACAAGCAGGCCTCTCGTGCAGGCCCCAGGTGCACGGGGTCAGCCGTGTGTGCGGCCAGTCCCGCCTGAAGGCCGAGACCCTGGACACAGGCTGCCTGCCCGCCCCGTACCCGCCCGCCACCCAGGGATAGCTGAGCGGGCGCCTCGCTCAGGCTCCTGACCGGGCAGCCCCTTCCCCCAGCTGCCCGCCCTGGACCCTCAGCCTCACTCCGCGTCAGGAGAAAGGCCACGACCCTCCTCCCCTCGCTCAGGGAAGCCCACGGGGGACCCCAGCCGCAGGCCGCAGGCCACAGTGCCCATTTCCTTCACCCCCTGGTCCCCGCTGAGCTTTCTGTGTGGGTTTTGCTGAGGTGGGGGAGACGCTTTGTTGAAATGGTGCAGGGTTTTTATTTCCCTTTAATTTTCATAAAGTACGAAAAGGATTTACTCCCCTAACCCTTTGCAGGGCCTTTTAGTGCATTCATAGTGCAGGGCGACCGTTCCCCTCTTCTCTCCAGCGATTTCCACACCCCCAGGTGGGAGTGCTGCCCCCAGCCCGGCGCCTGCTCAGTTTCTGGGGACCTTCCCTGGTGGGATCACGTGGCTCCTGCCCCGCAGCGTCTGAGCACCTGGCTTCACCCAGTGGCATCTGGTGCCCGAGGCACAGCGCTCGGCTGCTGCGTTCGTGTTCGTGGCTGCGGTGTGCTCCGTGGTGTGGCCCAGCCTCGTTCCAGCACCCGAGGCTGGTGGGCATGTGGGTGGTTTTCTCTGGGGCCTCGTGAATAGCGCCACCGTGGGCACCTGTGTGCAACCCTTAGGGTGTGAAGCACTTGGGAGGCCCTGAGTCTCGCAGTGACGTCCCAGGCCCCACCTGCGGGGGGACTGAGGGCTTCCCCCAGCTCCGCGGCCGCCCGTCCTGGGGCCAGCTCTGTCATCACGGGGGTCCCAGCCCCTGTGCCCAGGGAGGAGGGCTTGGCTGGCTGTAGCTGCCCTCTGCCCCCAGGAAGGGCGGATGGGGCAGGCCAGGGGCGGCGGCCGGGGCTGAGTCACCGCTGCGACCGGAGCGGGCCCCAGCGCCTCCAGGTCCTCCTGGAGCTCACCCTGGCCCTGCCCCCGGAGCCCGCAGCGTGGAGTCATGCCGGGGCCCTGCTCGGTGACATTTGTAATGACACAGGAGTGCCGGCGGCTGCGGCGGGCTGGTCTGTGGGAATGACAGTAATCTGGACAATTACCACCCTGGTGGCTGCTCATGGCTGTGCGTTCCAGCCGGTGTCAGGGAGGCAGGTGCTGCCAACCCCTGTGATCCTCTCCGGTGGGCCGAGGGGTGGGGCCGTAGAACGTTCCAGAGCCTTCCGCCCAGCCCTCAGAAACCCAGGGGAGGACCCGCGGGCCAGCTGTGCCGAGGCAGATGCCCTTCCACCCTCCCCTCGGTAAATGGACCAGAGCCCAGGAGGCGAGCAGCCGGTGAGGGGCCTTGGGACCCTGCACCTGCCTGGCCCTGAAGCAGTAGCTGCCCTGTGTCCCCGTCCCCGGAGAGAAGCCGTGCAGCTCCCGGGCCTCCGTTGGCTCATACGCACGTACGGAGGGAATGAGCGTGCGTTTCCTGGGGCTGCCGTGTCGCAGTGCAGGGGGGGGGCTTCTTTCCCAGCCCTGAGGCTGGGAGTCTGCCATCCAGGGACCTCCAGGGCCACGCTGCCCCTCCTGCGGCCCCCGGTGCGGCCAGTTCCCCGGCTGTGGACTCGGATGCATGCAGGCTGTGTCGGCCTTCACGTGCCGTCCCCTCGGTGCCTCCGTCTCAGTGCTCCTCTCCTTAGAAGGGCCCACCCCTGTCCTGCGTGGTTTTCACACGGTCACGTCCCTGAGGCTTTCCCAGGCGAGGTCACACCGGGCATTAGGGGCGTGATTCGACCCGGCACAGCCACCGGTGTGGAAGCAGGGAGCTGGGGCAGTGACCTTGCTCCTGGCCCCGTTTGTAACCAGAACCAGCCCCGGACCGTCTCCGTCCCTCGTCCCTAAAACGAGGCTGGGGTGTCGCGCAGGTGCAGGAGTCCCCTGGGCAAGTCGGGGCTCGGCAGGGCAGGGCCACAGGGCAGCACGCGGTCTCTGGGCCTGTTTCCCTGGGCCCGAGTCCCGGCTCTGACCCGAGTGTGTGACCCTGGGTGGCTGGCTGCGCCTAGGACGGGCGGGCATGCCGGGAGCGGCCGCTACATGTGTAAAATGGCCTGAAGAAGGTGTTGGGGCGCTGGGGCTCCCACCTGGCCAGGAAGGGCTCCCCGATGGAGGGGCGGAGGCTGAGGCTGGGAGGTGAGGTGAGAATGCCGAGCGACCCTCCGCAGGACGTTGAGCTATTTCGGGGGCTGAAACCTACTGAGAGTTTTACGGGTGTCCGGTGGCTGCACCCCCACCAGCCTTGTAAAGCCCGTGCTGTTATTGTTCCTTTTGCCGGATGAGGAGGCGCAGGCCCAGAGAGGGTGCGTGAGCTGGCTCAGGCCACACAGCGGTCGGGTGGTGGAGCTGGGACTGGAACCAGAGTGGGAGCAGGGCTGGGGCGCAGACCAGGGGCGCGGGGCGGGGGGGCCAGGCCGCCGGAGTGTGACAGCGAGGAGGGACCAGGCCTCCCTGTGGGGCAGGGCGTGTGATTGAGTGAGGCGCCCTTGAAACCCAGAGAGGGACTGGGGGGCTGTGGGGGCCCTGGCCTCCTCACAGCAGGTGGAGCTGGGCTGCCATGCCGAGAGCGTGGGCAGGGTGGGCAGAGTACCAGGCGGGCAGGTGGGTGCCCTCCCCTCCGTGTCTGCAGCCAGGGCTCTCACCGAGCGGGAACTAAGAATGTACAGGAAGCTGCCTCCCCAGGAATCGGGCAGCCCCAGGGAGCTGGCTGCCCGCCCTTGGGCCCAGCGCCACCCGGGGCAGGCGGGGCAGGCGGGGCCCTGGGCCGGTAGGCGAGGCTGTTTCCCCTGGGAAAGGTCAGGCCGGCCTGGCTCGGGATCTTGACCCACCGTTGAGGCAACTGCTCCCCACCCCCCACCCCTTCTTGTGTGGGCAGGGCGCCCGCTGCGGGGGGTGGGGGAGCCCCCCGTTCCCACCCTTCCAGACCAGGAGTAGACGCTGGCCCAGCTCCATAGCTTTGTGCTGCCAGGCCCTGGTGGCCCCAGGAAAGCCCCGACCGCTAGACAGAGCCCAGGCCGACCCCTGCCCTGTCCTGCAGCGAGTGGGGGTGGCCGGCCAGGCCCCTGCGGGTGAGGGAGACCACGGGGGCTGCTCACGCCCGAGCGCCGGCTGCGCGCTGGCTGGTGTCACCAGTGTTCACGGATGAAGAGCCACGCTCAGGAGCGGAGGTGCGCGCAGAGCTGCCCCCGCTGCGGGGCACGCGTCCCTCGGGCCCCCCGGGAGTCTTGCGCAGCACAGGCGGCCGATCAGCTGTGCTGGGCCACTCGCGTGCTGGCCTCGATGCGGGCGCCTGAGGGGGGCTGTGAGGAGGGACAGGGGGCCGTTCCGGGGCACTGCTGCCACCTGGGCTGGGCTGGGGGCCGGTGGCGGGAGCTAGGCAATTTCCGTGCGTCTGGCATGTGCAAGACAGGCTTCCAGGGTGGAGAAAACTGGGGGGGCAGCCGGACCCAGGCACAGGCGCCAGACTTCGGGGAGAAAGCCAGGCGCACGCCAGGCCCCCTTCACCCCAGCAGGAAGCCCCCTTGTCCGAGTTCAGACTTGTGCCTCCCTGGGGAGAGACGAGCAGCAGCGGGTGCCCCGCCTGGGCGCCCGTCCCAGAGGTCTGCATCTTGCAGTGCGACCCCCAAGGCGGGTGCCCCACTGTGGGCACACACGCGTGACTCCTGCTCTGCCGATGAGAACCGAGGCCCGCAGGCTGAGGGGCGCGGGGCTGGCGAGGCCCGGTGGCTCCTTGCTGCCCTCGGCTCTGCAGGAAGTCGGGCGCGGAAGGCGGGCGGTGGCCTCTTCCCAGGGGGCAGGCAGGGCCGCAGGGGACTGCACGCGGGCGTCCTTGCCCCTTGGTGCGGTGCCTTGCGGTGCAGCGGGCAGGAGGGGCGCCTCCACAGTGTGCCCGCGATTCGCACACGGAGTTGCAGAAACCGACGCAGGCCTCGCTGATTATTTTGGAAAGAGCAGATGGAAGGAAAAGCTAAGTCAATTTCAGGTGTGACGAGGTCCAGCCGAAACCCGACGGGGTGCCCGACGGGCCGGCCTGCGGGGAGTTGTGACAGGCGGGCGCCCAGCCAGGCTGCCGCCCGGGTGGCCCGGGCCGTGCGGCCCCCACTGGGCCTCGCGGTGTCGGAACGAGGAAGTGGCAGGAGTCGGGGCTAACCTGCTGGGTCCTGCCGGTTCCCGCAAGAGTTCGGGCGGAACGTTTTGTTTCACAAACGGGAGTTTCTTTTTGAACATGGCAGTTGGCAGGAGGGGTGTGGGGGGTCCCCCTGCTCTGCATGGGGGGAAAGAAAGCTTCAGGGTTGGAAGAGCCAGTCGGGTGGGGGGACTGTGTTCTGTGGACGGGGTGGGGGGTGCTGCTGGCTCCCACAGGAAACAGCCGTGACGTTCCCGGTCGTGGGTGATGGTGTTGGGGGGCCCCCAGGGCCTAGAAAGGTGCCCACCCAGGAAGGTGGGTGGTGGGGGGAGGTTGGCTGCTGGTGCAGATTCCTGGGGAGAGGGTAGCAGCGTGGGGCAGCCCCAGGGGCCTGGCAGGGAGGCTGACTCTGGGCCTAGTCCCTCGCTGTTCCCACGACAACGGTCGCCTCGGGTCCCTGCACGGCGGTGTGTGCGGAGCCCCTCCGAGAAGCCACGGCCCTCTGGCCGCCCCCTCTGCAGCCTCGCGCCAGGCTGGGAGTCCGTGACTCAGACCTCCCGGTTGGACTTCCTGCCTTGGTCAATTTCACTTCCCAGTTCCTGCCCTGGACTCCTCGGAACGAAACTCCTTCCTTAGAAATTAGAAGTGGGGCCGGGGAAGCCAGACCACAGCGGCTGTTGGCAGGATGCGCGTCTGGGCAGCGGTGTGCAGTGGGTGTGTCCCCGCTGGGCGGCCACCGCCCTCCTGCCTCTTGGGCAGGTCCAGGGCGCCCTCCAGGAGAAGCCCTCAGCCCCCTCCTCTGGCAGCTTCTCCCCAGCAGCTCCTGGGAGGTAGCGGAGAGGCCTGCGGGGCGCCCCGGGGGCCCCAGACAGAGGCTTGGGGTCCTTGGAGCTTCGTTTGTTTCTGGGGCGCGTCCTGCAAGCCCAGCCCTAGTGGTTAGAGCCTGCGGAGGCTGGGAGAGCATCCTGGCCCAGGGTGGTCAAGGGGGCTGCTCTGAGGAGGCGTCCCTGGGGCCCCGAACGGCAAAGGAGAACAGGCAGATCCGTGCGAAAGGTCTGTCAGTAGCCGGGACAGACAGTGCACATGTCCGAGGGCACAGCCCAGGGCCAGGCATGCTGGCCCCCGGGGCTGGAGGGACCAAGGAGGGCGTAGGAAGCAGGCGGGCCGGCCCCAGGCGGAGGCCTTTGGGTTCCGTGCCCGGAGCTGTGGGTCATTGTCGGAAGAGTTGAGGTGGAGGAGGAGTGACCTAGTCGGATCGGCATCCGGGGTAGCTTGCCTGGGGCTCCCGGTGGAGGGAGTCCTAGATCCCCGACACGGATGGGATCTGCCGCCCTCCCCTGGCAGGGTGCCCGAGGGCAGGGGCTGGGGGCGCACGCCTGGGGCCTGTTGTTTTGGGGTGCCCGCTGGCAGGACGGCAAGGCTAAAGGCTAAGGCCCAAGCAGGTCCGTGACCTCAGAGCTGGAAAAATCGGTCATGACCTGGATCTAACTCCAAAGTTCAACTCAGTTAACTTTCAACCTCCCGGGAGCGGCTGGGGCGTCGTGCGGGCAGCGGGCGGGCATGGCTCTCGGCGTGTCTCGGGGAGGGGAGAGGGGCCCGGGCCCAGCGAGCCGCAGGGGGCGCTCCGGGGGCTCCACACCCCCCCCTCGTCAGGGTCTCCCCCAAACCGAAGCTGTCCCGCGGTTGCTGAACCGGCCCTGCCTCCTCCCGCCCTCCCAGACCCCGGAGGCCCCCGCGGCGCGGGGGGCAGACTGCAGGTGGATGTGACGCGGGGCGTGACAGCAGCAGCGGAAGAAGCTGTTTGCTCCGTCTGCCTGCGGGGCGGAGAAGCTCTGTTTTCCTGAGCCTCATCTGTTCTTACCGCTGCTGACGCGCGAGCGCCGATGGGGAGAGAGGGAGGGGAAGCCAGTGCCAAGCTGGCCCGCCCCCTCCGAACCTGGGCTCCTGCCACCTCCCCCGCCCGCCCGCGGAGCCTCTGTCTGGAGGTCACATTCAGCCCCAGGCATCTCGCTGGGTCAGGCAGCAGGAAGACCCGCAGCCCAGGTGCTCTGCTTGGCTGCCAGGGTGCCGCCCCGCCGGGCTTGGGGCTTCGCGCAGCACAAGTGCCGGGGGTCCGGGGGCTCCAGGCCAGTGCCCCTTCCTGAGCACCCACGTTGGGCGCCACGGTGCCTGGAGGGTCCATGGACACTGAGCCTTGGTGACGCCTGGCATGGGCCCCGGAGCACACCCCTGACAGCTTCCCGCTGGCTGGCTGCCCCGTCGGCAAAGGGCACCTCGCTCGCCCCAGCTGGGGGCCAGGGGGACCCCACAGGGGTGGCAGCGCTGGAGCCCTGGGCCTGGCCAGCAGGGAGGACCTGCCTCCCCACCCTTCAACGCCCACCCGCGGTCCCTCCTCCCTCCTTCCCCTCCCCACCCCACCTCCCTCTGCCC
>PVIW01001471.1:0-106507 GCA_004026585.1 Noctilio leporinus | reverse complement strand
GGGGAGACGCAGATGAGAGGATGTGAGTGAGCGGTGCTGAGGGTGGGGGGTTGGGGGTCCTGGGGCCTCGGTGACAGGGACCCGCTGTGGCCACCCAGCCCAGGGCCGGGGACCCAGGGGTTTTGTGCCCGTGGGCTCCCTGGGGAAGAGGGCAGGACCCGGGTCTGGGGGGAGGCCTTGGGGGTCTTAGTTGGCATGTGCTAGAGATATTTTCTACAAGGGGATGGCCATGGGCACCTTCTCTGGGTCTCATTCAGGGGATCTCCTGGGCAGTCCGGGCTCGAAGGGTAGGGCCCAGGAGGAAGCCAGTGCTGTCCGCCCCCACCCTGGCCTTTCCCACTGCGGTTAGGGAAACTGAGGCCGAGCCCCAAGGGGTGGACGCTGGCAGGGCTCCCGGGCAACTCTGTGCGGCACTTACCAAGTCTGTTTCAGAAAGGGCTGTGGGGGTGGACCCCTCCCCAGCCCCCCTAGCCCCCAGCCAGATTCCTTATTTATTTGCCCGGTTCAGAAATGTCTGCTTCCCCAGGGTCAGGCCACCCCCTGGGTGCTCGTGGCCCCCACCCCGCCCACCCCCAGGAGGTCCAGATGGGAGACCCAGCCCCTCCCGCCCAGGGTTCCGGCCGACGCGTTTGCCTGGGCTCTGCTGGCCGAGGCTGGGGAAATATAAATAAACGCGCGTCCCCTTCGTCCTCCGCCAGGTTCCGTGGAGTGGCAGCTGCTGCTGGCTCCCGGAGGGAAAGGTCAGGGGCCGGCTTGCACTTGATCCCACGCCCTCCCTCCCCCTCCTGTCCTTGAGGAACCCTGAGGAGCCACGTGGCCCCAGGGCCTCTGCAGGGGAGCTGGTGGCCCCTCAGTCCCCCACCAGCCCCTCCCACTGGATGTAGTGGTGGGAGGGCAGCCGCCCTGGGCGCCCTGCCCAGGGGACCCCTGAGGGACCCCTGAGCTCGGGCCCCTGTCCTGGGGGAGGGATCCGGTCTCGGCCTCACAGCCAGGATGAGAGGAAGCCGTCCTGATGACGGGCTTTGCAAAGTCCCTGCCACCTCCAGGTGGCCGTGCGACTGTGGTTTGCTGGTGCTGCCTGAGAGCCTGGGGTGCAGCCAGCCCCAGCGTGTGCCGGGGGGAGGGGGGGGGGGAGCTCAGGGACGCTGGCCTCCAGGCTCCTACAGCCCCGCGGACTTGCAGGCATGAGCCGCCCTGATCCCAGCTGGATCTGACGCGGGGAAAATTGCCTCGAACGTCGCTGTGGGAAATCTTTCCTTCCTTGTTGCACGCCTTGCTCTGGGCCTCGGAGGCCACCAAGTTCATTCCCAGCAACGTGACTCAGGCTTCATGCCTGCCTGCCGGCCGCCCTCAGGGGCCCCAGCCCTGCCCCAAAGACCCCAGAGAGCCGGAGCTGCCTCCTAACACACGCACCCACTCTCACGCACACACAGTCACACGCCACGCACACACCGACATCCACGGGAAGAGGGCCGGCCCTACCTACCCTGCCCTGGTCCAGTCGTGGCGTCAACATTCCGGCCCCAGTGGCCAGACCTCTGGGGGCAGATGGAGAGCCAGGGGCTGCTTCCCAGGGCGCTGCCGAGGATCGGGGGGGCGGGGGGCCATGTTTCTGCTGAGCCTGGCGTTTCAAGGCATTGAAAACAGGAGGGGGAGGGGCACTGCTCCCGCCGGGTGTGTGGGGGTGGAGGGACCTTGCTGACCTCGGTGGTTTCGTGGTGGGGTCTGCTCCTCCCCACGGCAGGGGGCTGGGAGAAGCTCACGGAGATGGGGGGCTGTGATTGGGGGGCAAGTGCACTCCCAGCCTATGGACTAGCCCAATGTGGTCCGAGTCCAGGGTGGGCCTGTGGGTGCCCACAGGGGCCTTTGGGCCCGGGGGTGGCCCCGTTGGCCTGGGTGCAGAGGCCGTGGCCACCGCTCATCCCACCTGGACTTCCCTGCCTGACCCCCTCCTCGCTCACACGTTCCTTCCTTTCCCGGCCGGTGCAGCCGGAAAACAGCCGGAAAACAGCCGGGTCTCCCGAGGCCTCATCTGCAGCTGCGAGTGCGCGTCAGCGCAGGGTCACCGCAGGGGAGGCGGGAGGGCGGGCCCGGCGGCGTCTGCGTCCTGGGCCCCATCAGCACTCAGCCCCCGGAGCCCTTGGCGGGGTGCAGCCAGGGCAGGCCCCCGACCCTGGCTCTCTGGTGCCCCCACCCCTCCTCCGAGGTCCTGGGCCTGAGCAGTGAGCCTAGGCCTGGCGGGAGGCCTGCTTTCTGCCCAGGGCTCCATGTGCCCCCGCAGGCTGTGGGCGCAGCCCTCACCTGCCCCCTCCGCCCGCAGGTCTCCTGGAACACGGCCGGAACTGGTCGGCCATCGCCCGGATGGTGGGCTCCAAGACGGTGTCCCAGTGTAAGAACTTCTACTTCAACTACAAGAAGCGGCAGAACCTGGATGAGATCCTGCAGCAGCACAAGCTCAAGATGGTAAGTCCCCCAACCTCCTGGGGTCCCTGCACACGGGGGCAGCCCCCGGGGATGCTGCAGGGTTGACCCGAGCCTTGAGGGCCCCTCTCGCGTATAAGGACAGGCAGGCGTGCCCTCCCGGGGCTGGGCCCGCTGCCTCCACCCCCGGCACCCCTCTCAGCCTCCCCTGGGGGCCGGAGCCGGCTGACTCACCGGGATGGGTGGCCATCAGCTTGTTGGAATGAACCCCAAGCAAGCATCTCACCCACCCCATTAGGCTTCGGTCTCAGGGCTGGCCCGGGAGCAGCCTGCCCAGCCCTGGCCTCTGCGGCTGCAGGGGAGGGCGCACCCCACTCAGCAAGTAGCCGGTGGGAGACGGCTTCCTCCGCAGCTGTTCCCGGGAGGGGCCTCCTCGCCGGCTCTCTCCCGCCCCACCTCTCGCTCGCACCCCCCCACCCAGTCTCCCCTCCCTCCGGTCGGCTCGCGCTTGTGACGTGCCGGCATCGTCACCATTTGGGACAGGGGGAAACTGAGGCTCGGCGAGGCACACAGGCAGCTGCCTGCATTTGAAAGCAGGGGCCGGTGCTCCTGGTCGGCGGGGCTCACAGAGGGACCCGTAGCTCAGCACGCAGCCCACCGCCCTCGGGCTGCCAGCGCAGCCTGTGCTGGGGGGCGGTGCGAGCTGTCCCCACGTAGCCCGCCCGCCCAGGCCCGGAGAGGGCAGGGTAGCAGGCCAGGGACGGAATCCCCCACTTGAGCTCGCCTTGAGCACCGTGCCCCATTTAGTGGGCGGTTCAGGCCCCTGCGCCCAGGGCGAGGCCGGCTCCCCCTGTGTCCCGCTCCCCGTCACGTTTCATCAGGTTGTCTCTCCTTCTGGGTCCACTTGCTTTTCCGGTGGGGACCCTGGAGTCCGTCCCCAGCCCCCCTGGAGCCCTGGAAGTGCACCTTGACCCCGGGAACTCCGCCTTTCGCTCGGGTCTCCGGACTCTGGTTTCCCCAGGGGAGGGGCCGGCCTGTGGAGGGCAGGGCATGGGGCGTCTGTCCGAGACACCTGCCGGGGCCCCGTCAGAGGGTGCTGATCCCAAGCGGGCAGGATGGGCTGGAGGGACAGACGTGTCGGCAGGGAGGCCAGCCTCCGCCCGCGCCAACTCAGGATTCTGGGGTGTCCCTGAGCATCACCCCACGCATAAGATGCGTCCTGTTCCCTGGATCTCCTTCCGCCCTGCCCCTCTCTTCCCCCTCCTCCACCTCCCCTCACCCCTCACCCCTTCGCTCTTCCTCTTGGCTGGTGTGGCCTGTGTCCACAGGCCGCAGGGCCGGCTCTCGGGTTACGGGCATCCCCTTCCCCCGCCCTGCAGCCGCTGGCCCCGGGCCTCACTTTCCAGGTTTCCTCCACGCAGGGCCCCACTGCACCCCCAGGGGCCCCTGAACTTGAGGGCGTGGGTCAGAGAGCCCGAGACCCCGGCAGGTGGACGGAGCCCTGGAGCCCGGGGGCGGGGGTGGACAAGTCCTGGCTTGGTGACTGGGCACCTGTGACGTTGGGCAGGGGCTGGAGCCCGCTGAGCCTCAGTTTCCCCCTCTGCGAAGTGGGGAAATGAGGCCCCGGTCCCCAGAGCACGGGCTGGTGCCCTCGGGCCCGGAACTCTGTCGGGCGGCAGCCACGTTTCCGCCACCTCTGCTCTCAAAGCCGCAGGGGCTCCGGGCCCCAGAGACCCGGGTTTCAGTCGACTCTACCGCTTGTTGGCTGCGTGGCCACGGGCCAGTGGCGTGACTTTGTGTCTCAGTTTCCCCACCTGAAATGGGGAAAATAATAGAGCGGCCTCAGAGGGTAGTGGTGGCAACGGCTTGGGTGTGAAACGCCCCGGGGTGAGGGCGCGGATCCCTGGTGGCCGGCTGGCACAGCTCCCTCGGTTTCTGGTGGCTGTGGCGCCTGCCTGCCCCTGGCCCAGCAGACGGGCAGCCTCGGTCAGAGGCAGGGGGTCCCCGTGTGGAGGGCGTTGCCGGGCCTTGGCCCGAACTCAGAGCCTGTTGCGTGCTACCCTCGTTGCGCCCATGGTGAGCCTCTACGGGGCACCCTCTGTATGCCAGGGAGGTGCCCAAGGGCCTGCATGTGGGGGGGGTCCTGCTGGCCAGGGAGCTAGGTGGGCACCTGGCTCGTGGGTCGTGGCAGCCCTTGCAGGTTTGTGAGCCGAGGGGTGGCCCACGGAGACTGAGGGAGATGTGTCTGCGACGCTAGGGAAGGCCACCCTCTGTGTCCCTGACCCTGGGTGCTGGTGGGGACAGCTGAGAAGTGGGCGTCAATAGGAAAGGACCCAGAGGCCAGCCTGGGCCCCTCCCCAGCCCCTGGGGCTGCTTCCATTGTCCCTGTTCCTTCCCCAGGTGGGGGATGAGGCTGGGCCGGGGCAGGTGCCTGCCCAGACCACTGAGGGGCTGTGGACCGGCCTTCCGGATCCCCTGGCTTCCTGTGCGGGCCTGTCCCTGTGTCACTAGACGGAGCTGCCGCTGAGCCGCGCTGAGGGGCCTGCTGAGGGAGCAGTGGACCACCCGTGCTGGACCCCTGGGCAGGGCTGGCCACAGGTGCACCTTGCTGATGGCTTGTGGATGGAAGAGGGCAACCTGGAGTGTGGGCTTGGCTCTTGCCCAAAGGGCAGGCTGCCACAGGGCCGCAGAGAAGGTGCAGTGAGCAGACACGGGCTGGTCACAGGAACTCAGGCTGAGTTGGGCCCGTCCCTCCTGACCCTGGCCAGCCTGGGGCAGGGGTGAGTTCGCTGTTGCTGGGGCATGCAAACGGGGTGCATGCGATCCTGCTGACCTCCGTGACCCCTGCCCCTGCGCCGCACCCCCGCTCCCAGGAGGAAGATGGGGCCTTGTGGGTCCTCATGTGGGGCAGCCGCCTCTGGCTGCTGGCCAGGCCCCGTCCAGAGCTCAGGAAGACATGTCACCCTCAGCCAGCGCAGGAAGGGGTGGGGGCAGCAGGGGCTGGCTGCGTCCCCGGTGCCTCAGGGCAGGCCTGGCGGGCATGGGCCCGACGTCAGCAGGAAGCAGGCTGGGGCGCGCGCTGTCCAGGGTTATGTAACATTTGGCAGCCGCGGCTTCCCTGATGCTCCCCTCCCCCTCCTGGCCGAAGGTTCCCCTCCTCCCATCTGCGAGTCCCGGCCCGGGGCTCAGCTGCCGTGTTTCTCCATCTCTGTTTGTCTCTGCCGGCCCTGCCTGGCCCTGTTTTCCTGTGTTGTCTCCTCCATCTGAGTCCAGGCTGCACAGGCCTGGAGGGGGGGCCGGAGCGGGGGAGGCGGTCCAGGCAGGGAAGTGCTGGAGCCCGGCCTGCTTTCCATTCAGGCCCCGTGGTCTTGGGCAGCTGCGTGCACCTCCGAGAGCCAGTGTCTGCTCTCGGGTTCGTTCAGGTACAGAGGCAGCTGCAGGGGCCCCGGGCGGCAGAGCAGGGGCCTTGAGGAGCCGGTTCTGGTCTGAGAAACAAGCTAACACGCGCGTCACTCTGGAGAGGGACGTTGTAGAAAGGGACGGGGTAGACAGGCTGTCGGAAAAGGCCTCTCGGAAGAGCTGACAGAGGGGCCTGCACGTGGGCGGAGGGGGATGTCCAGGCAGAGGCCCTGCGGCCCAGGAGGTGGGCCGGTGGGTGGGGCCCAGGGGTCGCTAAGGTAGGACTGTACCAACAGATTGGACTTGGGGTGCTACTTCAAGGGCTTGGGGGTCCCCTGCGGCAGTCGAAGCAGGGCGGCCGCTCTGGGTTGCGGAGCAGCTGTGCAGATGCAGCACGTTCGTACCTGGGACACGCTTGGCGCGTGGTGGCTGCTCCGTCAACATCAGCTGTGACTCCACAGGGACGCCCAGCACATGTCGCGTGTGCGCCTCCCGGTGCTGAGCCGCCGGGCCGCGTGCAGTTGGTGTAACTCCCAGGACGCTCGTGCACCCCGGCCCCCCGATCCCGCCGACGTGGTGGGATTGGGGGGTTGATATCACACTCGCCCGGCGTGGCCTGCTCCACTGGGGAGACCTTTCACCCCAGGAGGACGTGCCCGCGGCCCAGCCCGCAGGCACCCCGCTGCCCGTGGGGATCCCCGCTCAAGTAGCTGGTCACCACCTCCCCCAGTCCCAGGCTGCAGTGAGTCGCCACCCGCTAAAAATAGATTAGAGAAGAAGGGGGAACCCTCAGCCGCACCCGCAGAAGGCACAGCCACAGTCTTCTGCACTCGTGTGGGCTCCAGCGGGGGCGTGGAGGGGGCGCTGGGGTTTGGGGCAGGCTGGGGCAGCCCTGGCCGCGGGCTGGGCGTCCGGTGACCGCGTGAGGACAAGGGCAGGGTGGGGAGATGGCCCTCTGGCCCAGTGTGGGTGGCAGAAGCCGTAACGGGCAAGCGGACTTTCTCTTTTTCCTCTCGGTGTTCCCAGCGGCTGCATCCTGAGGCCCCCGTTTGCTTTGGGTGGAGGTGGGCAGGAAGTCATTGTACCCCCAGGGGCTTGGGGCTGGACCTCAGGGACCCTGAGGCCTGTTCCCAGCCAGGCCATGGTGGGGGCCAGGGTGGGCAGGGCCTGCTGGCGTTCTCTGGCGGGCTGTGCTGGGTGGTGGTCCGGGTGGCTGCCTCCTGGGGCCGGTGGGGGTGGGTGGCAGGGCAGCATATTAGTTTCTTGTTTCCTGTGACAAACTACCACCAGCCAGGTGGCCTAGAACAGCAGAAATTCCTTTTCGTATTCTGGAGCCAGAAGTCCAAAGCGAGGTCTGGGCAGGCCGCCTGAGGGCCCCCAGTGCGAAGTGGGGCCCGGCCTGGTCTCTCCCGCCCCTGGTGGTGCCCGGCCTCCGGAGCCCCCGTGGCTTATAGGTGGCTCACTCCCCTGTGTGCCTCTGTGTCCAATCCCCGCTTATAAGGACACCTCCCTGCTCTAGTCTGACCTCATCTTAACTAATTGTATCTGCTAAGAGCTGATTGCCAAATAAGGTCACGTTCTGAGGTTTGGGTGGACATCTTCTGGGGGACAGTCTCTGACCAAGGACGAGAGGCCTTGCTGAGAGCAGTTGGCACCTTCGGGAGCACCCTGGGCCTTTTGAGAGCGGAAGGGCGCACGCTGGCTGTGTCGGGGTGCCTGTCCTCTGAGGGTGTAGCCCAGCACCCTGGAGTCCTGGGTCTCCTCCAGCCCCCTGCACTCTGCCCCCCACCTCCCGCAACTCTGCAGGGTGTTCAAACTTAGACTCGCTCAGTAGGTCAGTCCTCTCCCCCTGGAAGCGGGTCGGGGTGTAGGGTGTCCGTGATGACTCCTGCCTCCTGGAGCGACCGGCCCCATGCGGTGCCAAGAGGGAGCCACTAATGAGGGACCTTTGCGCCCAAGCTGGGTGGTGCCTGGCGGGAAGAGTCGGGTTCCGGGGACCAGGGCGCTGTGCGGGCGGAAGAGCAGGGCCCAGCAGCGAGGGCTTCCCTTCTGTTTGCCACCACGCCCAGCTCACGGGGCCTCCGGGCCGGTGTGTGTGGCGCCCCGCCCGGCCCTCGCCCAGAGCTGTGCTGCCCGTTCCCGGGCGCCTTCCTCGCCCTGCGTCCAGGTTGGCTCCAGCCGTGGCCGCAGCTCCAAGTCCTCTTAAGACACTTGTTGGTTGGCCTTCCCAGCTAGCAGACCTTGGGGGGCAGCCACCGTGTCTGCGTCATCTGGTTACGTCTTCAGCCCTGGGGCAGTGGCAGCACATAGTAGGTGCTCTGTAACGACCAGTGGAGTGAAGTGGTGAGCCTGTCCCTGGGCTCAGTGGGGTCAGATGAGATGGGCGAGGGAAAGTGCGTGCGTGCGTTGGCGAGGTGCAGGCGGGCAGAAGCGGAGAGCGGTCGGTCCCTGGGCCCCTGGGCAGAGGCCGGTCCTCCTCACCTGCTCTGGAAGGTGGCAGGGTGGCCCGCAGGCTAGGACCTGAGGGAGCGTGAAGCCTCGGGTAAAAATAACCACGGCCGCTGTGAGGAGCGAGGGGGTGGCCCCCCCCCTCCCCCGACCACGTGGCCGGGAGCACCATCCCGCGCAGCTGTGGCGAGGCCTCAGCCCGGGGAGTCCCAGGCTGACAGCCCAGGCCTGAGCCCTGACCGCCGCGCTCCCTGTGCCCCAGGAGAAGGAGAGGAACGCTCGCAGGAAGAAGAAGAAAGCCCCAGCTGCCGCCAGCGAGGAGGCCACCTTCCCGCCTGTCGCAGAGGACGAGGACATGGAGGCATCCGGTGCGAGCGGGAACGAGGAGGAGATGGCGGAGGAGGCTGAAGGTGAGGGCCGGCGGGAGCTGGTCGGTCCCCGGAGCATCCGGCTTCTGCCGAAGGGGCCTCGACTGGCCCGGAGCAGGGGCTGGTGACAGTGATGGTGGTGGCGAGGATGGTGACGGTGGTGGAGGTGAAGGGCTCTGTGCGGGTGGCGCTGACGGTCGTGGTGACGCGCTGCGTTGTGCCCACCGGGCACTGGTCTAGTCAGCCCGTCTGACCTGTGAACCCAGGGCGGGGGGCCCTGCGGACACCTGTCGGCCGACCACCTCTTCTGCTGTCGTATTTCACACCACACGTGGTTTTTGATCTGATCTGGCTTCAAGCGGACCGGTATAAGCGGAGCCAGCCTGTTGGTTGTCACTGGAAAGCTGCGTCATTCAGGCATCGCAACGTGCTGTCCTGTGTGGGGACCTGAGGCTCGGGCGAGTCAGGGTCCTGGCTCAGCACCCACAGGTTCCCCGTCTCAGATGCCGTCTCCCCCGCAGTTAACCCTCCCGGGGAAGGAGGGTGTTGACCCTGCAGGGTCGGCCCCCTCTGTGACGCTGTGTGGGGGCGTCTGTAGATCCAGGAACTGCCCGGCCTGGGCCTCCCGCTCCTGGTCTCCAGTGAGTCCGGCTTTGCCCCCCTTCCCACCGCGTGGCACGGAGAGCCCAGCCCCCGCTTAGCGCAACGCCTCTGCCTCTCCTCCTGCTCAGAGCTGCTCCGCTGGGCCCTGAAGTTCTCCTCCCGTCCCCGCCTGGGGCTTCTTCCTCTTGCTCCTGCTGGCCCGCCCCTGCCGTGCGCCTGGACGGCGTGCGCCTGGACGGCGTGCGCCCCACCTGGCTCTGGATGCGAGGCCTGGGCGAGCGCAGCTCCACTGGCCCAGCACTTGTGCCAGCCCGACCCTCCCTCCGGGCTGTGCGGAGCACCGGGCGTTGGTCCTCTGCGGGCTGGGCTGGGGTGGCGTCTGAGCCTGGCCAGGGTCTGGCGGCCGGATGCGGTGCAGGCGGCGGCTGGGGGGCCCGGGAGCAGCAGCCCGGCGCCCCCTCAGTTACATTGGCCCCTGGGCGTGCGCAGGTGCAGCCCTGGCGGAAGGGAGACCAGCCGGCCTGCCCGGAGGAGCTGGGCCTTGTGAGCCCGCGCGTGCCGGTCACGCACCCGTTGGGAGCTGAGGCTTCTGGGACCAACCGGTGGCCCTGAGCAGATGGTGGTGGCAGTTTAGAAGTCCTTGCACAAACAGGGTGATGTTTCCATCTTACGGATGAGGAAACTGAGGCCCAGGGACTAGGGAGTCGCTCAGCGGGGTGTCCTGTAACTGGTAGACGTAGGGTCCCCAGGCAGCCAGCGTTTACTGGGTACCCGTGGCCCCCGAGACCAGGACCGGAGAGGTGAGGTAGGTTCTGAGGGAGGACCTGAGGTCACCCCGATGGAACCTTCCAGAGACCCCAGGGGACAGGCGGCGGGGGCCTTGTTGCACCCGGGCGGGAGCTGGAAGGCTCAGGGCAGGAGGGAGCCTGCGGCCTGGAGCAGAGCCTCTCCTGTGACAATGGAGTGAGAGCAGCGGCGTAAGTGAGCCTAACACGTCGGGAGTCAGCGTGGTTGGCATCCCACCGCTCACAGGCGAGGAAACTGAGGCACAGCGGCCACCCAAGGCCGCCCAGCTGGCAGTTTGCAGGCCAGGATTCACACTTGTTCAAAGCGCTGGTTCTCAGCCACGGGTGGGGGGTGGCCACCGGGCCCGCAGTCCTCTGGTGCTCACGCCTGGGATCCGATGTGCACACGCTGCCCAGGTGTCAGCTGTCCGTTTTATAGACGGACAGGCAGGCCTTGGGAGTTAAGGCACTTGTCTTGGGACCTCAGCACTGGTCCCCGCCGTCCTTTGTCTGATCTTGTGACTCCAGAATGGGGGAGTCAGCTGGCAGGGGCCGGAAGCCGAGTGGTGCTAGGGTCCCCCTGCCCTTGCCCCCATGCACTGTGGCCTCAGGCCGATGACTTCCCCCCTCTGTGCCTCAGTTTCCTCACCCGCAAGCGGGAATGGTGGTTATTGCCCCCTTAGAGGTGATGGGGAGTCACGTGAGTCGTGCACGTACCGAGCTGTGTCCGGACAGAGCTCGGCACCCCCAGAACAAGCCCGGGTTGCTCCTGTTGGGTTATTTGTAGAAGGGGTCCCCCTGCTCTGGGTCTTGCAGAGGGAAGAGGGAGAGGCCAGGGGGCCTTGGGGGCTAAGGAAGCCTTTGTTTAGGGCCCCAGGGCCCCCGCTGGCCTGGCTGCACGCCTGAGGGGTGAGGTCCTGGGGGCCGGGAGCCAGAGCAGCGAAGGGCTCCCTTCCCACCCCGGGGGACCCCGCGTTGGCCCAGGGCTGTGGCGGGTCACCTAGGGCTGCTGGTGTCCAGAGTCTAGAGGGCGAAGTGTGTCGGTTCAAGGACGGAGCAGTTGGCCCAGGACAGCTGAGCGGCCAGTCCAGCCGCAGGGGGCTCTGGTGCTGCCCGTTGACCCCGCCTCCCTGGCCACCCCAGTCTCCCCACTCCTGCTGCTCACGGCACCTGGCTTCTAACCCTTCTCTCACTTCCTTCCAGCCGTGCCCGCCTCTGGGATGGAGGTGCCCAGAGGGGAATGCAGTGGCCCAGGTACGGATGCGGCCGTCTGGCCGAGGGGGCGGGGGGCACCCTGAGGTCACCTGCCCCTCTGCAGTGGGCCCCATTTCTGCGAGCAGCCCCTGTGTGCCGCCCCGGCCTCCTCCGTCCGCACCCCCAGGGCGGAGGCCGTTCCCCAGGCTCCCCAGGTCGCTGCGTTGGCTCAAGCGTCCTGTTGCTTTTCACGGGCATCCTGTCCGTGACTCTCAGCAGCAAGTGGGGTCTTTCAGCGTCCCCTCCACTTGACAGAAAAGGGGGAGATGGAAACCCAGAGAAGTGCTGGAAGTGGTTTTAAGGCCAAAGAGCCGGGTCTGGAGCAGAGGTGCCTTAGCCCTCGGTCTGCACACACAGGCAGCCGTGCGACCGCTCCTGTCACCCGCAGTGTACCCGGCCCCTCCAGGGACAGACAGGGGTGCAGGCGCTGTGGCTGCTGCCCCCAGGTTCCTCCGAGGTCACTGCCCCCATCCCATTGTCCTGTTATGAGGACGAGGATGATGACACAGCAGCACACAGCCACCAGGTAGTTACTAGAAGCTCTTCGGTGTCAGGTGGTGAGGCCACGGCACGCTGAGCCGCTGCCCGGAGTCGGGGAGGGGGAGGCAGCGTCCACCTCCCCCCGCAGCCCTGCGCCCGCTCAGCCGCCCCTCTCTGCCCCACAGCCGCGGTCAACAACAGCTCCGACACCGAGAGCCTCCCCTCGCCCCGCGCGGAGGCGGCCAAGGACGCCAAGGACCCGGGGCAGAACGGGCCCAAGCCCCCGCCCGCCCCCGCCACCGACCTGCCGCCCCCCGAGCCGCCCACCCCGCCGCCCGAGGACGCCCCGGCCCTGGCGCAGCCCGCCCCGGCCGCCGACGCCGCTGGCCCGCCCACACCCCCACCGGCCCCTGCCGCGCCCACTGCGCCCCCTCCTGCGGACCCCAAGGAGGAGGAGGAGGAAAAGGCCGTCGTGGCGCCCCCGGCGTTGGAGGAGGGGGAGGAGCAGAAGCTGACTGTGGCCCCCGAGCGGGCAGGGGACGGGGGCCAGGAGGAGGAGCCGGCCGAGGGGCCTCCTGCTGAGCCCGTCCAGCCCGAGTGCACGGAGGAGGCCGCGGAGGACGGGCCCGACAAGGCCAAGGGGGTGCCAGAGGCTGGCGCCAAGCCCGCGCCCGAGGGGGCCCTCAAGGTGGAAAAGAAAGAGGGAGGGGGAGCCCCTGCGGGCAAGGCGCCCGCGGGCAAGGGCTCGGGGGCCCCGCAGGACAGCGACTCCAGTGCCACCTGCAGCGCTGACGAGGCCGACGAGCCGGAGGCGGGTGACAAGAGCAGGTGAGTCGCCCTGTCTTCCCGCCCTGCGCACCCAGGCGGCTCGGCCACTCCGTGCTGCCCTCGGGGCGCGTGGGCTGCGATGGAGGCCGACCCAGGAGGTCCCGGAGGGGAGAGGGCGGGGGGCCTCCCCCAGGAGGTGGCCGCTGAGCTGGGTCGCAGGGACCACCCCGCCCTCCCTTAACTGCCACGCGGCTCCTGGTGCGGGGTGCCTGTCCCCCAGTCCCGGCGCGCTGATTTCTCGTGCTGCCAGCAAGGACACTTGGGGACCCTGGGGCCCTGGAGGAGCCGGAGCTCTTCCACCCGAGTCCGGGCTGAGGGCGGGGGGGGTGGCATGAGGCTCCCTCCGGCCCCTCCGGATGGCGTGAGGACTTGTTTGCTGGGCAGGCAGGGAGGCCGTGTTCATTTTGACTGAAAGCATTCCCTCTCCTCGCGTCCGTGGGGGACGTTCAGGGCGGACGGAGAGGGAGGAAAAGGTGACTTTCAAATCCGAGGTGTTCGCTCGGAGCCGCCTCCTCTGCCCCGGGACTCACCGTGGGGCGTGTTAAAGCGGCAAGTTCTGGAACCTTCCCTAGGAAGGCCCAGCACGGTCTCCGGGTCTCCATATGGTCCCCCAAAGTGGGTCTCCGGGTCTCCATATGGTCCCCCAAAGTGGGTGCTTCCTGGGTCCTTGGTGGTCACTGCTGGCCGGACAAACAGCTGGCCTGTTTGCTAAGTGAAGGCCGGGCCGCGGCTTCCTGAGGGCGCAGCTCAGAAATCGGTGCTCACGGCGGTTCCGTCTGCAGGGCGGGGCCCTGGGCCAAGGCCTGGGCGGAGGAGTCCGGGTGGGCAGCTCTCCACCCGCTCCCGGGCTGCACGGACAGCCACAGCGATGCTCTCGGCAGGTGCGCGTGGGGCTCCTGGGACCCCCACACCAGTAAGCGGCCTCCAGAGTCTGCCTGGGGCACACGTGGCCAGCCCAGACCCAAGAGCTGGGAGGGGTGGCCTGAGGCCGTCAGCCCCCGGGGAGCCCCCAGCCAGGCCCGAGGCTCGCTGGGCTCCTCTCGGCCTTTCCCCACTCCTCTAACAGCCCCGCCCAGGGACGTGTCCTTTCCTCCCCGGCTGGTCTGGCTTTCGTCCAGTCTTCCTGCCTGAATGTCCAGCATTCGATCCTCTGGGAGTAAGAGTCCTGGGCGGGATGTCAGGACACCTGGTTCGTCACACCCTGGGTGACCCGGGCCAGTCCTCCACCCTCAGCCTGAGGCTGGACCAAGGCCAGCCTGCTGACCTCTTCCTGGCTGGCAGCCCGCCACCCCGCCCGGCCGAGAGGTGCGTCAGCATGGGCCCTGGCAGCCAGGGCCTCCCGGAAGGGCCGGTGGGGTGGGTGGGCCCTGGACAGCCCCGGGTCCTGGCCGCCTGCCCCCTGCCCTCCTCCCGCAGCCCATGGCAGTGAACTGGGCATCCCCGGACAGATGCAGAACGCTGCCGGTTCTGGCCCCGGCCGGCGACTCAGAGAGAAACCGTACCCTGCTGTACTCGCCGTGACTGCCAGGCAGCTGTCCCGGGAGGTGTTTGGCCAGCGGCCAGAGATGCTGGCTCTGATCGCAAGGCCTGAGCTCGCCCGCCCTTCCCTAGCCCAGTTCCCAGAGAAGGTGCCCGGGTACCTCCTGGGAGGGCTAGGCCTTCGGAAAGGCCCTCCCCTGGGGCCCAGCTTTCGCATCTACGAGGTGGGGTGGGTGTCCTCACCTAGGGGTGGTTGGGAGGGTACCGGAGTACTGCCCATGAGCTGCCAGCCTGGTGCCAGGCCCACCGTCGGTGCCCAATGAAAAATGTGCTGCCCGCCTTTGGAACTACTTCAGGGACCCCCAAGGCATCTCCAGGAGGGGCCTAGAGTGTGGCTTCTTCAGCTGAGGCTGTGGAATTTTGAGAGAATTGTCGCAGCACTTTCTCTTTGGTTTCTTTTCTCCGAGAGTGTAACTCGAGCCCCAGTGTGCGCCAGGCACCAGGCTGGGCTTGCGGGGGCTGGGAACGGGGCGGGCAAGGTCCTGAGTCAGCGGCGCTTCCAGTCTCACGGCTGTGACTAGCCTGAAACTGGAGCAGCAGAGGCGGAAGGTGAAGGCTCACGTGTCCCGTGGCTGACGGGCGGGCAGTGGGCTGGAGGATGGGAGCAGTCAGGAGGCGACAGGGAAGGATGGGTGACTAGAGTCGCAGAGCAAGGCTCTGGAGCGAAAGCCGCGTGAACCGCCCATGCAAAGGGCCTGTGGCAGAGTGGCCTTTGTTCAGTAGACAGTGAAGAGGCCAGCAGAGTGGGGTGGGGATGAAGGGGGCAGGAAAGGAGGTTACAGGTGGACAGGGCCCTGCGGGTCGGGTTGAGGAGTTGGGGCTTCACTGGGATCACCAGGGTTCCCGGGTGGGCACTGTTCACAGGCCAGCCTTCACTGTCCTCCTCGCCCAGCTTGGTGGCAGAGAGTATGGAAGCCCAGCGATAGTGGGGAGACTGAGAGGGGTGCAGGCACAGGCCCATGGGCCCCTCCCCCTGCCGTGGCCTTCTGGGCGGGGGAGTCAAGGCACAGTGACAGGAAGGTGGCTTGACCCGGTTAGCCCCAGGAGCTGCACTGTGCGGCAGTGACAGTTCTCATGCCCCTTCACAGGTGAGGACACTGAGGCACAGTTGGTGAAGTGCGGGGCCGAAGGCAGGATTCGAGCCCAGAGGTGCAGCCCCGGCTGCCCCAGCCCCGCCTCGCCGGGGTCCCCTGGCTGCCCCTCCCGGGTCACGTGGGCCGTGCCAGGCTCCCCAGTCCCTTTCCCGCCCGGCCTGCAGAGAGGAAAATAAAAGCTGCCGTGTTTTAAGGAAACGAAGGAGCGGGAGGGCAGGCCGAGCGCAGGAGGAGGGTCCCTGGACGTGGCCCCCACCCCGACGAGGTCGCTGGGGTGAGGGGCGGTGGGGCCCCAGGAGTGCCGATCATCTCCTGGTCTCCCGGGGCTCCAGACCCTCCGCGGCCAAGGGTCAGAGCAGCCTTGTTCGCGGTGCCACCCTCCGCGGTGAGGTCAGGATGGCACGGGGACCCCCCTCGTGAACTGTGGGGTGTGGGGTGGGACGCTCCTGTCTTACTCCAGGGAGGCCTGCCAGTGTGGCCCCCAGCAGGTGCTCCCCGCCCCCACCGGCCCCCTGCCTGGGTGTGGAGCCCTGGGGAGACCAGGCAGGTCACTGGCTGGTTGACAGTCAGTGCGATACAGACACTGGGCTCTTAAGTGCCTTGTGGGGAGACAAAGTTACGTTCACTCAGGTACGAAGCTCATGTTTTAACTAAGACTTACAAAGCAAGTAGTAACAGAACATTGTTACTTCATCCTTAGAAATGCTACAGTTAAAATAACAACCCTTTGATGCCGAGCCTAGCGTACATAAGGATCTTCTTTAGGTTGGTTTTGTAGCAGCTGTGTCGGGATCTACAAGGTCTGTCCCGGAAGTATCAAGCCAATGTCGATATAATTAAAAGTTTTCGAGGCCGATACTTGGGGACAGACCTCATACCTCACATCCAGCTAGAAAGTGTGCATTTCGCTGGCTTGTAGTGTATTCACAGTTGTGAAACCATCACCGCTGTTCAGTTCCACATTTTCATTACTGCTTGCTCCTCCCCTGCCCAAAAAAGCCCCAAAACTCATACCCATCAGAAATCACTTCTCAGTGACTCGGGGTTTGCCATCATCCTGGCGGATCTCTGTCTCCGTGGATTTGCCTGTTCTGGGCATCACTTATCAGTGGAGTCATACAGTGTGTGTGGCCTTTGTGCCTGGAGTCTCTCACCCAGGGTCACCCAATTGTGGCAGGTGTCGGAGCTGCGTTCCTGTTCTTGGCTGAGTAATATTCCAGTGTGCGGCTGGAGGCTAGACCACGTTCCATTTCCCCACTCGTCTGTTTTTGGACATGTGGGTGGTTGGCTCCTTTTGGTGATCTCGATGGTGCTGCCGCTGTGACCTGGTGTCTGTGGGCTGAGTCCTGGGTTCTCTTGGGCACACACGGCAACTGCCGGCGGGCTGGGGTCGGGGGTGAGTCTGGGACTTGCTTCTGGAGGAGCGGTTTCCAGTGGAGGCTGCCATGCATTCATCACTTGAACCTCAGGTTCACGAACGGAGGCACTTAAGTGGCACGAGGGGAGGGGCTGCTGGGCGTGGGGTGTCCAGGCAGGCGGGATGGGCCTGGGCCTGGGCCTGAGCCAGGGACAGAGGAAGGACAACAGCCGCAGGAGGGGCCTCCGGTGGTCCTCGGAGTGCCAGCAGACCTGAGGGTCAGGAGGGGAGAGGACAGGAGGCCTGTGGAGGCCCGGGGTGTGGCAGAGTCGGGATGACCCCTGCTCCAGCCCCCCTGTATCATGCTGCCGGTGGCCGCGTCTGCTCACCCAGGCTTGCAGCAGATGCTGGTGCCCTCAGGACCGTCATGGTCCGTGGTCCCCGCCGACGAGGGCACGTAGGCTGCTGAGTGTCATGTTGTTGGCTCAGCTCCATCTGCCCTTCATCAGGCTTCAGGCCCCGCTGGGCGCTGGGGGGCGTGAGCGTCCCTGGTCTTACCTCCAAGTTGGCTGCTGTGACCGACATTCTGAGTGTGTCAGTAAGGTCAGAGCACACAGTAGGGGATGTGCCTGGGGGCACACTTAGTTGTGCTTTCTGGCTAAATCCCAGACTCCAGCCGACACCCCCTGCTGGTTGCTTCCTCCCCTCAGCTGGCTCTGGGACCCTGGGCCCAACGGGAGCTCAGCACGCAGGCCGCCCCGGGGGACTCCAGCTGGGCTGGGACACGGTAGCCCCTGAGGCAGGCACTGGAGCCAGAGCTTGGGCACCCTGGAAATCCCTGAAGACTGCCTGAAGGAAGCAACACTCGAGCAGCTTGGGAATGCCCCCCCACCCCCGGCAGCCCCTCCACCCCCTGGTGCTGGGCACCACGGGCCTGGGCTGGTGCAACCCTTTGCTGGGCACCTGTCCTGACCTGCGTGTGCCATGGGCAGCCCTGACGGTCAGTGGCAGGCGGCTGTGGCTCCGCTTTGGGGACAAGGCCCCCACGGACCCATCTGATGGGCGGGGTCAGTACACTGGCCTCTAAACAAAAGCCTGCGGCCCTCCCGCCGGTAGCTTCTCGGTAGATGGTGTGGGGGTGAGACTGCAGCTGGTGGAGCATTCTCGTTCAGTGGGTGGGCACCCCGGCCCCGCCGAGCCCCTCGTGTGTGGGTGGTAACCCACCTGCCGAACCCCCAGAGTCTCCGGCTCTGTCCGCAGGGCCCTGCGTCGGGGCTTCCCTGGGCCTGGGCAGGAGGAAGGAGCCCCTCCGCGCTTTCCCACCCGCAGAGAGCAGCAGTGTTCTCAGGCTGTACCCTGATGACCCTGGGCGTCACCCCCTCCCCCCGCCCCCATGGTGTGGGGCCGGGGCCGGGGCACCGGCTGAGAGCCACCTGACATCTGTCCCCCTCAGGCTGCTGTCACCGCGGCCCAGCCTCCTCTCACCGACGGGCGACCCCAGGCCCAGTGCCTCCACCCAGAAGCCGCTGGACTTGAAGCAGCTGAAGCAGCGAGCAGCCGCTATCCCCCCAATCGTGAGTGCTGGGGGGGGGCCCCCACCCCCTACTCTGAGCAAGGCCGCAGCCCCTGCCTGGCTGCCTCCACTTCCCGAGAAGGGCCGGGCAGGGCCGCACCTGCAGCCACCTGTGTCCTGGAGACGCAGCTCCGGGCGGGGCCTCCACCCTCTGTCTCCCCACCAGCCCCCCTGGAGCCAGCGTGACTCCCTGAGGGACCCCACTGCTGCCTCACCTGCTAAGGGTTCCCCAGTGCCCGGCACTGGGCCTTGAGAAGGCGGGAAGTGCCCGCCTCCCTCAGAGAGAAGGGTGGCGACCCTTCTGCTCCGCACAGGAGGTCCTGTGCGAAGGTTGTCGCTCTGGAGATGCCCCAGGCCCAGCAGCAGCCCCTGCCCCGAGGCAGCCCCGTTCCCCTCAGGGAGGGACAGAGGTGCCGCCCGCTCGCAGAGCCTGGGCACAGCCCGCAGGTCAGTCGCCATCTCTCTGAGACCCAGAGAGACTAGGCATCGGGCAGGCTGGGGAGAGCTGCCGGGCACCCGGGGTTCGCGGGCGTGCTCCCCAGGTTCCATTCGGGGACCTGCCAGCCAGGCCCTCGGGCTGTGTGCAGCCCCTCGCGGGTGGTCGCCGCTCCTGGCCTCACTCCAGGGCTGGTTTCCCTTGACCTCTGGGGCCGGTCAACAGCCTGGAAAGATGGCCGTCTCCCTCCGTAGGTCACCAAGGTCCACGAGCCCCCTCGGGAGGACACGGCTCCGCCTAAGCCCGCTGCCCCTGCGCCGCCGCAGCACCTGCAGCCCGAGAGCAGCGCCCCCGAGCCGCCGGGCAGCAGTCCTCGGGGCAAAAGCAGGAGCCCCGTGCCTCCCGCGGACAAGGAGGGTAGGTGCCAGGCCGAGGGCGCTCCGCAACCCCGCGGCTGCGCTGAGTGGGGGGCCGTGGGGGGGCGGCAGGGGCCTGGGGCCTGTGCTGGCGGCCCGTGGGTGCTTCCTCCCGTGGGCCTCAGCCAGGAGCTGGGCCTGAGGTTTTCCTTCCGGAAACCAGAAATCTCTTTGCACGGGACACTCGTTCGTTTCCCAACCCTGGCAGCTGGTGGGAAACCTGAAAACCTCGTGTCCGCGCTTGAGCGCCTGGGCCCCAGCCCCCAGCCCGTGTGGTTCGGTCCTGGCGTGAGGGAGCTTCTGGACCCCAGGCAGGGCTTCTGGGCCCTGCTAGCCCGTGGGCGCCCCTCCCGACCTTCCCCAGGCCGGGGTCGCGGGGCCGTGCGGCACGGCCCCACAGGAGGTCGAAGTCGGCAGACGGGGCTACGCTTTTCTGGGTCTCCTGTCCCTGCCGCCTCCCCTCTGGGCCAGAGCGTTTGATAGACACCCACAGCGGCCAAGCAGCATACTGGCTGTGGGGCTCGGTCAGGGGACAGGGGGCGTCCCTGCCCGGGGAGCTGCTGCTCCTGAGAGAGGACATTACACCAGGCCTATGCGAGAAGGCGGGGTGACCTGAGAGCAGTTCACGCAACGGAACAAGTGGGGCAGGGGCACCGTGGGCTGCGGCAGTTATGGGAAGGGCACGACTGACGTAGGAAGGAGCCCGGGCAAAGGCCCTGGGGCGGAGGTGAGCTCAGGGCGTTGGAGGAGCTCAGGGCGGATGGAGAAGGCTATTTCGGCTGGACTCCTGGCTCGGGGGCCGTGGAGATGGAGCCCAGGGAGCAGTGAGCCCTGCTTCCTTCTGAGGGCGAGCCAGCAGGACCCGCTGCTGGGCCCACGCATGGGGAGCAGGGCAGGGTGCCCGTCTTCTCTCAGGACCTTGCCCGCCACCCAGGCTGGGCCTGGACACCCCTTGGCGGGAGTGCGGTGTGAGATGCAGGGTCTGCTCTGAAAGGACAGTCCTCGTTTGGGCACCAGCCCAGGGTGGGCAGGTACCTAGCGACGTCAAGGGCCCACATGGCTTTGGGCTGGGCTGGGCTGTGCTGCTCTTAGGCGGCTGGGACAGGTCCCGGGTCCTGTCCTGGGGAACAGGAGCCGCCGCCTGCGGTGTTTGAGTCTGGCCCTCGGCGCGTTTCTGTGGCAGGGGCTGTGTCCTGCAGCAGCTCCCCACTGGGCATGGCGCGCCGGGCGTCAGGCTCCCTGCACGCTTCCCTAGAGGCCGGGCTGCGCTGGCGCCCTCAGTGGGAACCGTGCGCCCCGTGCTGCTGCTCTGGTCGCTGGGACGCGCACGCAGCAGCACAGCGAGGCTGACCCCTGGGCGCCCGGGGGCCCAGCTGGAGGAACAGGCTGTCCCTCGAGGTGCCCGGCCTGGCTCTGCCCAGGTTTCTTTTCCAGCCCTGGAGGTCCCCCACCCTCCAACAGCACAAAGCAGCCCAGGCACTTCCAGGCCAGGAGACATGGCCTCCAGCCCCTTGGGGTGCCCCACAGGTGGAGGTGGCCTGAGATGTGGCATCGGCCAGCCTTTCCCCTCATGAAAGGCCCAACAGGCCCTCAGTGTGTCCCCGTCGCCCAGCCGTCATCTCCCCTGGGCAGGTCCTCAAGCTGCACCCCCATTCTTCAGCAAGAGGCTCAGAGCTTGGGGCAGATGTCAGCAGGACACCCCTGACTTCCCGGGCCTCTGGCCGCCTTTGCGGTGTCCCCAGGCCTAAGAAGAGGGGCCAGTCGCTGCCCCTCTTTGTGGGCAGAGTTTGAGTGAGGCTAAGGTCTCAGTCTGGCCACGGCTCCCTCTGACACTTGCCGGCCAAGGGCCTCTACTCAGGTGACCTCCCCTCCCTGAGCCCGAGTGGCCCTTGTGGCCCTGGCGACAAGTGTGGTCCCGTCCCTGCCGGGGGTGGCGCTTTGAGGGTCAAAGCACCGTCCAGCCAGGGCAGCATCTCCCTCTGCGGTCCTCTCGTTCTCGGCTGGCTGCCGGGAGACAAAGAGGTCAGATCCTGGCCCAGCCGGACGTTAGAGGTGACCTCTTGGAACTGTGCCTCCGCCCCTCAGCCTGGTGGCCGTCTTCTTACCGCAGGGCGTGGGGCGCACGTCCGGCCTCCAGCCGCCCCCGCTACCCCTCACGCAGCTGCCCGGCCACCCGCGGCGTTTGTCAGGGGCCCTTTCCGGGGAGGGCTGGCTAGTGAGGACTTCAGGCTGCGCCGGCCAGGCTGTCATGAACGTGCAGGTCTGCCGAAGGCGACCTGGCTCTAGCACCAGGGGTGTAAAATTAGGCGCAGGTCCCCCGGCCACCACGGGCCCCCATGGTTGGGAGGTGTGTCCCGGGCTCCCCGCTTGCCTGTGGCCCGTAGCATTGACATCAGAAGCTTCCTGGGATTTCAAGAGGTTTCCCCCAACCCTCAGCCCCCGCGGTGCTCAGCGGAATGTCGCAGGGCTCGAGCGGTGCCTGGCCCACATGGGGGTGGGGGGCTTCCACCCGGGAGCCCCGCTCCCGCCCAGGGCCATGCTGTGGGCGCAGAGAGGGGCGGGGTTGGGTGGAAGCGCTGATGCTCCGGGATTGCTGAGAGCTGGCAGAACACGGCTGACGGCCCCACCTTGTCCCCTTGGCAGAGAAACCCGTGTTCTTTCCGGCCTTTGCAGCTGAGGGCCAGAAGCTGCCCGCAGAGCTGTCCTGCTGGGCATCGGGCCTGCCCTTCCCCATGCCGCCTCGCGAGGTCATCAAGGCCTCCCCGCACGCCCCCGACCCCTCGGCCTTCTCCTACGCTCCCCCGGGTGAGTAGCTCGCCTGAGCCTGGCTCTGCAGCCACCGCCGCTGCAGCTCCGTGCAGGGGGTCCGAGTCCAGTCCGGTATGGTCTGGAGATGTGAGAAACCCGAAGGGGTGCGGGTGAGGTCGCTGTTGACCAGGAGCCCTGGGCAGGGCTGGATGGGGAGGCGGCTCTGTCTCCCAGCAGTGAGTGCAGAGCTAGGGGCGGGCAGGTGGAGAGGAAGCCAGGGGAGGGAGGAAAGGGGTGATGCTGTGTTTACAGGCACAGCCAGGGGGGGCCTGAGGCCCTTCCGGTTTCTGCAGGCCTGTTGGGCCCACCACAGCTGTGCTGAGCAGAACTGATCCGAAAGGCCACGTGGGCCAGGAATGCAGCAAGGAAAGACATGCCAGGCAGAGGGAACAGCATGTGCAAAGGGCCAGGGGCAGGAAAGAGCAGGTGAAGCTTAGGGACAGCATCAGGCAGCTGCAATGGAAGCCTGGTGCCCCGTGAGCCTGCGAGGCCACCGCCCCAGGTCAGGTGGCCCTGGAAGCCGTGTCGAAGGGTCGGACTCTGTTCTGGGGGACAGTGGGAGCCATAGAAGGTCCAGGGCAGGGCAGGATGTGAAGCCCTGACTCCGTAAAAGGTCCCTGTGGCTTCTGCGAGGGGAATTGACTCCTCGTTGCAGGGTAACGTGGAAATGGGGTCACGCACTGCAGGGTTTGAGCAAGAGTCGAGAGGGACTTGGGCCAGGGCCAGGGCGGGTCTAGGTGGCTTCGTCCTCCCTGGGGAGTGGCGTCTGAACCAGGCACCCAGATGTTCATGAGCAGCTCGCAGAGCCCTGTGGATGCCCCCCCACCCACGTGGGACGGGGCAGAGGTGGGGGAGGCCGGTGGGGGAGCAGGGACCTGGCCTGGCTTAAGGACCCATGATGGATGGATATGTGCCCTGCAGGTCACCCGCTGCCCCTGGGCCTCCATGACAGCACCCGGCCCGTTCTGCCACGCCCTCCCACCATCTCCAACCCCCCACCCCTCATCTCCTCCACCAGGCACCCCAGCGTCCTCGACAGGCAGGTGGGTGCCGTGTCCTGGGTGAGGTGGGAGGGGTAGCCCCCCAGGCATTCACAGCACAGCCCCTTTCTCTCTCGGGGCTCCAGTCTTACCATCTATAAAGTGGGGGACACTGGGCCCAGCGGTGCTGGGTGGGGGTGGGGGCCAGTACCCTTCACGGTCACAGCTTTTCGGGGGTCCAGCCTGGCTGAAGTCCGCCCTGGCCTCCTGCAGGGAAGAGGAGGGCTGCACTCCGCAGCCGCACTGTGCGGCCCTGGCAGACTGCGCAGCCTTGCTGCCTTAGTTTCCCCTCGGTGAAGTGGCAGCTCACAGGCTCTCAGAGGCCGGCCTTGCTGAGCTGCAGTCCAGCCCGGTCTGCCCCTCGGCCTCTGACCTGCCCCGCGCGGGGGGTGGAGGCTCCGCAGCGTCCAGTGGGGCCTTGGAGCTGGGACTGGAGCCCCAGGTCTCCGACCTGCTGGGATTCCCAAGGTCACCCCCTTGGGTCCTTGTCATAGGGGATGTTGGGGTGCTCAGCTGGGCCACGGCATCTGGTAGCAGGATTGCTAGGGCCCTGTGACCCCTGTGACCTCTGTCCCTGCAGGGACTGTCGGTGCAGCTCCATGTCCCGTACTCTGAGCATGCCAAGGTGCCCGTGGGCCCCATCACCATGGGGCTGCCCCTCGCCATGGACCCCAAGAAGCTGGGTAAGGATCCCCCCAGATGGCCCAGGCTCGGTCCCAGTTGTCCCTGGGGATCCCAGCTGTCTGTGCTGGGGGGTTGAGGGAAGGCAGCGTGACCCTGGCGCTCTGGCCCCAGCTCCCAGAGGCTGGCCCAGCCCCGAGGAGGGCCGGGTGGGGCCCCGTCCCTGTGACACACAGCTCATTGCTCTCCTCTGTCCCCAGCGCCCTTCAGCGGAGTGAAGCAGGAGCAGCTGTCCCCACGGGGCCAGGCTGGGCCACCGGAGAGCCTGGGGGTGCCCACGGCCCAGGAGACGTCCGTGCTGAGAGGTGGGGCCTGGGGTCTGCCCTGTATCCCCAGCGGCTGCCCCTCCAGTCCTTGAGGGTTGAGGCAGGAATGGGAGGGACTCTGTCCTGAACAATTGTCCCCTCACCATTTAGGCCCAGAGGTCCCTGTCCCCTGAGACTCTGAGGGGGGCTTACAGTGTACAAGGAGCACAATCAGGGTGGCTCTCGAGCCTGGGACGTGGGGGTCCACAGACACCCCCTCAGCCCTGTGTCTCCCATCTTCCAGGGACGTCTCTGGGCTCGGTTCCCGGCGGGAGTATCAGCAAGGGTGTCCCTGGGGCACGGGTGCCTGCGGAGAGTCCTGTCTCCTATCGCGGCTCCATCACCCACGTGAGTACCTGGGGCGCAGCCGGAGGACCTGCTGGGGCCAGCGGTGGCCCTGGCTGTAGACAGAGCAGCAGGGTGCCGTCCTGCTGCCCCCAAAGGGCACCCGAGTCCTGGGCGGGTGAGCGTGGAGCAGGTGTGTCGGAGTGCCCGGTGCTTCCATCTGAGTCAGGCACGGGGCTGAGAACGCGCGGGGGGCCGAGGCCTCAGGCATGCAAGCCCTGCAGGAATCTCGGGGAGGCATCCCGGGCCCGGGTGCAGCGTGTGCGAAGGCGGAGGGCGGGAGGGCTCCTAGTTGTGCATCCTGCCGTGTAGTGACTGGCTCACCACCGCTGTGTACACCTGTCGCCCCAGACCCGGACGGGGCTGCACGTTCGTTTTAACAAGTGTGGGGGCAGCCGCGGGGGTCGGGGGCGTCTCGCAGCTCCCAGGTGGTCGGGAAAGCTCAGGGCAGCAGGTTGCCACCTGACCCCACAGGGAGCCCGGTGTGCCTGGTCCCTGGCTGTGCGCACAGTAGGTCCCCACATCATTGGCCAGGCTCTTGATGTCGCAGACAGAAAAGAGGGACCTGGGGACAGCTTGTCTGTGCTGGACACCTTGAGAGTCGCGGGCACAGGCTGTTCGGTGGGGGTCCAGGTGAAGCGCAGGGAGGCAGAGGGACAGCAGGGCTCAGCCGGCAGCTCGGTGGTGCGACCCCCCCAGCGTGGCCCCCACTTGCCTTCCCGGAGGTCACCCAGGGCGGGTTGCTGGCGTGCGGGTGTGGAGGGTACCCGGAGCCCGTGCGGGGCGTGCGGGCCGACACCTGGGGGAGCTCACGTGCTCCGCACCCGCAGGGCACGCCGGCGGACGTGCTGTACAAGGGCACCATCACCAGGATCGTCGGGGAGGACAGCCCCAGCCGCCTGGACCGCGGCCGGGAGGACGGCCTGCCCAAGGGCCACGTCATCTACGAGGGCAAGAAGGGCCACGTGCTGTCCTACGAGGGTGAGCCTGCGGGGCCCGGGCTGGGTGCAGGCCGGGGCCCCTGGGTCGTTGCGCGTCACGGGAACCCGCTCTGGCCAGCAGAGCCTGACCTGGTGTGTCTGGAGCTGGTCCCCAGGGGTTCAGGAGAGCAGGCCCCTTCCCACTTCCTCACGTCGAGGAAGCAAGTTGGCAGCCCGCCTTTCGGTGGCAGAGTGAGAAACTGAGGCCCGGGCCTCCTGCCCAGCACCTGTGGCAGCCACGTGGGTGGCCAGAGCAGGGACATCCAGACTGGCCCTCGCCCCCTTGCTCCCCAGGCCCCTAAATTGCCTCTCTGGTGGGCAGGGTGGGTGCCCGTTCCTCTCCAGCCACCTCCGCCCGTGCCCGGCTGCCACCCCCCCCCCCCGGGGAAACCGAGGCAGCACCACGTGGATGAAGCACACTGGCATGTTTGCGCACATGGCCTCTCCTGTTCCGTCTCAACAGAGACCGTGTTGAGATGCATGGGCGGGTCATGTGTGCGCACACGTTTGGGTGCTCATGTTCTGTCATATGGCAGCCCGTGTGTGGGTACCTCTGCGTACAGACTCGACTCACACACCAGTTGTGGTCAGAGACGTACCTGCTTACAGCACAGCCTGGCAGGTGGCCCGCCCGCCTGCCCCCTCGGGTCGTTGTCCCAGAAGGGCTGAGGGACCAGAGGGCGGGCCCCATGGGCCCCAGCCCCTGAGCTGGGGTGCAGGTCATGGACCCTGAGGGGCGCACCCCCAGCTGCTTTGCTGGTCCCGGGCCTGTGTGTGCGACCCTCCGTGGCTGCCCCTCACCTGGTGCTTGGCCTGGTCTCCAGGTGGCATGTCCGTGTCTCAGTGCCCCAAGGAGGACAGCAGAAGCAGCAGCTCAGGCCCCTCACACGAGACAGCTGCTCCCAAACGCACCTACGACATGATGGAGGGTCGCGTCGGCAGGGCCCTCACCTCGGCCAGCATCGAAGGTGGGTTCGGCGCCCGGCGCCCGGCCCCAGGCCACGTAGGAATGCCAGCCGCGGGGGCTGGACGCCCCCAGCGGGGAGCAGGTGCCTCCCTGTGCCCCTGGCGGAGGGTGGGGGTGGCGGGCCCTGCCTTGCAGGTGGGAAAACGGAGGTCCTTTCTGGGCCCCGGGGGTGGGACACTCCCTTGCTGGGTCCTGCGGGGACAGCTGTGAAGCCGTAGGGACCCCCTGTTGGGCGGGGCTGCACCCCAGCCCCGTCCCTGTCTGAGGCGGGCTGGGGACTCAGGTCGCTGCACTGGCGCCTCCGCCTCCCAGGTCTCATGGGCCGAGCCATCCCGCCTGAGCGGCACAGTCCCCACCACCTCAAGGAGCAGCAGCACCACATCCGCGGCTCCATCACTCAAGGTACCGCAGTCACCCCGCAGGGAGGGCAGAGGGAGGGCCCAGAGAGACCGGACCCCCAAGTGCCGGGGGAACGTCTGTCGGGGGACAGGTGCCACACACCTGCGTGTGACGGGCACGCGCGCAGGTTAGGATGGGGCCCTGAGGCGCTTTGCTTTGTACTCGAAAGTAAAAATGCAAACGCCACCGTTCCCTCCACCCCAGGCCTCGTTTATTTAACACCTGCTCTGTCCGTTCCTTGGGGGGCAGTATGGAGGAGGGGTGCTTGGTGCAAGGGTCAGAGGTCGGGGAGGTGGGCTCTTGGCCAGCCGACCCCTGGAGAGCCTCCTTGGAGCTTCTGTTTGTGCAGCTCCTTGGGGCTTCTGTCTGGCCAGGACCTGGGGGCGCAGGTCAGCTGCGTGTGTGGGCGCGTCCAGAAGTAGCTGGTGCGGAGCCCCGGGTTAGGGTAGACGGGGGTGCCAGCTGGTACGGGTGTGAGGTCAGCGCCCCATCCTGCCCGCAGGGATCCCGCGGTCCTACGTGGAGGCCCAGGAAGACTACCTGCGCCGGGAGGCCAAGCTACTGAAGCTGGGGGGCACCCCGCCACCCCCGCCGCCCCCGAGGGACCTGGCCGAAGCCTACAAGGCCCGGCCTTTGGAGGCCCTGGGCCCCCTAAAGCTGAAGCCGGCCCACGAGGGCCTGGTGGCCACGGTGAAGGAGGCGGGCCGCTCCATCCACGAGATTCCGCGGGAGGAGCTGCGGCGCACGCCCGAGCTGCCCCTGGCCCCCCGGCCGCTCAAGGAGGGCTCCATCACGCAGGTACGGCGCGGGCCTGCCCCGGCCTCCGAAGGTGGGGGAGCCGCCCACGCTGGTTACCGGGCGGGCGTCACGTGCCTCCCGGCTCCGGGCGGAGGGTCTTGAGCCCCTGTAACGCATCTGCAGCCTGTGGGGTTCGTGCCCAGACCCCGAGGTTCTCGGGGAGGCTCTGGGCCTGGAGAGGCCACCAAGCGAAACGCGCTGCCCGGTGTCCACCCCGCCTGGTGGCAGCCGTGTTCCGAGCTGGCCAGGGGGCACCTCTGCAGCCCCCGTCTCTGCCTCGCCAGAGGCTCCTGCTGTGACGAGGCGGGCGGGGACCCCTGGGAATGCAGGGCACGGAGCGGCTCTCAGCCCTGGGACACTTGCGGGGCCATCGGCAGGAGTCCGTCACGGACCCCACAGGGGCTCCAGTCTGATTCTGGAAGGTTCTCTTTAAAGTGAGGGCGTTTCCCTTTCTTAGGAAAGTAATTAGAACGGTTCTGAATAAACTCGGCCTTGCGCCACTTGGAAAGACACAGGCCCCCCTGCATCCGGGTGGCCCCAGCCCGTCCTCGCAGGGTGGGGCCTTCTCCCCGGGCCTGTGTGCAGCTGTCCTTCTGGCCGGACAGCAGGCCGTGAAGCTCAGCCCTGGCCTCCCAGCCTGAAGCCCCGGGGCGGCGGGGCGGGAACGGGCAGCTGGCTGCTGGCTCCACAGCCGGTGTGCAGAGCGCCCGCTGACGGGACAGTGTCACCCATGCGGGGTGTTGGCCCTCCTCCAGCAAACCCCACCCGCTCCGGGGAGGGCTGACCTCTGACCTCTCTTGCTCAGCACCCCCAGGTGGCTGAGGACGGGAGGCCAGGGCAGGGTGGGCTCCTCAGGGGCTGGGCGTCACCCTCCGGGCGGGACGCAGCTCCAATTGGTGGCTGAGCCCCGCAGGATCAGGGCATCGCGTGGCCGGTGGCCGACGCTCACGTGTTCGCCGCCCCGCAGGGCACCCCGCTAAAGTACGACGCGGGCGCGTCCTCCGCCGGCTCCAAGAAGCACGACGTGCGCTCCATCATCGGCAGCCCCGGCCGCACCTTCCCGTCCGTGCACGCGCTGGACGTGCTGACCGAGGCGCGGGCCCTGGAGCGCGCCTGCTACGAGGAGAGTCTGAAGGGCCGGCCAGGGGCCGGCGGCTCGGGGGGCTCCATCACCCGCGGCGCCCCGGTCATCGTGCCTGAGCTGGGCAAGCCGCGGCAGAGCCCCCTGACCTACGAGGACCACGGAGCGCCCTTCAGCGGCCACCTCCCCCGAGGCTCACCCGTGACCACGCGGGAGCCCACCCCGCGCCTTCAGGAGGGTGCGTGAGGCATGGGGCCGGGCCAGGTACACGGGTGGGGCCGGAGTGGGGGGAGCAGAGAGGGCTCCGGTCTCAGAAGACTGCCCTGCTGTGCCCTCGAAGCCCAGGCCCAGACCGGCGCTGCCCCCCTCCCGCCTGCCGGAGCCGTGGGCACGGCCTCCAGATGCTGCCCCGCATCCTCTCCCCACCCGTGCGGACCACCACCCTTCCCCACCCGGCTGCCCCGACACCCCCGGTGTCTTCCCGCAACCTGCTCTTCAAACAGCAGCCAGATAGGTCCTTTTTGGAAAACTTTCGCTGAATGGCGCTGCTTAAGTCCTTCTCTCGCGCTGCACTCGGGAGGGAAATGGACCGTCCCCGCCGTGGCCTTGGGGCTCCGCCTGCCCCGCTGCGCCAGGTCCTTCCTGCGCCCCCGCCGGCCCGCCCAGCGGCCCTGGCACCCCAACCCCGCTCACCCCAGATCTAGAAAGGGTCTCGGCAGGCCGCAGGGGCCCCAGGAAGGTTTTTTGATGGGTTGGTTGAATGAGCGAATGCAACAAAGGAACAAATGAAGAATGGGTTTTTCTTAAGTAACGTAAAAACAGAAGAAAATAAGGAAGTGACTTAATAAAAAGAACTAAGAGGCAGAGAAGCCGGCGAAGGAAGATTCCCGGTCCCGCCAGTAGCCACCCGCAGGCCCGGGCACTGGGGCTGGGCCCCCCGCGCGCAGGGGTCCAACGCTCCCCCCCACCCCACAGGCGGCCTCTCGTCCAGCAAGGCGGCCCAGGACCGCAAGCTGACGTCAACGCCCCGGGACATCGCCAAGTCCCCGCACAGCGCTGTGCCTGAGCACCACGCCCACCCCCTCTCCCCCTACGACCACCTCCTCCGCGGCGTGAGCGGCGTGGACCTGTACCGAGGCCACATCCCGCTGGCCTTCGACCCCACCTCCATTCCCCGCGGCATCCCCCTGGACGCAGGTGACCGCCTGGGCCCGCGGGGCTCCCCGTTCACTAACCAGGCTCCGCTGTTGGGGGAAACGGAGGCCTAGAGCTGGGGGGACCCAGCAGCAGAGCTGTGTGGATCGACGGGTGGGATTTCTTGTAGGTGGTCCAAGGGACGGGCTGGGTCCAGGTTTCTCCGGGCTTTTTCGTTTCCCGGGGCGTTTAAAGTGGCGACCGGATCCGAGGAGGGCTGGCGTGTGGGGTTCCCCCAAGAGGACACCTTTGTACAGGGTGGGCCCCTCTGTATCTGTGACCCACGTGCCGGGGCCGGGTTTGGGGGAACTTCGAAGGCCGCTGTCCGTAAGAGCCCCCGCGAGCTTCGGGAGCAAGTGTGTTCCACCGTGGGCGGCCGCTGGCACCGGCGTGCTGGGCACGAGGCCGGGGCTGCGTCCTGACCCTGCGCCCCGTCTCCCCGCAGCCGCGGCCTACTACCTGCCCCGGCACCTGGCCCCCAGCCCCACCTACCCGCACCTGTACCCGCCGTACCTCATCCGCGGCTACCCCGACACGGCAGCGCTGGAGAACCGCCAGACAATCATCAACGACTACATCACCTCGCAGCAGATGCACCACAACGCCGCCACCGCCATGGCCCAGCGCGCCGACCTGCTGCGCGGCCTGTCCCCCCGCGAGTCCCCGCTGGCGCTCAACTACGCCGCCGGCCCGCGAGGTGGGTGGCGCCACAGGCTCTGGGCACTATCCCCACGGAGCGGGGGTCACCTTGGGGCCCAGGGTGGGGTGACCCCGTGCGGCCCGGGGGTGCTGTGCAGGGTGTTAAAGTTTACAGAAGAGGTGGAACGTGAGGCGTTGGGGTTCTGGTTCCCTGACGCACGCGCAGTCCTCGGCGGCACGTTGTGTTGGACTTGTCCTCCGCAGGGGCGCCCCGGGGTGCCCAAGCACCGGTTAGGAGTCCAGGTGGCAGAACTGGTCCCGCGAGGCAGCTCAGGGGTGGGGTTGGTCGGAAAGAATCGAGTCTGAAGCAGGCAGGACAGGCCACCTGCAGGGCACGCCCACTGCTCTGTCCTCTGCCATCGGGGCGGCGGGACGGGGAGGACCCGGGCTCAGGGTAGGGCTGCGAGGCCAGCGCTGGCCCCAGGAGGGTGCATGCAGGGTGCGTGTTGGGTGGGCGCGGAGGCTTCCGCCAGCAGGTGGTTGGGCCAGCAGCAGCCCCTCACCCCGCTGGGGCTGCACCCCTCCTCCCACAGGCATCATCGACCTGTCCCAAGTGCCACACCTGCCCGTGCTGGTGCCCCCAACACCCGGCACGCCCGCCACCGCCATGGACCGCCTGGCCTACCTCCCTGCCGCACCCCAGCACTTCAGCAGCCGGCTCAGCAGCTCCCCGCTCTCCCCAGGTGACCCCTCTGCCCCGTCCCGGCCGGGCTGAGGGGGCGGCTGCAGGGATGCCCTCAGGCACAGGCGCAAGTCTCTGCTCCACTTGGGAGACAAGCCCAGGCCCCCCTTCCGGCCCGGGGCTGAGCGGCAGGCCGTTTGGTTTCCAGGGGGTCCCACTCACCTGACAAAACCCACCACCACGTCCTCGTCCGAGCGGGAGCGGGACCGGGAGCGGGAGCGGGAGAAGCCGGTCCTCACGGCCACCAGCACGGTGGAGCACGCGCCCATCTGGAGACCCGGTAGGCCTGGCAGACCCCGCCCTGCGCCCCAGGGCCCCCCAGCCTCGGGCAGCTCGCCCCTGACCCGGCCGCCTGTCCCCGCCAGGTACGGAGCAGAGCAGCGGCAGCGGCAGCGGCGGGAGTGGGGGTGGCAGCCGCCCCGCCTCGCACTCGCACGCCCTGCAGCACTCGCCCATCTCGCCCCGGACCCAGGACGCCCTCCAGCAGCGGCCCAGCGTGCTGCACACCGGCGCGAAGGGCCTCGCCACCTCTGTGGAGCCCGGCACGCCCACGGTCCTGAGGTGGGCCAGGTTGGCGCAGGGAGGGGATGGCGGGTTGGGCGGGCGGCTGAGGGACATGGGTGGGGGACGCAGGGGGACCCATGGGTGGGGGCGGGAACGCGGGTGCGTAGGCCGAGAGAGGAGCGGATGGAGGGTGGGTGGGGGTGAGTGACCAGGTTAGGTGGACGTGTAGGTGGGTGGGGAAAGGAGGAGACTGGGTGGGTGAGTGTGTGGACAGCCGGTGAGCAGGTGGGTGGCCGGGGAGTGGACAGTGGTGGCCGGGGCAGGCGGGGGAAGGTTGGCCTGGGGGGTGGGCGCTGGTCAGGCAGCGTCTGGAGCAACGGGACAGTGGGGCTGCGAAGGCGCCCACCTTGCGCCCCTAACTCAGCAGGTCCCTCAAGGATGAAACGGTCACCCTGGTTCCCTAAGAGAGGCGCCCACTTTCCTCACGAGGCACCCCGTTCCCCGCAGTGGAGAAGGTGGAGGGCTGTGGGCAGGGCTGCTCCCCGGGTCCCTGCCAGGGCCTGTGTGGACCCCCTGAGATGAGTTCCACCCAGGCAGCCCCCCAGCGCTGCTCAGCCCCAGACCCGCCCCCACGCTTCCCGTCACAAAAGCGACACCCCGTTCCCCTGAAGCACCTGCTTCCGGCGTCCTAGGCGGTGACAGGCCTGGGACCCCCCATTTCACCCGCCGGCTGCCTGCCTGCCTTCCGGCCGTTGGCACAGGGCACGGGTTTAATTTGTGAACGAGGTTACGGTCGGTTCCCTTAGCCAGCACGTGAGGGGCTTGCGTCTGTCTGTCTGTTCGTTTCCGTGTCGGAGGCGGAGCAGGCGCTCAGTCAGGCGTTTTGGGACGAAGGATCCAATGGCCGCGTCCACCCGGTGAAAGTCATGCCCGCCGGGCGTGGCGGGCCAGCATCAGGGTGGACTTTTCTGGGGGCCGCGGGTGCAGGAGCTCTTCGCCCAAAGTGCACCCCAGGGGTAGGAGCGGGCGGTGACTCGGGCCCCGGCCGTGGCCCACAGCCGCCTGAAGCCCCGGCCTCCTCCCGCAGGTCCACCTCCACCTCCTCGCCTGTCCGCCCAGCCGCTGCCTTCCCGCCTGCCACCCACTGCCCGCTGGGCAGCACCCTGGACGGGGTCTACCCCACCCTCATGGAGCCCGTCCTGCTGCCCAAAGAGACCCCGAGGGTCACCCGACCAGAGAGGCCCCGAGGGGATGCCGGCCACACCTTCCTCGCCAAGACCCCCGGCCGCGCGGGGCTGGAGCCCGCCTCCTCTCCCGGCAAGGGCTCCGAGCCCCGGGCCCTGGTGCCTCCCGCCTCCAGCCACTCGGCCATCGCCCGCACCCCGGCGAAGAGCCTCGCGCCCCACCACGCCAGCCCGGACCCGCCGGCGCCGCCCACCTCGGCCGCGGACCTGCACCGGGAAAAGACTCAAAGTAAACCCTTTTCCATCCAGGAACTGGAACTCCGTTCTCTGGGTAAGACCACCCTGACAGCGGCCACCTTCATAGACGCGATAATCATGCGTCACGTTGCTCCCGATAAAGGGCCGCGAGACGGAGGTTCGCTGGCCGCCGACTCCCCTCGCGATGGTAAGACCTGCGGCCGCCGCCCGCCCGTCCGCCCCGTCTTGTGGCCTAGAGATGTTTTCGGATCTCTGCTTTTGTTTTCCACCCCGCCCCCCAGTTTTCGTTGGTTTTGGTGTTTGGTTTTTGGACTGGTCTTGGGTGCACGCTGATGGTCCCCCAGCTGCCGCCCCCGCGGGTGAGGGCGCCCATGATTTGCACATCATCCTATCATGACTTTTGGTTTTGATTTTTGCTTTTCTTTCCTTCAACGAGTGGCTCTGTGGTTCTGACTCCCCCGCGCCTGCCTGGGGAGCCGGGAGCGGGCTGCCGGGCTCAGGCTCTGGGGTGCGGCAGCCGGTGGCTTTGGAGGACGCCCACCGGGCCGGGCGGGGTGGGGAGGGGCGGGGGAGGAGCCAGGAACCTCGCCCCTGCGTCCGGCCCAAGGCTGTGGGGGGCCTTGGGGGCACCCTGGTCCTGTGTCCCCTCCCTGACCCACCGCCCCACATCCGGGGAAGGGAGCCCTCCACGTCTTGCCTCCCCTGGGCCTCAAGTGTCGTCCTGCCACCCCCCAGCACTGCCCCCTCTGGGCCATCGTGGCTGTCCACGCTCCCTGCCTCTCTGCCCCCACCTTTGGGGCTGTCACGGTGTCCCTGTCCCATCCAGGTTTCTCTCTCACTCCGCCTCCGTAGGTCTCACCCCCCCTGCCTGGGTGTCCAGTTCTCATTTCTTCTCTTCACTCAGCCTCTGCTCCAGCTCACCCCCACTCCACCCGCCCACGGGCCCAGCTCCGGCCTGGGGACCAGCCAGCCAGTGTGGGAGGGCAGGGGAGAGGGGCCTGGAGGGGCAGCGCAGGTTCAAGCCCATGCCTGGCCTGACCTGGGGCCTGGCCTTGCTGCAGGTTACCATGGCAGCAGCTACAGCCCCGACGGGGTGGAGCCCGTCAGCCCCGTGAGCTCCCCCAGCCTCACCCATGACAAGGGGCTCCCCAAGCACCTCGAGGAGCTGGACAAGAGCCACCTGGAGGGGGACCTGCAGCACAAGCAGCCAGGTGGGCCCCCCGCCCCCACGTAGCCCTGCCGGACAGGGGTGGTCGTAACCCATCACACAGATGGGAAGACTGAGGTGCCCAGCGGTCGAGGGACTGCCCAGCCCCCAACTGGCAGCCTCCCACACGCCTTGCCATCGTCCCGCCCTGCCTGACCAGCTCCGCTCCTCCCACAGGCGCGGGGAAGCTCAGCGGCGAGGCCATGCACCTCCCGCACCTGCGGCCCCTGCCCGAGAGCCGGCCCCCCTCCAGCCCGCTGCTGCAGACCGCCCCGGGGGTCAAAGGCCACCAGCGGGTCGTCACCCTGGCTCAACACATCAGTGTAACTCCTCCCCCCGTCCCCTCCTCCTCGGCCTCGTGTCTGGGGTGGGACCGGACCCCTGGGTGGGGAGCAGGGCAAGTCCCCCTGGCCTGGTGGGTAAACGGAGTCCTGGTGGTGCGGCCTGGGGATCCCCGAGTTTTAAAGTCAGATGCTCCTCACCCCCCCGACAGAGCCCCGGCATGAGCCCGTGTTCCGCAGCCCATGCGCAGGGCTGGTGGCCGGGACTCGGGCCTGAGGGCCTCGGGGGCTGCTGCGGGCAGGCGAGGGTCCAGATGTGAGCCTGGGCTCGGTCCTCAGCCCAGCCCAGCCCCTGCCCCCCCACCCACCCCCTGACCCCAGGCCCCGCTCCCCTCTCGGCCCTCAGGAGGTCATCACGCAGGACTACACCCGACACCACCCGCAGCAGCTCAGCGCGCCCCTCCCTGCCCCCCTCTACTCCTTCCCTGGAGCCAGCTGCCCTGTCCTGGACCTCCGGCGCCCACCCAGTGACCTCTACCTCCCGCCCCCGGACCATGGCGCCCCAGCCCGTGGCTCCCCGCACAGCGAAGGGGGCAAGAGGTGAGCCCTGGGGAGTGGGTGCCCCTTGCTGGTCCCCCCCCGGGAGGCGCTTGTCAGCCGTCTGCCACTGGACACCTAGGTGCAGATGAGGCGTGGAGGCCTGGGGAGAAGGGACTGCTTGTTCAAGGTCATGGCCGATAGGTAACAGCTGGTGTCCGTCCGTGGGTTCCAGGCACCGAGCTAAACACCTTACTCGTGTTAACCAGGATTCTCACCACAGCCCCAGGAAGTGTAGGCAGCCTTGCCCCCATTTCACAGATGAAGAAACTAAGGCCCACAGAGACACAGCCAGTAAGTGGCGGAGCTGGGATTTGAACTGTCGCCATGGGATTAGAGAGCCACCTGCCAGCACAGTTGCACACACACACACATGCACACATGCACACACGCACACGCTCACAGATACGCTCACAGACAAACGCCTACACCCAGGTGACCCCTGCGGCCTTGGGGGTTGGAGAAGAGCAGCTGGTCCCCAGCGCTAGGGAAGGAGCCGTCTGGGAGGGGCACTGGCTGAATGGGGCACAGAGGTGGGGAGAGGTGCCTGCCAGGGGTGCAGGAGGGTCTGCAGACGTCACCGGGGGCCGGGTCCAGCCCACAGTCCGTCGGCTAAGGCTGGTTGACGTTTCCGAAGTGTGGAAAGAGGAAGAACACACAGCAGAGCCTGCGTGGGGCCCCAGCGCCTGAAATACCTGCCGTCGGGCCCCCCGGGAAAGGCCGTCCGAGCTGCGGTTGAGTGGGGCAGGCCAGGCCGCGTCCCGTCGGGAGAGCGCGCGGCTCTGACCACAGGGGACCCTCTCCTGCCCAGGTCCCCCGAGCCCAGCAAGTCGGCCCTGAGCAGCGGCGAGGACGGCATTGAGCCCGTGTCCCCGCCAGAGGGCGTGGCGGAGCCTGGACACCCCCGGAGCGCCATGTACCCGCTGCTGTACCGGGACGGGGAGCCGGCGGAGGCCAGGTACCCGAGGCCGCCCCACCCCGTCCCGCCCCGGGACTAGCAAGGTGTCCGCAGTGGCGGCTGCCCCCCCTCGGGCCCCGGCGACGGGCACATGGGGGTGAGAAAGCCGCTGAGCCGAGCTGGGGTCGGGCCGAGGCACAGGGACCGGCAGGCCTGCCGGCCCTCGGGAAGGTGGGGTCTGGCCCCACTCCTGGTCCCCAGGCCCTTTTCCAGAGGGACGCAGGTGTGGCCCCCCAGGGCTCAGAGATGCGGGGACCCGAGCGGAGGAGACGCCTGGGTTCTGAGGCCGCAGGCGCCTGACCTGGGCGTCCGGTCCTCCCCGCAGGATGGGCTCCAAGTCCCCGGGCAACACCAGCCAGCCGCCGGCCTTCTTCAGCAAGCTGACCGAGAGCAACTCGGCCATGGTCAAGTCCAAGAAGCAGGAGATCAACAAGAAACTCAGCACGCACAACCGCAATGAGCCGGAATACAGTAAGGGGCCACCGCGGGGCGGGGCGGGCCGGGCGGGCGGGGAGCCGCGGCCCCACCAGCCACCCTCCCGTGGCCCTTCACCCCACGTTTGGGGTGGTGTCTGCGGGCGCGTGGGGGCACGGGTGGGACCTGGAGTGGCCCGCGCACGGGGCTGCTCTGAGCAGCGCGCAGCCCGCTCTGCTTAGTCCCAGGCGGGCACCAGGGATCGGGGTCAGAGCCCTGCGGAGGCCCCACGTGGCCCCCTTCACGGTGCTCGTCCCGTTGGTGACTTGGCCCCACTCGTGCGGTAACTGCAGCAGATGCCACCTGAGCCCCCACCGCGTACCCTGGGCCCAGCAGAGCCTCAGGACCAGAAGCCTCCCTGGGGGCATCTTGGAGGGTTTTCTCGTTCCCGGGACTGGTCAGCATCCCCTGCAGAGCCACTGGCCAGGCTCCGGGGACCCACAGCCACGGTCCCGTGAGCTGGCGGCAGGGACAAGCTCCCGGGGCGCCTGGCCAGAGGGGTGACAGCAGAGTGGGGCATGTCCTGGGGCCTCACCCATGTCATCGTCCCCCACCAGGTATCGGCCAGCCCGGGACGGAAATCTTCAACATGCCGGCCATCACCGGAGCAGGTAACGGCCCAGCCCCGCTGCACGGCCCCACCTTCCCCAGCGCGCGGCGCCCTGGGGAGACCGGGCTGGAAGGGGGCGGGACCCTGGCCAGCCTTGGAGGGCACCGCCCACCTTGAGTCGTGAGGCAGTGGACCCGGTTCAGCTCCAACGAGTTCGTTCCCTCCTGTGGCCTCAGCCCCCCCGCGGTGGGGCAGCGAGGCTGGGGGAGGGTCCCTGCCTGGAGCCACGTTCCGACACGCCTGGTGGGTTCCTGGTGGGCTCACACCGGCCCCTGCTGCCTCTGGGGGGCGGGCTTGAGTGTGTGGGTGGGGTGTCCACGCCCCACCCAGGCTCCGCGTGGGCGCTTCTTACCTGAACGTCCGAGGCCGGGAGCTGAAGGGACAGTTAAGGGTGCGTCGGAGGCGGGTCTCAAACCCACACCCTTTTTAAGCTAAAATTCAAGCTTTCTATGACATTTTGGACTTGTGGGGGATCCTGGGGTTGGACCCCCACTCCCAGTAGGGGCCACACTATGTGTTTCTGCTGGTAGGGGGACTGGGGAGGCTCTGAGGCCTGGATGAGGGTCTGCACCTCCCGTGGGACCCCCACCGGTGCGCAGAGCGGCCGGGGCCCCCTGGGCGCTGGTGCTTTGGGAGCCTGAGGCCGGAGAGTGGGGGGCACCTGCTGGCCTTTCCTGGACGTCAGTCATCCCAGGACGGGGGTGAGCAGAGCAGAGCAGAGGCAGGTTTTCCCAGGGTCCCCAGCCCTCCCAGTGGGGTCCCGAGGGGGTCACGTCTGTTGACCCAGGGACACTGGGGGCTTCTCTTGCGTCAGCCGGACAAGCTGATGGTTCGCGGTGGATGTTTCCGGAATGTTCCGAATCTTGACTTAGGCGACTGGGTGTCTGGAAGTTCACGCTACGGGCACAAGGAGGACGGTGCCGAGGCTCGTGTTCAGTGAGGGCTGACTCCCCACTTGCCCAGCGGCGGAGTCGCACCAAAGCCTGTCCCCACACACGGGGCGTCACCTGGTGGCCGGATCACAGACCAAGGCCCCGGGGTGCAGGCGCAGGCGCAGGCGTATCTGTCCCCAGAGACCCTGATCTGACCGGAAGCCCCCCGGTCTGTGTCCCTTGTGTCCCTTTTCCCCCTGCGTTTTCTCCGCGTGCAGGATCGTAGTTTTTCCTTCACCCTGCAGGGAATTCTGCTGCTGCTGGAGGACGCCGCCCTCTTGCTTTGTTGTGTTGTGTTCCTTTTCAAGTGGGGGTGAAACGTGGCCCCACCACGGCCAGAAGGTCGGGGAGGGGCCCTGGGTGCCCCCGAGTTGGCCCCGCGGGGAAGGAGAGAAGCCCCGGGGCCGCCCAGTTGCCACAGGAACGGGTGTGGCGAGGTCCCGGGTCCCGGGTGCCGCCCCCTCGCTGGCCGGCGCTGGAGGCTCCAGCCGGAGGTTAAACCGCGCGGAGGTGCTGCCGGCGGCGGGACTTTGCCGGCCAGGCCTGTTCTGCAGGGGGGACACTCCCCCGGGGTTTGCAGAAGTGCCCCGAACGGGCCACAAGGCCGAAAGGGGGCTCAGGGGAACGTGTCCTCGGACAGGGGGCTTAGTTCTCGTGAGTTCAGGGGGCGTCCGGAAGGGTCCGCCGGGCCGTGTGCTGGTCGGACCCCTGTGGCGGGTGGCCGGGCCGGGCGGTCACGCAGCTGTCCTGCGCTCCCTGTCCCCGCACGCCGTAACTGCATGGCTACGACCCGCCTCACCGTCTCTGCACCTCTCTCTCCTCGTGGCTCCCGGGGGGAGTTAGGCCCAGCTTTGGGGGATGGGGTGCCAGGCCTCAGGGACCCGGCAGCGGGGGGACCGGACCGTCCGGCCACTTCCGGCCCCCGGGCCCAGGGCCAGTTCCGCAGCAGCCCCTCCCCACAGGGCAGCCTCTTCCGAAGGCCACTTGCAACTCACGTGGGGAAGGAGCCCCGGCTGGGACTCCGGTGGGCAGTGGGGTCTCTGATGTCCCCGAGGGCAGCGTAGCGTAGCCAGGAGGCTGAGGGCCGCCCCTCGCCTGACCCCCCCAGCCCCACCGCCCCCGCCAGGCCCGGGCGGGAAGAAGGACCGTGTTGCTTGCCGAAATGTGTTCACTGTGTTCTCTCTTCTCCCTCCCCGCTGCCCCTCCCCGTGTCCCTCGGCCCGTCTGTCTGTGTGTGTGTCTCTCTCCCAGGCCTCATGAGCTGCCGAAGCCAGGCGGTGCAGGAGCACGCCAGCACCAACATGGGGCTGGAGGCCATTATTAGAAAGGCGCTCATGGGTAAATATGATCAGTGGGAGGAGCCCCCGCTCGGCGCCAATGCTTTTAACGCTCTGAATGCCAGTGCCGGCCTGCCCGCTGCTCTGCCCGTAACCGCTGCTGACGGACGGAGCGCACACGCCCTCACCTCGCCAGGTCTGCAGGCTCCTCCGCCCGCCCTGTCTGTCCCGCCCGCCCGCCCTCCCAGTGTCATTAATCCTCCCCCCTCCGGTGCCTCTCAGCGTCCCCTCCAGCTTTGGAGCTTCTGACGAGTCCTTGCGCGTGTTTGACCCGGTTCTGGAGTTCTAACCCCCGCTGGGCGGGCCCCCCGCGTGTCCCCGTCGCCCTGCCACCGGGCCCAAACCAGCTGCTGCTTCCGTGGAAACTCACTCACCCTGGCTGCCTCCCTCCCTGCCGGACACGGGCGCCCTGTCCTGGCCTGTCTGTGTGTCTCCATGGGGGGCCAGGCTGCAGGGAGGACCCGCCCACTCCGGGTGGGTCCAGGGGATCCCTGTACCCACGGCCGGGAAGCCTGGGGGCCCCCGTGCGTGTCCCCCGCCGGCCCTCATGCTGACGGGAGGCGGCCAGTGTCTGGCCACCCGCAGGCAAAGGGGTCACACGCAGCCCCAGCCACGTCCTGCAGCTCAGCAGGGGCCGGGCAGAGAGCTCCGGCCCGTTGGTTTCACCTGGACCCTGTGGCCTCAGGAAGTGTCTGGACTTCGTGGCCCAGGCCTTGCCTCCAGGGTCCTGGCTTCTCTGCACGGAGCCGACCCCCCGCCCAGTTCAGCGAGGCCCCAAAGCAGTGGTGCGGGCTGAGCCAGAGGCCCGAGGGTCCTGCGCAGGGTCTGGGCTGCGGGTGGGCAGCTGGGCTGCAGGGCAGCCCGAGGGCTTTGCACAGGGTCAGCCCCCAGCGCCCGGAGAAATGTCCCTGCGAGACCCAGTGGCGGAGCTGCTGCGGCCCCTCGCCTCGCGGTGCGTGTGCGGCCTGGGCCGTCGGACATGGCGCCTCCCTGTGTCTCCTGCAGGCGGTGGAGGGAAGGCCAAAGTCTCCAGCAGACCGGGCAGCCGAAAAGCCAAGTCCCCGGCCCCGGGCCTGGCGTCTGGGGACCGGCCGCCCTCCGTCTCCTCGGTGCACTCGGAGGGTGACTGCAGCCGCCGGACGCCGCTGACCAACCGAGTGTGGGAGGACCGGCCGTCCTCTGCAGGTGGGCACTGGGGTGGCGCCAGGCGGGCCCGCAGGGCGTGTGCGCCACCAGGCCGAGCGCCCGCTAGGCCTGCTCTTGGAAAACTGCTCAGGAAGCTTCAAACGGGCCAGGCGGAGGGAGGGTTGTGGCTGGGCTGTCCGGGGAACCGGCCTCTGGTCCTGCCGGGAGGGAGAGGATGGGCGGTTCTGGAAGTCGGGGGAGGGGCTGGGTGCTTGGCCGGCTGCCGGGAGCCAGGTCTGTCCCTGGAGGCTGACGGGGAGGAGGGTCATCGCGCAAGTTCACGGGGTTGCAGAACCGACTGCGGTGGGCAGGAGGCGGAGGGGGGCGCCCGCCGGCCCCACCAGGGCACAGCGGGTGGACGTGGGGAGAGGCGGCAGTGGGAGCAGCGCCCCAGGGGCCCGGCGGGGCGGGGTCGGCTGCGGGGCTCACCCGGCCTCCGGGGCGCCGCTCCCGGTCTTCCTGGCAGGTTCCACGCCTTTTCCCTACAACCCCCTGATCATGCGGCTGCAGGCGGGTGTCATGGCCTCCCCGCCCCCGCCCGGCCTCCCCGCGGGCAGCGGGCCCCTGGCCGGCGGGCACCACGCCTGGGACGAGGAGCCCAAGCCGCTGCTCTGCGAGCAGTACGAGACGCTGTCCGACAGCGAGTGACCGTCCGCGCAGGGCGGGCGGCGCCAGGGCCCAGTGAGCGTCCCGAGCAGCCCGGGAGGAGCCCCCCGAGCCAGCCTGTGCATCCGTCTGTCCATCTGTCCGTCCAGAGCCGGCGTCCTTGCCTGTCTAAAGCCTTAACTAGGACTCCCGCCCGGCCGGCTCTGCGCAGTGACCTTACTCAGGGGATGTTTACCTGGTGCTCGGGAGGGGGAGGGGCGGGCAGGCGGCACAGCTGGAGTGTGGCAGCCACACGCACGAAGCTGGGATGGCCAGGGACCCAACGCGGGACGACCACGCACCTCCCACGCCACTGCCTCCCCCTAACGCATTTGGAACCAAAGTCTAAACTGAGCTAGCAGCCCCTGCACCCTTCCTCCGCCCCATCCCGCTTCGCGCTCTGGACAGATGGACACGGGCCCTGTCCAGCTCCCGGCGCTCTCCTCCCCGCCCCCACGGGCTGCCGCAGCCACCAAGGCTGCCGAAGACAAAGTCAGGCCAGATGGGCAGGCGAAAGGGCCGGGTGCGGCTTGTGGCGAGCAGCTGGAGGACCTGGACGGTCGCCTTCGGGCGGCGTCGCCACGGCGATGGGAAAGAAGGGCCGGTGTAGATGATGTATTGGTTTACAGGGTATATTTTTGATACCTTCAATGAATTAATTCAGATGTTTTACGCAAGGAAGGACTTACCCAGTATTATTGCTGCTGTGCTTTCAATGCTTACCGTTTGAGGGCGCCAGCAGGCCCCCCGTGAGTGACCCCATCGCCCACGGGTGGGGCCGCCGGCTCGCAGCCCCCAGTCCCCCCACCTTGGGCAGAATGCGTTCGTTGGGTGTCCTGCCCCGTCCTCTGTGCCCGGCGGTGGCGTTGCGTCATTTACACACGTTGTTCTCATTAAAAAGCGAATTATACTCGAGTTAGAGAGGCTGCTTCTCTGTGTCAGACTGGGCGCCAGCAGGGCAGGCGCCTTGGGGTGCGGGGACAGTTGGAGGGTAGCCCGGGGTCGGGGGGAAGGAGCATCCCCCTCACTTAGCAGACCGGGCCCCTGTGCAGGTGAGTAACCCGCCGCAAGTACGTCCCCGTGAGCGGGTCGCAGATGCCACGGTCAGCTGACAAGCTGCCACCTGCCGTCGGACTGCGAGGCGGGGACGGGAACAGGTCCCCACCCTGGGCCGTGATGCAGCTGCCGACTTGGTCCTTATGGCCGTGGGGTAAACAGCCCGTCTCGGGGCACCGCGCTCCTGCCCACCACATGCCTGCTGGAGCCCCGTGAGCCCCGGGCCACGGGAGGTGCCACTGGCTCTGAGTGTGTCCCCCGCCCGCCGGGACGGCCCTGGGCCTCGTGTGCCGGGTCGGCGCCCGGCTCCGGAAGGGCGTTCAGCAGGCCTCGCCTCCCACCTGAGCCCCGTCTGCTGCTGCACAGGTGTTGGAGGCCCGTGGGGAGGCGGGCACGGGGGAGGCGGGCACGGGGGAGGCGGGCACGGGGGAGGCGGGCACGGGGGAGGCGGGCACGGGGCACGTGCGTGGGCGGGCACGGGGCACGTGCGTGGGCGGACCCTCCGCCGCCTCGTGCCTGTTGACCCGGAGGGAGGACGCGGAGCCGCCGCTCAGCTACCCTGCAGCCCCCAGGGTGTCTGACGGAGACCTCGGGTGCCCACCCTCTTCTCTGAGCAGAGGTCAGTCCTGTGTTGTGGGGGGAGGGTCCCTGTCCGTGCCGAGGGGCTAGGCCTGAGCCCCCCTGGCTACGAGAGCCGTCAGCCAGGAGACACGGCCGCTGGGGCTGCCCGGCTGGGGTGACCGTGGTGGGGGCTGACCCGGTGAACCCAGGGAGGCACCTGCAAGGCAGGGGTTCTCATTTTTCTGTCACTCTGAGCCTCGGGCCCCGCGGTCCCGGAATAGCCACTCTGTTCCTGCCGCTCTGCCTCTCGGCCCCCCGGGACAGCCGCACCCAGAGAGGGTCGGGTGGGCTTGTGAACTGGCCAGCACGCCTGGCTGAGGGCACCGCTGCGGCCTCAGGGCCCCGGCCCCTCGCCCGAGTCCAGCCTCCCATTCAGCACCCTCCCTGCAGGATTCGGGGGCGGTGAGAACCCGGGTGCCCTGGAGGAGACAGGAAATAGCCGTGTCCCACCCCGACTTGCGCGGCCCAGTGGGTCGGGCCCGGCTGAGAACCGCGGGGTCGCCCGTTGGACTCCCAGTCAGTTGCCTGGGTTTCCTGGGGGCCAGCTCCCTGGCCGGGGCTGTGCAGGGGCGACCGAGGGCCCCCCCTCGCCCTCCTCGTCCCTTTCTGTTCAAGTAAAAACCTTTTTAAAATCGCCCCAGCCCGGCCTCCCGCGCGGCTCCCTGGCGCTGGGCTGCAGTGCTGAGGCCGACCGGCAGGTGGCACTGCTGGGCCGGTTTCCCTCCTGGCTCCGGTGTCCCCACCAGGTGCCCCCCATCAGCCAGTCCTCCCCCCGGAAACATTCCTCCCGCCCCACCTCCTTTGGTTTTCTCGGGGCAGCCGACATGGTTCTCCTGATCCCCATCTCACTGGACAGCTCCTGGTCAGAACCCATCTGGTCACTGCTTCCTGCCCCTTGGCCGGGGACACCCTGCAGGCCCCCCACGTCTCAGACCCTCAGGGCCGCCCCAGGCGGAACCCTTGCCTTTCCCCTGAGCCCCCAGCGACTCGCCCTGAACTGCCCCTGTGAGGATCGGAGTTGAGAACCTCAATGAGATTTGTCAAGTGAAGGACGGGTTGGCAGACGTGCCCCTGGCTCAGGATAGTGGGAAGTTGGTTGACAGGCAGGTTCCTGGGCCCCAGGGTGTGTGACTGTGTGTCTCTGGGTCCGGGCCGGCTGGAGCCCCGTTCTCGGTGGGCAGCCCGGGGTCTCCCGCCGCTGGTGTGCAATCCGGTGCGGCTGCCGTGGGTCATTCGTGGGCAGCCTCGCTGTGGGGCAAAGTGGTACCCGAGGTCAGAGCTGCACCTGGCCTGGAATCTGGCCGGGCCGTGCCCAGTAGGGCCTCCCACAGGGAGGGCAGGAAGGAGCAGCTGGTCCTCAGGGCCCTGGGTTGGGTGGGCTGGGGACACGGCTTCCGAGGGCCAGGTAGCTGAACCTGAGCAGTCAGCATGGCTTCCTGGAGGAGGTGGTAGTTCTTGGAGGAAGGACGGGCTCAGTGGAGGGGACCTGTGGGCAAAGGCTGGGGCCCCGGGTGGCTGGACATTGGTGAGTGTGGGGCCCAGGAGTTTCTGCTGTTGGCTGTGACGTTGGGGCAACGCTGGGCGGACAGGCCTGGGAGACAGGTTCCCCTCTGCGCACAGGGACCGTGGCATTTTGTGCGGAAGCCTGAGGTGCCCTGCCTCTGCCCTGCGTGGGGACCACTGGTCCCCTGTGAGCCAGGTGGGGGTGGTGCAGACAAGGCACTAAGACTAGTGGGTTTGAGAGGAAAGGGCGGGTAGGGGAGGAAGACCCCAGGTGTCCCGGCAGCAGACTCGGGTATAACTCGGGAGTTGGCCGGTGGGAGGGCCCCTGGCCCCTCTGTCCTTGAGCCAGCGGAGGTGCGAGGGCGGCGGGCGGCAGGCTGTCCTGCAGCGCGGAAGCCAGGCCAGGCCCTGCTCCTCACGAGGATTTCTCCCCGGCGGCCTCGCAGGGTCACGGGGAAGATGAACCGCGTGAAATGCTGACGGCGGGCCAGGCTGGCAGCAGGCTGCGGGTGCCCTCATCTGACAGCCTCCAGGGCCACTGTTCCTGTCGCCCCTGGAGGTGGGACCCAGCCGTCGAGGCCAGGGGCTGGGGGCACCTGCCTCGGTGGGGGTGCGGGAGACTGTGAGCCGAGATGGGAGCCCAGAGACTGGCGGGGAGGACGGGGCCGTGACAGGTGTTCGGGGCCGAGCTGCCCAGGGGCCTTCGGACAAGAGGCAGCTCGCCAGGGGCTTGAAGGACGGAGTCTGAGCCCAGCAGCCCGGAGGTCAGGCTGAGCAGGCACGGCTTGTCCCTAGCCCTGGGCCACCCCTCGCCAGGCCTTTAGCTCCTGACCACTCTGCGCCCGGCGACCGGGCGGGGCGTCTGCGAGGAGACCAGGGCGCCGGCACCACCGGAGGCCACCCTGCCGGGACCCACGTCCTCAAAGGAGGGCTCTGTCGAAAGCCACCCTCTAGCCTAGGTCTTGGGACACTGTCCCCTGGCTGCACCCGGGAGTCACCCAGACCCGAGCCCCAGGGCGAGGCCTGGACCCCTGCGTCTGGGGGTGCACGGTGGGGGACAGCCAGGCTCCACACTCGCCGGGCGGGAGAGGGGGGTCCTCCAACGGCGCAGCTTCCCTTTCCCACCCCGAGGGATCCAAGGGTCTCAGCAACACTGGCTTTGCACGTTTTATTAAGATAGTTGACTCTTAAGTTACTGCTTTCCTGGTCAGAACGCATCTCGGGAGACAAGACGGGGGGCGGGAGGCCACGTGGATCCATCAGCCGTCTGGTCTCTGCACCCGGGGGCACTTGTCCTGGTAAACGCAGATCCTGAGCCACCACCTGCGGCAGGAGGAGTCTCGTCTTCCTCTGCTAACACCTGACATGCTCGCCGGGGACCCTGCAGCGCTGTCACTGGGGAACCATCTCCGTAGGTGGTGGCCCCCCGTTGTCTCCAAGCCACCGGGCTGAGCCTGGCAGTGGCAGCGGACACCCCAGACCTTAAATGCCGGCTCCGCCCCTGAGCACCGGATCGGAGGTCCTGGCTCTGCAGACGGTGCCTCATGGGTTAGCGGGGTGCCTTGTGGGGAGCACTCTGGATACAGAGCTCCAAGGCCCCCACTGAAAGGGCTGCACCCCGAATCTTCCACACTGGGGTGCAGGCCACCGGAACAGCGCAGGCAAGGTCCTTTCGGGGCTGCACCCCCCACACAATCCACACCAGCATCCATCAGCCTCGGCCCAGCCTCTCTGGGTTCTGCGTCCATCAAGGGTTGGGTCCCCAGTCCTGACACCAAGCTGCACACACCTGAGAGGCTGGACAGACAGGGTGGCAGGGGCTGCAGCAGGTGCCCCGGCCAGGACACGGCCACCTGCCCCTGGGGGTGGCCACCGCCTGGCTGCACGTGCACCCAGGCCTTCACTTTGGGGGCCAACAGAACTCTCTTCACGGAACCCACCAGGCTGGACCGCCGGGCAGGGGGCTGGGCCCTGGGTCTCCCCACCTCCCTCCTGCTGAGCTCCAGGCCCAGCCCCGGAGTCTGGTCCTCGGCCCCCCAAGGCTCCAGCCGGTCGCCCCGTTAGAGCGGAGGGGGCCCGGGGTGCAGCTGCACGCTGGCCGTGAAGCGCCGGCCGGGCCGGCCGAGGCTGCAGTGCAGGGTGGTCCGGAAGGAGCTGCGGGCGTGCTTGGGGAAGATGATGGTGGTGCTGCGGAAGTGCAGGGCGCGCGGGCGCGGCTCCAGGGTCAGCTGGCTGCGGTAGCTGCGCCACGTGCAGTTGGGCGCCGCCACGATGGTCTCGCTGTAGGCGGTGACCGTGGGCACGTGGGCGTAGAAGACCTTGTCCCGGAAGTGCTTCTCAGAGGCGTACTTGACCTCGGAGTTGCAGCTGGGAGGGCGGGAGGGCGGGGCTTGAGCCCGGGCCGGGGCCCAGCAGCTCCCGTGCACGGGGTCTCGCGCGAGGCCAGGAGGCTGCAGAGGACGTGCGGCCAGCAACTAAGGCGGCAGGCGGCCCCGGCTGGGTCCTGGACCGGAGGACAGTGTGCCCCCCAGGGGCGTTTTGGGACAGTGGGCGAAGTGGCCTCTGGACTCCTCGGTGGAACCCGGGGTGTTCGCGTGGCACCGGGAGGGGCCCGGTGGGAAGGGGCCCGGGGGTGCTGGGCCGGTGAGCTCCCCTCGAGCGACCAGGCCAGAGGGGCTGGACGGGGTGGGGCAGCGTGGGGAGCCTCAGCCTGGCCCCCGCGCCCACTCACCGGATCTCGTGCGCAGGTTCTGGGTTCAACTCGATACCCTCACCGAAGAACACGGGCCGCAGCCGGGGCCTCATCTCCAGGGCTGGGGGGTTCCGCGGGCGGGGCGGGGGCTGCGGGAGCCACGGACAGGGGGTTACGGGCCCTTGGCGCCGGGCAGGAGAGGGCTACGCACCCTTCCAGGTCCAGCGTGTGGACCAGAGACCCGGGTCTCCCGTGGGGCCCTGTTTTCTCTGCTCCCTCACCCCCCACCCGCTGTCCCAGGAAAACGCCCTCACCGGGCCCCTGTGCGCGGTCACTGAGCCCACAGGCCCGCCCTGCAGGCAAGGGTCAAGCCAGGCTCCTGGCAGACCCCCAGCTCCGTGGCAACACCCCCCGGCTCCCCCAGTCGGAACCGTCTGTCCTGGGTCCCCACGGCCGCTGCTCTTCCAGTTTCCTGTCCCGTGTGGCCCCCACAGGCCTGGAGACACCGACCCCCTCATCAGCTCCCCTCCAACCAAGCAGGTGGTGGGGACCTCACATCCCAGTCCCTCTGGGGGCGCCCAGGAACAGGACAAGTTCTGCCTATGACGTGTGTCACCTGCAGGCTAGTATGAGGTTCTCCAGAGCCCCTCACCCTCCCGGGGCATCATTCAAGGTGGTGCCTATGTCACCGCCTTAGACCCCCGGGTGGGGTGAAGGGCAGCCTGCCCAGGCCCCCCGTCAAAGCCACCCCCTCTCTGGGCCTCTAAGGTGGCGACAGGCTCACCTGCCCACCTGCCGTGGGTCAGACGGAGAGGCTGCACCCGGCAGACTAAGCCCCAGAAAAAGCTGGCTGCCACAAGTGCCCCTCGCCATGAGGGTTTGGGGGTCCCCCCTGGGCCCCGAAACAGCACAGCTGCTCTCCCAGAGCAGAGGCTCACGCGGCTCCGGGAGGCCGGGTGTGAAAAGTGGGGCGAGGGGCTCCCGGCACCCCCACGGCCCCGCCACTCGGGTCACCACGAGCCCCAAATGCAGCCGCAAAACTGCAGGACTTGGCGTCTCTAGCACCCCCTCTGCAGAGGGTGTTTCCTCAGCGTGTGCAGGTGTGTGCTGGGCGCCTGGGCGCGGTCCCCGAGGGTGGCATGGGACACCGCCAAGGGCCCTTGTTCAGGAAGGGCTGGTGGGCGGCCACTGAAGAGTTAGGGGTGTGAACAGGGGCATTAAGGCGTTTGGAAGCATTTCTTTTGTGCAGATCCGGGGACTCGCTCACCTTCCTGGGCCCTTCCAGGCTCCGCAAGCAGCCAGCTCCCCACCCTGGCTGGAGCTGACCCTCGGCGGATGGGACGGCAGCCCCCAGTGGGCCGGGAGCACGGGTGACAGCCCCCTGGGCAGCGGTTTCCAAAGGGCCCCCCAACCCAGCAGAACGGGGAGCTCCACCCAAGACGGGAGGGGTGAGCCCTGGACACAGGCTGGCATCCAGCAGGCCTGGTGGCCAGACAGCTCCGGACGTCACCAGGGCCCCAGGCCGCCCCGTGGGGCCCCAGGCCGGAAGGAAGGGAGACTCCGAGGCACCGAGCTCAGAGCGGGGTCTTCCTGGCTGTGGGCGGTTGCTACAGGGTCCAGGGGCCAGCTGGAGGCTGGGCACTGACCGCACCCGTCACAGCCAAGAGGGCCGGCGACCTTCCAACCACACTGGAGCAGGATGATGCTCCAAGATGGGGGGGCAGAGGGCTGGGGACGGGGCATGCCTGGGGGGACACCAGGGTACCTGCTGTGCCCGCCTGGATGGCAGGCACACCCCAAGGGGCCCAAAGGTGGGCCTGGGAGCCGGCCGGGGCTGCCTGGGTGCCAGGTGGCCAGGCTCCGGGGGCTGGGCCCGCATGGCGCCGTGGGTGCAGCGGCAGGAGAGGAGAGTGGGCCCCAGGCACAGACAAGCACCCCTGGCAAGGCCAGTCCGCGGTCTCCCCGACATCACCCTGCCGGCCCCCGGGTGGCTCACAGCCTCCAACTGCTGCTAGGGGCCTGGGTGCCCCGGTCCCCTGGGCAGGAGGAGGGGAGCAGGTTCTGGAGGCCAGGCCGCGGCCAGGCCCCACCCTGCGGGTGACTCATGTGCCTCCTGGGCTAAGACTCTCTGGCTGGGAGTAAAAATACACCCGGCCGCCTGGCGTGCTGTCCCTGGCTGCTGAGCGGGCACGGCCCACAGGACGCAGGAGATGCCCGCTCTGCGGAGAGGGTCCTGGCCGGGCCGCAGGGACACGTAGGGACAGCAGCGTCTGGGTGCCAGCCCAGGGGACGCACGGAGCCGGGAGGTGCTGCAGGGTGGGCTTCCGCCAGGAGGTAATCCCCCGTCAGTGGAGGGTGAGGGGCCTCAGCGGCCACCAAGGAGGCCCTGAGCTGGCGTGGGGCATGGGTTCCTCCCCAAATCCCCACAGGACCTTTGCACCAGCTCAGCTGGCCGCCCGGCTGGGGACAGCTGCCCCCGCAAGGGGAAACTGACTCGAGCATCTTCAGCTGGCCTTCGGGCCAAAGTGCACAGGCTGAGGTTGACCAAGACTGTCCCCCACAAGGACAGGGATCCAAAGAGGCGACCCCAAGGAACCCACGCCCTCCTCATGAAAGGCCTGGCGCTGCTGGGGTGGAGGTGGGGGGGGTCCTTCCTCTCCCCCAACATGGCCCCAGGGGCAGCTGCACAGGGCTCACTTGGGGCACCCAGGACCCCAAATGAGCCCGGAAGCACCTCGGGTCCAGCCCAGACCTGCAGGCCAGTGTGTGACACATGGCCACAGCATGGGACTGGGGACAGGGCTCCAGGATGGACTGGCTCCCAGCCTCCGGTGGCCAGAGGGACCCTCCCCCCAGAGGTGCGACCTCAGAATGTGACCCCATTCGGGAAAAGGGTCAGTGAAGGTGAAGTGTATTTGGATTAGGGGCCCTAAGCCCGGGGACCAGTGTCCTCGTACGAGGAAGATGGCTGGGGGATGACAGAGACTAGAGGGCACATCTACGAGCCATGGGCACCAAGGACGGCTGGCCACCACCAGGCGCGGGGACAGGCGTCCCCCACACCCCCTGATTTGTGGCTTCTGGCCCGGGCCTCTGGGAGAAGGAATTTTGGTGGTTTTAAGCCACCCAGTTTGTGCCTTTGTTATGGCAGCTCTAGGACAGGCCACCCAGCCACCGAAGGGTGGGGGGCTCCACCCTCAGCCGCAGGCACCCACTGTCCCCACACACTCAGTGTGTGTCCCCCAAACACGGCGCCATGGCGGGCGGCCTCTGAGAAGGGACCTGCATTCTGTGCCCACGTCCTGCTCTTGCAGAAAGCTGGGTCTGCCCCAGAGGGGGACAGGTTCCCGCACCTTTGGTTTCACCATCACAGGGAACGGGGAAGAGCTAGGATCTGGGGGATACTGGGGAGCAGGGGGGACAGCCAAGACCCTAAGTGGTGGCTGTGACCCACCTCCCACCACCAATGCTACCTAGACGTGGCCTGAGGGCTCCCCCCAGAATATGGGCCCAGGAGACATGCACCTCATCCTGAGGGACGTTCTCAAGTCCCCCACTCGACCTGTCGACAGACCTGGAGATGGGGGGCGCACAGCTGCACCTCAGCCAGCGGGCTGAGTCCTCTATCTGCCACCGACGGGGACCTGCCTACCTCCTACCCAGCCCAGCGGCGGCTGCCCCTCAAACACGTCCCCCGAGAACTCAGCTGGAGATCCCAAAGGCCATGTGCGGTCTCCCGGGGGGCAGAAAGTTGGGGCAGACCTCGTTCCTCCAACTGTCCTGTTCACTTAGGGGGACAGGCTGCACAGGGCCCTCCCCCACGATGCCCCCTCAGTGCCTCCAGGTGCTGCCAGGCAGGACGGGGTGAGAGAGGGGGGCTGACTGTCCGGGCCTGGGAGCCCAAGGGGCACAGACCGCGTCTGTCTGGTTCGAGGCGCCCTGCCCGGCCCGGCCTAAATATTTGTGGGATGGACGCAGCTGGTGGAAAAGCCCCTCCTGGCCCAGCCGGCAGCCTGGGGTGCCCTGCAGGGGGACCGGGCCCCATTATGGGACACAAGTCCCACACGGATCCCATTCTGTATGGGCAGCTCTCAGTCAAGTCTCTGCTCCAGGTTTCTAATGGGGAGACGGGAGGCGGGATGCAGGAGCTCACACAGCCTTTTAAAAAATAAAAATAAAACTGTCACAAGTACATTTTTAAAAGACCAAGTGGAATGTTTCTTCCTGGCCTCTGCTTGGCTTACAAGTCCCTGCCCTGCGCCTGCCGGCTTCCTTGCTGCTCCTCAAACATGCCCGCCTGGTTCCTGCCACAGGACCTTTGCACTTGCTGCTCCCATGGGCTGGCACACACTTCAGCCCTATAACCATGGAGTCTACGCCCTGATTATTTTTCCCTCCCCAGAGTATCAGCCTTCCTGGTCTGCGTCCAACCAGATGCTGTGCCATGAGGCAGGGACCTGAAACACCTTGTTCCCTGTGGTGTCATCTATGGTCCCAAACAGGGCACAGCATACAGTAGGGGCTCAGTCAACACTGGTGGGCGAACATCTGCTTCCCAGACCACCACAGCTTCGGGGATCATTGCTATGTTTGCTCCAAAGAGCAAAAATGCCCATGATCACAGCGGGGGAGGGGAGTTATTCCCACCCCGTCCACCCCGGTGCCTGGATGCTGGGTGGGGGCGATCCCTGTCGTCCAGGTGAGTCCAGACCACTCCACCAAACTGGGAGGGGGAACCTCTTCAGTGAAGGGGGGTGTCAGCAAATGTCACACACAGGCCCAGCATAAAAAATCCATGACAGGCTGGTGAGGACCCCACCCGTGAGAGTCTGGGGACAGACCTCCAGTCCTACCCCCTGGCCACCTACTGGGGCTGGGCGCCAGGGGTCAAAACAGACGGCCAGCTGTGCGTCCCAACCAGGGGCTCCAGGACGCAGGCCAGGCTCCTCCTTCCCCAAGACGCGCAGGGTCCGCGCCCACCTCGTGGCCTGGACAGCGTTCTCAGCGACAAGGGTGCGACTAGCCACCAGATCAGCGCCGCGTGCGCACAAGTGATCGGGCCGGTGGGGCGCCCTGCCCGGCCGTAAAGGGCGGGTGGGGTGGGTGTGGGGCAGCTGCAGGGCCCCTGCTGCACAGAGGTTGCCCATGGCAACCATTTCCTCTGTTTTTAAGAGCAGCATTTCAAAACCACGTAGGTTCGTGGGCATTTGGGGTTTTAATTAGGAAGAAACATGTAGGTAGTTCACGGGCCCCCACAGTGAAAAGCGGGGTGACATAGGTCGAAGGGTAAGTGGCTCTGCAGCCGCTGACCAGGTGGGTGATTGGGCGACTGGCTTCCCTCTGTGCCTCCCTGGAAAATGGGGGGGCTAGGAGGGACCCCTTCAGTGACACGTGGTGAAACGAGTGGGCGGACAAGACGCGGGACAGTTCCTGGCCGGTGACGCAGACGCCTACCTGTGCGGAAGCGGCTGGGCCAGGAGGAGGCACCCAGTGCGCAGGGGGAAGCAAAGTCGGTCCCACGGGGCGTCACAGCGGGCGAGGCAGGCGCACGGGCCGGCCCGGCGGGTGGAGAACACACCCAGGGGATTCTGGGTCACCCGCACAACAGAGGGGAGGCTTCTCCCGCCCCCTCTCCTGGAGACCCCCAGCCAAGCCACTGCGCCAAGGTACCCTCCACACCACGGGGCGAGCCTGAGCCGTGCAGGACGCCCAGCAGGACCAACGTCCCTGCAAACTGCTGCTGTCACCGCTGTCTGACCCTGGAGGTTCCCAACACCCCTTCCACCCCCCGTCCCGGAGAGAGACCGACATTCAAATGCAGCACGTTATTTTGATCTCAGATAGCAGTTCCCACACTTTGCTGCACATGAGAAGCACCTGGGTGGGGGCTTGGGGGGGGGGTTGTGGTTAGAATCCCACCGCCCGTCCGTCTGGGCTGAGAGGCCCCAGCGCCCCGAGATGGGCTGGTGCTCAGTCCGGTGTGGGACCCGCTGGACCGAGGAATCAGGGGGCACAAATAAAGTCACGTCATTATGGTGACGGATGGAACTGGTCCTTCCGGGGCTGCCCTGTGAGGTCCCGGGCCACGTGCCAAGTCCCCAAGGAAGTGAGGACTCCGGCCCCCCAAAGCACAGGCAGTGGGTTGGGCAGGGCCAGGGCAGGGTGGGCAGTGCCCCAGGGCTGCTACTGTACCCCAACTTCAACTTGTTTCCTGGGTCCCTCAGGGAGGAACTGGACCCCCTCCTGCTCCGCGGGGGGGCCCACTTGCAAGCTCACCCAACAACCCCACCAAGTCCCGCCGAGACCGGCTTGCGGCTCCTGACCTGGGGTCCGGCCCTCCCCCGGCACCCGCAGCGGCATCCACGTCAACACCCCTCGCCGCCGGGACGGGGCTCCCGCCTGGGTTTGCTTTACCGCAGGGGACCGGCCAGCACGTTGGCGGCGAGGGGAGCTGTACACCGGGACCCGGGGCGAAGGTCCGCCCGCCTGCTGCGGGAGCTGGGGAGTCCTGGGTGCCCAGCCGCTGTGTGGAGGGGCCCGTCCGGGAGAGGTGGGAGGCGCAGGGGGCAGGGTGGACACCCCCGCTACACGCCCCGGTCCCCTACCTGGATGGAGCCGGAGGGGCAGGGGGCGCAGGGGAACCCCGTCCTGGCTTCCAGCAGGTCCCTTCCGGGGGCGACGGCGGACCCTCCCCGCCACCGCCTTGTTCTCCCTTCGGCGCCAAGCGGTGCGCTTACCGCTCTGGCCTCGCCGGGTCCAGGGGGCTCCGAGGAGGTGCCCGCGCCCCCTGCACGGGTGTCGAGGATGCCAGGCTCCAGGGAGTAGAAGGGCGGGCTGGGGCTGGGGCTGGGGGGCAGCCCGGAGTCGGGGCTGTCCAGCAGGCCCTCCCGGCTCTGCTCCTTGAGGCTCTCCTCCATGCCTTGCAGATGCAGGTGGCCCACCATGTCGGGGGGCGCGGGCACGGCCCCCGGCTCCTCCGGGGCTTCTCCTCCACGCTCCGGCGGGGCCGGCGGCGGCGGGGGCTGGGCGCCCGGGACCTGCGGGCAGAGCGGGGAGGCGGCGTCAGGCCCGGCGCCCGCGCGCCCCTCGCTCCCCACAGGCGCCGGGGATGGGCCGAGACCCGGCTCCGGGCTCCGCGCTGCCACCGGGCCTGCCGCCGCCGGCCTGTCCCCACCTTCCCGGCCCGCGCCTCCTTTTCTAGGCGCCTCCCCCTCCCGTCCCTCCCCTCCCCCGCCGGCCCGCCCCGGCCGCGCCGGGGGACTCGCTCCGACTCGCACCCGCCGGCGCAAAGGAGGGCTCGCCGGGCGCCCCCACGGAGCACACGCCTGTGGCGGCACCCAGGGGTCACCCCGAGCTGTGGGAGGGGCCGGCGTCAGCTTTGATGGGGCCGCTCCGGGCTTTCCCAGCGCCCTGGAGTCCGGCTAAAGTCCAGAAAAGTCTATTTTGGGAGACCCGCAGCTGCCCGGGCTTCCGTAGCGCGGCTCCCGGCCGGCCCGGCCCTGTGGGCATGTTCTCGCCCGCCTGGTTCAGGCGCAAAGGGGCTGGGGGAGGGGGGGCGGCTGGAACCCGCCGGGAGTCTGGTGGGTACCCCGCTCCCCCGCCGTGTCCAGGCACGTTCCTGCCCGCAGGCCAGAGCCCACTTCCCCCCGCGAGGGACAGGGCACGGGCCCCCCTTCTTCAGAGCACTGACAAGGAGTCCGAACCCCTAGGCCCCGCCCGCCGCAGGCACCCACACCGCCCCTGGGGCCAGCCCCCCTCTGGCTGGTGGGGACCCAGGAGCTGCGGGAGTGGGGAGGTGGGGGACGCGCCTTAGGGGTGCAGGCAGGGCCGGGGGGAGGGCTGAGGGGGGGCCGGCACACCAGTCAAGACTGTCCCCGCCCCCGCCCTGTGCCACCAGCCCTGCCCGCTCCGGCGCCAGGCAGAGGGGGTGGACACCCTGAGGCACAAACGCTGTGAGTTTCAGGGGGAAATAAAGGTCCTTGGTAACTGGGGGGACAGGCATGTGGGACGGTGGCCCCGAGCAGGTGAGACCTGCACAGCCAGCGGTGCTGCCCCGGGGAAGGGAGCGTGTCCGGAACAGGCGCAGGGTGGGGGCTCCCTGAGAGCGCCGGGGACCGAGGGGCCCGTGGTCTGGGGGCCCTGACAACCACCTCCACTGCAGCCGGGGCGAGCGGGGGAACCCGAGGTTCGGGCGTCTGCAACCGTCTGGGGAACAACCCAATGGACCCCGCTGGCCTCCCTGCTCAGGCAGCGCAGGGCTTCCTCACCCCTCCAGCCACCTGCCCTGAAATGGGGGAGCCGTTACCTTTTCCTGGGACGAAAGCGGGGGCCAGTCCTTCCAGGGCGCAAACGCAGGGAGGGCCGTGCTCCCCGAGGCCCACGGGCGCCGGTGCTGATCACGTGGCGGGGCCGCGGGGCTGGGGCGGGCGCACAGCTGACGGTCATCTCAGCTCGATGAGGAACCGCTGTCTCCTGGGCCTGAAGTTCCCTGCCCGAACTTTGACCTTCCCACCAGCCCGCAACACAGCCCTCGCGCGTTTCCGGTGCGGGGTGTCCCCAGCCAGCTCGCCCCTTCCTGGAAATTTCCCTGCGCCCACCCCTCGTCCAGAGAGGGCCTCTCCGGTGGGCGGTCACGCTGGACACAGCAGAGACCCGACCGCGCTACAGTGTCACACACGCAGGGGCCCTGAGCAGGGACCCCGTGGCCGGGACCTCTGACCTTTGCCGATCAGAAGCCACAGGCCCACGTCCCTCACGGGCCAGATGGTCTGCAAACGTCAAAGAGGAAGGAAGGGCCGGAATTGCCATCAGCGCTGCAGCCAGGGCCCGGGGTGTGTCTGGCGACGGAGGTGCCGGGGGTCCCAGCTCTGACCCCCCCGCTGTGCGGCCCGCAACTCGGGCCACCCTCTCTGCGCCCAAGCCGCCCGCCATCCTCGACGCAGGGACGATCACGAAGGGATGCGGGAGACTCAGCAGCCGGGGATGAGGGGCAGTGCAGCTCCAGGAGCTTCCAGGCCCCGGGTTCTAACTCAGCCCCGGGCAGGGCGCCAGCGAGGACGCCCCAGGGTGGCTGGACCCGCTGCCCTTCACCGCCACTCAGTCCCTGTCATCAGGGTGACAGGCCACCCGTCTGCGTTACAATGCACACACCCCTCTCCCTCTGTACCCGTGTTTTTAAGAAGGGAGCGGTGGGCTAGGCCCATCCCCGGGCCTCTGGGAAACACCTCATGACACCCGATTCCGTTCAGGGTGCACAGAGGCGGGAGAGGAGGGGCCGGGCCGCTGCTTTCCACCCCCGGCTCCTGGCAAGTGCACCTGACCTGCCCACGGGCGCAGGCGGCCGGCAGCCACGGCCCGGGCCGCACGCCCCCAACAGGGCCCGTCCTGTCCCAGTCCCCAGGGTGAGCCTCGGCTGTCCCTGCAGGGACACGGCCTCCACCATGACTCACCCCTTCATTTTTAGCCGTGTCCCCTGGGCCCACAGCTCCGGCTTCTCTGGGCAGCTGTCCACCTGGGCGTCAGGGCGTGCGTTCTCTGGCCTCCCCGCCCTCGGGCCCGTGCTCGGGGACATGGCACCGGTGTCCGCCCCTGCCGCCGGCTCCTGACGCCCGGAGAGAGGGAAGAGGGGATGCACTTGGACCTGGGTCAGGTTCTGCTGGCGTCTGAGGGCGCCCGGCTGGGCCTCTGAGTCTCAGTCTCAGGAACCCAGGCTTCAGGAAACAAAACCTTGTTTGTGTCCTCGGAACACTCAGTGACGGCCGGGCAGGGATGGAAATCAGGCACGGGGTGCCGCGAAAATCACAGCCGTGAGTCAAGGGACGGCCACCCCAGGCCTGTTCTCCAGCCACAGGTACCCCCAGATTTCCTCTAGCGAAGTCGGGGGAGCCTGGGTCACCGAACGACCCTGGGAGGAGCCTGTGTGACCCTGGGGGCTGTTTGTTACAGCAGCTGGCGCGCCTTGCCCTGACTGATACAGAGAGGCGGGAAGCAGAGGGAGGTTCCCACTCAGCCGTGTTCACACGCCGCCCACCAGGACACAGGACAGGGCTGTGAACTAACTGTCTCCGGGACCCAGCATGGTAGGCAAACACAGGGAAAGAGGACAGAAACAGGGCACCCGTTAGATTTTCTTTTCCTTTTTTCCCTTTTGGCAGCTCTACGATTAGGAGATTGTTTTTGTTTTTGGTAACACGTTCAGGGGCTTAATCACCATTTCCATGGCTGCTGTTGATCCTTACACCCAAGTCACTGTGCCACAGGCTGGAGAACCGGGGCCCGGCCAGCGTCCGCTGGGGCCTGCCGGTGGACGTCCTGTGACACTGGGATGGGGTCGTGCATGATTCTCTCTGTCCCGCCCGGACATGCTAAACCAAACCCCTGCAACCGCCACTCCCCACCTGAGGGACTTCGGGAGGCGGCATCTGGCCAGAGGACACCTTCCAAGGGACTTACGTGCCCCTGCTCCCCGGGGGTGTCCCAGGCCGCACCTGACCGTGCCCTCCAGGTGCCCCTGCTCCTGTTTTTCTGACCCCCTTCTCTGCGAGGGGGGAAAAGATCACTGTGGGCAGGAAGTTTTTGCTCTGAATCCAAACAAAGAGGGAAAATAAGAGCAAAGGGAAGGACGTTAAAAAAAAAAAGACTCTGAGAAATGCCGAACGCTCTTGTTAAGCCAGCAATTTCCCAGGGTTCCTTAATGAACAAGGAAACCTTAGAGCTGGGGAGAAAAAAAAGAAAAGAAAAGAAAAAACAGCTAAAGAAAATACCGCCATTTCGGAGCGATGCTGTGGAAACACTGTGAGCCCCCTGGCACCTGCCGGCACTGAGGGCCCAGCGAGGATGCTGCTTGGAAGCCGGCCGGACGCCTGGAAGCTTCTGAGAATTGCTTCTCTCCCCTGGGCTCCGGAAGTGGCTTTTCTGCAGCTGCTCTTAGTGCCCAGCCTCCTATAAAGAGGAAGAGGAGGATGAGTTGTTCTTCTTGGAACCAAGAGCAGGATGGAGTCTTCTCACCCTTCAGGGCTCTGCTTGGATGCCACCTCCTCAGGAAGCCTTCCCTGACTACCCCTCCTCCCCTAGCCTCGCTCTGTCCTCTGTCACTCTGCCTTCCGATCTTTATGGAATGTATTTCCACCTACAATTATGATGCTATGTGTTTTTGCATCTCTCGTGCTAGCGGACAGCTCACGGCGGAAGGGACTTTACTGGTGACAACCTGGGACGGTGTTGGGCCCACAGCAGTGGCCAATAAAGGTTGGCTTCAATTGAATCCTGAAGTGAAAACATTAAGGAGGAATTACAGAAGCATCGCTGCATCCCAGAAGCTCCGGCCCTAGGTCCTGTGAGCTTCTTAACAGAAAATGTGATGCATGTGTGAATGTACACATGAAGACACGTTTCTTTTTCTACAGGTGATCCCGGAATGCAACCCTGGGCCAAGCTCAGCCTGTTCCCGGGACCCCATTCCCAAACAAGCTTCCGCCCACCGCGTCCGCCTGGGGCTGAGCTGGGCCGGGGCTGAGGCCGGGGAGCTCCAGGGGCCTCCGGTCCACCCCGCCTGCGGGGCTCCCACACGCCAGCTGGTGCAGCCAGAGTGGTCCTCACCCTCCCAACACAAACCACACCCTGTCTTGGGGGAAGGACGTCCCGAGTGACAGCCACCGAGAGCCAACAAAGCTGCGACCGCTCCCCAGGGCACAGCCGGATGTGTCATGAGTGTTTGGGACACCCAGGGACACCGAGGTGGTGGGACATCGGCTGGGACACAGGGGTCCCTGCGGGGTGGGATGGGGAGTCTGGCGGATGAGCCCGAACCTGCGCCCCCCCAGTTACTGGTTTCCTTCTCAAGGTGGAATGAACGTGGCCTCAGACAGATGCAGCCGGCAGCTGTGGGGTGGGGGCCCACGACGGGCCAGGGACTCTGAGACTCAGGACTGGACCCGACAAAGGGGCCACTGTCCCCGAAGGAACTTGTCGGGGCCCAGCGGGCCGGCGGGCGGGCGTTTGCACAGCTGTGGCCGGACAACCTGTGCTCGGAGCTGACCCGGCCGCGGCTTTGGGCATTAAACCCGACACTTTCCAGATGTGGGAGCCCGGCTTTGGCACCGGCCACGGCGCCCTGTCCCCAGGCACGCACACCCCCGCTCCCCGCCCTCCTCCACGCCGCCCTGCAAAGGCTGCATTGTACTGCGACCGCAGCCTCCCCCGCAGCCTCCACGCCAGACCCGAAGGGGAGCCCCCGGGGCCCAGCCGGAGATTTATGAGCTGGATTTCAAAAACAGTTCAAGTTCAAAGTTGGCTCCGCAGCAGCTGCCACTCCGCCGGCCGTCCTTCCCCATGGCCGCTCCAGGCGGGTGGCGAGGGGTGCTGGGCAGGCCTCCCGGGGGTCCTTCCAGGCTGCATTAGGACGAACCCTGAGATCTTCACAAGCTGAAAGAGGGGGGCTGCTCCTGCATGGCCACTCCGTCCCCACATGGGCCCCCCACATATGGGCCCCAGTTGCCCTGGGGACCCCCAGGGTGGCCACAAACCCCTCCTGGGGCCCAGTCCCCTCCAGCTTCCTGGTTCTGCAAAGGACCCCACCCAGCCCCTCACTGGAGGGTGGGAGCACAGATGTCCTGGGAAGGGACCCTAGGACATTTCCTTGAGCGAGAGGTGGCTTGCATGGCAGGGGACGTCCCAGGCCCTACGCCAGCATGGGGTCTCTGACCGCAAGTCGGCAGGAGAAGCTGGGGCCTCAAGTCCAGGGAGGGTGCGGCCCCTCCCCCGCTGCCCCTGGGTCACATGAGGTGGTGCCCAGGTGCCAGTACTGACTCACAGAGTGTTTCTCGCACTGGGGCACACCTGACTCTGGGGCACACCCATGCAGGGGCGCAGGGGGGCCGCCGTGTACACACAGATGGTCCCGTCTGGCTGCTGGGTCAGATGCCCTCTCACGCGGGTGAACACCGTGTGGCCACCATCGGTTCAGGAGCGGGAACGTCCCCACCTGACCCCCCCACCCCGAGTCAGGCACGTGGGGAGCCGCCACTGGACTTTCAGGGAACGATGGCTGCTGTGCAAGGACGGTCGTTGCTTTTACCTGAAGACGCAGAGGGGATGGCTTGCCCGATGGCCCTGGGGCGCGGAGCACGGGCTCTTGGTCCCCCGTCTCTGTCCAGCGCATCCTCGGCCGCGCCCCGCTCTGCGGTGCCCTGTGTGGATCATCGGGCTTTGCTGGACGGACCGTGTGCATCTCCCCCCAGATTCACGTGTGAAATTGTCCCCCCCAAGGTGATGGTGTTGAGGGGCAGGGTCTTGGGAGGTGGCGAGGCCAGGAGGGTGGGGCCCCACGATCGGGGTTGGCACCTTTGAAAGAGGCCTGAGGGTGCCCTGCCCCGCCACCGCTTGGAGAAGGCCCTCGCCGGACACCACATCTGCCTGGGTGGCATCCAAACAGCAACAGTCCGAGGAGAGGGGACAGGTCCAGACTCACAGAGTTCAGCGACGGGGCCGCTAAGGGTCCCTGTGGCCTCCCTGCCGCATGCTCCCCCAGCATGACCCGGCAGCCCTGAGGGCTGCCACAGCTCAAAGCCTTGAAGTCATGATAAGGAGACAGAGGGGTCCCCTAAACTACAGACACCCACAACTCAGTCTGCATGGGGTACGCAGCTGTCTCAGCACATGTCAGGGGCCCTCCCTCCAACCCAGGAGCCTCCCACTGAGGAAGGGGGACAGCAAGTTGCCCAAGAACATTCTGATCTGAACGAAATGACCCGAGATTGGCTGAGATTACATGGTGCCCACAGGCGGACTGGGGGCTTGCTGCAGTAAGCCGGGGTTCATGGACTATCTGGCCTCATGCAGAACTCGCTGTCTTGACCTGCCAGGCAGGTTCAGGGCTCAGGGAAAGCAAGGGGAGAGGGCTGCATCTGTGGGTCAACCTGCACTCTTTTTACTGCCTCTTCTTAGAAGGGCGCTAACCCATCACAGGGCCCCACCCCCATGACCTCCTCACCTCCCTATACCACCACTGGAGGGTGGGGCTCCAACCTATGAATTTTCAGGGTATAGAGATGTGCAGTCTGCAGCAGTCCTGAGGAAAGAGGGTATCTGGATCCTTCAAGATAATCACCAAAAAAGTTTTTGATTGAATTGAAGGTGTTCACTCTTTTACCTCCTCCCCCCACCAGACTGTCACATTCCAGGGCCTCCCACCTCCACTGGATCATGGACGTTGGACCCCAGATCCAACGTTGGGGGCTATGAAGCCCCCATCCCAGGCTCTGAGTCCTGGACCCCTGTTCGCTGCTCTGTGCAGAGCCCTGGACAAGGTCCTCTCCTCCCGGGGGACCATGCCCTGGAGGCCCAGGGAGACTGACCCAGCGCTCACTCCTCCAGCCTCCTCAGGGCAGGGCCAGCCTCACATCCGTCCACCCGGGCCAGCTCACCGGGCTGGGATGAATCAGCCCATTCTGCTCCCTGCAGACAGACAGTCCTATCGTCCGCTCCACCTGGCGGGTCACCTCTGCAGCTCTGAATCCCCCTTTTGTGGAGCTGGTGGGAAAGGAGAGATCTTTGGAGTCTTCGAAAGACACTCTCTAGCCCTGCCAGGGGACAGGCGCCGCATGCTGAGTGTGTGCTGTGTCTTCGGGACGCCAACGAGCCAGAAATGTTCAGAGCCTCAGGCCGGGAGAGCCCAGGCGGGTGGCCAGGGAGAAGGCTAACCAGACATCTGCGATTCTGTGTTGTCCGGGCAGCAGCGGCCCGGGGGTGTCCGCCCGTGTCCGCCAAGGTCGAGTGATTTAACAAGCCCAGCCCAGCACAAGAGTGTGCAGAGCAGGAGAGGGGCGGGGAGACTGGTGTCAAGGGAAAACCACGGTGTGCCAGGGGTCTGCCTCTGAGATGCTTTCGTTCTGAATGTCAAATCCTGCAATGATTTCTGAATAGAAATTCCACGGAGGGTGGTGCGCACGGAGATCCAGCTTCAGGCTGGAGCGCGCTGGGACCTAGTTCGGGGGCTGGGGCAGGAGCTAAGTGACGTGAGGGGCACAGAGTGACCCACGGGTGTGACAGGTGCCTGCCCCCCGAACCCGCCCTCCTCTGCCCTGTCGCCTCACCCTCAGCCTGTTTCTCCTCTGCGCTGGCTGGCCCTGGCTGCCCTGTGCCCTGAGCCCACTGTGGCACCTTGGCCCAGGTGGGCCCTTGTGTACAGCAGGCAGGGGGACTCCTGACCCCCCGCTGCAGCATGTCTGCGGGCCATGGCACGGGTTTACACGGATCCTCTCCTGTCTCATGTCTCTGTCGTCCCTTCTGCTTTGCAATTCTCGTTCCAAACAGACGCTGTTTTCCTCTTTCTCCCTCTAGTGATGTGAAAGAAGTGTCAGTTACCCTAATGTTAGCCTTTACGTAAAAAAGATGTTGCAGTCGCTCTGTAATTATCAAGGTCAGGCAGGCAAAGGGCCGGACGTGAACCAGGGCCAGGAACGCCGTGTCCTGCTTCTGCTGCCCGCCCCCCACCTGCCCGTTTGTAAACTGTGGTTTTAGATGGTTACTCCTATTTTTAAATGTTACGGGACCTTTTAAATAATTTTTCACATAGTTGGTTTTTCTGACAAGAGCCCCTTTGACAGTTTGAGGGACCCATGGGTCCCTTCTCAGAAACATGTTTTTAAAAGCACACATAACATACGTCTGTTTACAAAGACAGCCTGACGGCACTAACACAGTTGTGAGGGGACTTGCAGCCAGGGTGGAGGCGCGGGGGGAGACACGCCTCACCTGTTCTGCACCAATAGAAGGATTACAGCCACCTCAAAACAGAACACAACCAGAACTACCAGAAGATCGAGCTACACGGAAGTCCAACAAGCAAAGATACAAAGGGGGAAATGTTCATCCAGACAGGCAGGAGGGGCAGAACTGGGGAGCGGGGCGGAGAGGAGCGATCCCCAGAGGGTCTGGGGAGCGATCCCAGCCCCAGACCCCACCGCAGAGCTCACGGTCCCAGCGCAGGGAAAACAAAGCCCCAGGGCTCCCGGCTGTGAAAACCCGTGGGGGTTGGGGCGGAGGAAGACACTGCCGGCCTCTCAGCAGAGTCTGTCTGTTTAGCGGCCCCCAGGGCCCTGGAACGTCTGCAGACCCGCCCTCTCTGGGAACCACAGCGGGAGAAGCGCCTGGAAAGGGGCGATCACCAAGCAAGCAGCACTGTTCCCTCTCAGACCCTCCCCAACGTGCAGCGACACAAGGTAGTGAAACGGGTCGCCCAGGACAGACAAATACCTGCGGCTCCGCCCCTTACAACGTCACAGGTGTGACAGCTCTACCCAAGACACAGGCAAACACAGGAGCCTATCAAGTTGAGGATGCAGGGAAGTGTGGCCCAAAAGAGGGATCAGATCCGGTGCCAGTGGGAGATCTAAGCTATCAGGGGAAAGCACACCTAACGGATGCAAAGGTCAAAACGCTGCTGATGAAGACGCTCGCGGATGTGACAGACATGATGGAGTATGGCAGACGCAGAAGGGAAGAAGTGAAGGCTCTGCTGAACAGAACGAAGGAAAATCCACACAAAACCAGCGGTGCAGGGGAGGCAACTGGGATTCAAACCAACTATTTAAACCAGTTATGATATTAAACAGGCTTAAGATGCCAGAATGACACAGGCTTCTCTACGGATGCATTAGCAATGCCGTCTTGCAGTGGCCTGGAGCATCTGGACCTCTGCAGGGACAGGTGTGAAGGACCGACGGCTACCACAGCCATACGTGACATGCCGGCGTCCCTGGGTTTTACGGGGACATAGTCACAGCTCCAGTGAATCATGGTGGTTTGTGACAGAAGGAAGACGCATCAGAGGATGATGAAAATGGCCAGGTTCTCGGACCCCAGGGGTTTTGCCTGAAAAATGCCAGGGCTCAGCGTCTGTCCCAGAGTTGATGTGACAGTTCTGCACGGCCAGTTGTTTACTCTGTCACCCCCAGCCGCCCGGGAAGAGAACCCAGGTCTTAGGCCCTGTGCCTGCAAAGACGAGGCCGATGAGGGTCCTGAGTTCAGATCCCCGGTCGGATGAAGGTGGCACTTAGCCGGACAGAAGGCCACACTCCGAGGTGTGTCCTCGAGATGGCGCCGTCTGGGGGAGGTCGCGGCCCGCGGGGCCGCTGGCTGCAGGAAAGCCAGGCCAAGGCAGGGCCCGGCGCAGAGCCGCGGAAAGTGAGCAGGTCCCTGCCTGGGTGGGTCCGCTCTCTGCCCCTCCAGCTTCCACAGCAATGGGGCCTTGTTCTCTGCTCTTGGAAACGGGCCAGAGCCCTCCCAAGCGGGTCCCGGAGTCGCCCACCGCGCCCCCTTCCTCTGCTCTCCAGCCAGACCCCGGCACAGGCTCCTCCTCTCTCCCTCTTCCGCTGCCAAGTCAGCGTCCTGCAGCAGCATGGTGGCCGCTGCACTCACTGCCTCACCACCAGCCTTTTTATCGAGGAAAGGAGACGGGAAGGACCTGGTTGGAGGGAAAAGGCTGGGGGCAGGTCCTGGCCCACAGTGGCGCCCCCCACCCCCAACCTGTCTTCATTCCGCAGGTCGCCAAATACTGCTTCAAGGCACGAAGCAGCTCGTGTTTCTGAGCAATCTTTCTGTGTCACGGGCCCGGGGCCAGGAGCGCGCTCCGAGCGTTGCCTCTGTGAATTAATTCCGTACAACGGGCCCCAGAAACAAACTCGGGCGGCGGTTCTCTCAGCTTCCTCACCGGTGTGGCCCAAGGCCTAGCCACTTCGGGCTGGACCCCGGCGGCAGCGCCCCCGCCAGGCAGGAGGGGCTCGGCAGTGGGCACATTGGAGAGCAAGGTGGACCCCAGGCTCACCCTTCACCTTCCCTTTGACTTTCTTTCTAAAACAAAAACGGCAGATGATCAGGGGGGTTTCGAGACTAATGTACCAAAACCCACGCACGTGCTGCTGGATTAAGAAAGAAAACATCAGAGCCCTGGCTGGTGGCGCAGTGGATAAGGTGCCGGCCTGCGAACCCAAAGGTCGCCGGTTCGATTCCCAGCCAGGGCACATGACCAGGTTGCAAGCCAGGTCTCCAGCCAGGTCCCCAGCTGGAGGCGGGTGAAAGGCAACCACACATGGATGTTTCTCCTTCTCTCTGCTTCTCTCCCTTCCCCTCTACTTACAAATAATAAATAAAATCTTTTAAAAAAAAAAAGGAAAGAAAGAAAACATCACCCAGCTCAGTCCTGGCTCCCACCAGAGTGGCCGGTTTCATTCAACATTTCCACAGGCGCCGAGCGTCTCACGAAACATCGTGTGTGACGTGTTTTTAAGCTGAGCATACAGAGGCGGGGGGAGAGACGTGTCCCACTTGTGGGCTGCTTCTGTCCGCATCCGGACCAGGGACCGAACCCAGGGACCGAACGAGCCGGCCGACACCTGCTGCTTTGATTCCACGGGAGCTTTGCAAGTTCGCTCACGTGCAAGCGTGTGGTGCCCGCTCCTTCATTTCCTGTCCTGAGGGGCAGAGCCCACACAGCTCCCCTTCGCTGCAGGGTAAGAGGCGTCCGCTTTAGAAACTGCTTCCAGCTCACTCTTGCTGCGGGTCAGAGGGCGATGCCAACCGAGCTGAATTCACTGCTTGCGTTTCTTTCACACGTGGTGCTCGGTTCCCAATTCCTTTAGCCCGCTCTTCCCCTGTAACGCGCGTGCACGCACACACATGCACGTACGCACAGGCACGCACAGGCATGCACATCCTCACACACACTTTCACATGCGTGCCCACGTGAAGGTTACATTTCCATAGGGCTGTAAGTGGAGCTAAATTGAGGGGGGAAAGATGTAACGGGGGGAAAGACTCTGGATTTTAACCAATCCCCCAGTGCTTGAGAAAACAGTCTGAGGATTTCAGGGAGCCCTGAGCTGGGCCCGCCAGCCAGCCCGTCTGGGCCCCTGGGCTCCGGACCTGCCTTTCCGTTTGGCTCTGAGGCTCCCTGCGCTGGGCGGGCATCCTGCGCAGACACAGCTCCCATTCTCCGGGGCTCCCCGCCCCCATGCTGGCAGCCACGGCTCCCACCGCCCCCCCAAAAGCCAGACTTTAGGTCAGAACCAGAGGTGTAACAGATGGGCCGGAGTGGCAAAGATGCCCCATTTCCCACGAAAAATGCCACATTGTTCCTGCACGGCGGGGGCGGCAGCCGCAACCAGCCAGGTCGAGGGGAGGGTCTGGTCCTTCGGGGGGGGGGGGGGGAATTCTAGGCTTTCTCTCCAAAATTTTGTTTCAGCTGAAAACATTCATTTTTTAACTCCCGTGTTTCTAGTTGGCGAAACAAACAAACACTTTTTAACCAGAGATCAACTTCAACTTTGAACAAGCTAACCCTCTAGAGATTAGACTGACGTGAATTTCTTTTTTGTCCATAGCACTCCTTGTACTTTGTTTTTTAAAGATTTTATTATTTTTAGGGAGAGAGGCAGAGAGGGAGGGAGACATTCATGTATGGTTGCCTTTCACCTGCCTCCAGCTGGAGACCTGGCTGGAGACCTGGCTTGCAACCTGGTCATGTGCCCTGGCTGGGAATCGAACCAGCGACCTTTGGGTTCGCAGGCCGGCACCCGGCCCACTGCACAGAGCTGATGGCACCCGCCCGAGGACGATGCTTGGATCTGCTCCTCCCTCTGCCCGGCTGCTACCCGCGGGTGCAGACTTCGCTCATCTGTCCCCGCGGCTGCTGTAGTAGCTGGAGTACCCCCACCCCATCTATCACAACCTCAAAATCCAAGTGCCTCCATGCAATGGAAACGTGTCCCCTGCTCATGCTGACGGAGGGTGGTCTTTGCCAAGAGGGTCCGGGTCCCCAGAACCCCTCACATTGTGGCTCCGTCCAGCATCCTCCACTGAGCCTCCCGGGTCCAGCTGGGAGGCTGGAAGGAGCTTGGAGCTTCTCTCAGGAGCTTTTGGGGGCCAGGCCTGGAAGCGGGCACTTCATTCTTGCCCGTGGTCCGCTGGCCGGAACCCGTCACGTGACCCCACCTAGGGGCAAGGAGTGCTGGGACATGTAACCTGGGGGGGCCAGGAATCCAGGGGCTGCTGGCGGTCTGTCACCGAGTCCTCCAATTCATCCTCCGCTCCCCGGAGCGACTCGTGGCAAATGAGGGCGGGACAGCCCACCCTTCTGCCCAGGGTCACCTGCTGACATGAGCCCCCCACCCCACTCACTTCCTGCCGGGCTGGCTGATGCCACAGCGACGCCTCCCACCCGAGTGCCTCGGCCTGTTGCCCCCCGGCCTAGACCGGCCACCCTAACCGGCGCACGCTCCGCCCCCCCCAGCCCCCGGCCCCCCCACATCTGGGGCATCATCTCGGAAGCGGCCACGGGGCTTCTTCTCTCTCCAAGCAGAGAGTTCCTCCGAGGCAGGGAGGGAGCTGAATTCTCTCCTGTTTCCCAGCCTGGCACTGAAAAAATGCCTCATAAATGTCGACGGACGACTAAGTTGGGAAGAAACATGGGGCCCGTCTGTCCAGCTAAGCTGCCTGCCGTGCGCCCCGAGCCCCTGGCCAGGACGAGGCCTGAGTCCGCCCGGCGAAGCTTTGGGCCCTCAGGGTTTCGGGCCAGTCGGTCAGGCGGGGGTGGAGTGAAACCAGGAGACCCGGACAGAGAAGGCGGAGAGCACGGGGCGCGGGCCGGGCTGACACCTTGCCAGGGAGCAGGAAGACGGCAGCGTGGACGCCAGGGACAGCAGACACCCCGAGGGGCAGAGGCCTCGGTGAACCTGGCCATGAAATGCGACAGAGCGGTGAAGCAAAACCGCCAGAGAAGGGGAGGGACAGCGGGGCCTGTGGGGAATGGAGCGACGGAGGCCCCTGTGCCCCCAGGCCGGCTGGGACACCGGAGCCCAGGTGGCTGAGAGGACATGAGAGACCGGTCACTACGAGCCGGCCCTGGGCCCAGCACCGGCTGCTGGACCCCGGCCCCACCGCAGACCCTGGGGTGCCCATGCACCCCGCTCTGAGAATCAGCTCCCAGGAGGCTGCCTGCTGGTTCAGAGGACGGCGGGTGGGCGCCATCCACTTGCCCTGGGAGGAAGGCGGGACCCTCAGGTCGGGGGTGGGGTTGCTGACAGGGCCCGCGACCTCACTTCCTCCTCCAAGTTCAGAAACCAATTCATTTGGCTCGTGTCCCCCAAATCGTGTGGCCTGCAGCCTTTGGAACAGGGTTTGTTTATTCATTTAAATTGGATTCCGGCATTGACTGGAGTTTGTTCTCTCTATAAAGACCTTTTTATTTGGGTCCTGGGGAGCTGTTTACTGCTCAGCACATGTGGGATGGAGAAATGATGGGGCTGGAGATGCTGGCGCTGCTCCCCAGGGGGCGTGGCTGGGGGCGCAGGGTGGGCACCTTCTGCCTCCCTGCAGATCGGAGCAGCGGCTCCGACAGGGAGATCGGGATGGAGCCGCCCCCACCCACCACCTCGACGAAGAGGCAGCATCTCAGACACCTACGGGGACGCGTAGTAATAAAACACACTTTGGGAAAAAGAAAAGCGTCCCTAAGTTTGTGGTTTGTATTCCACAGGGGTGAGAAGGGTGAAGACTGGGTGGGAGGCGTGTGCCATGCGATTCACCGGCGTGGACACGGCTTTGGCCAAGGGGTGCGGGCAGACGCCGGGTGTGCCAGGGGTCCTGAGAGGGGTGGGTAAATCCAAAGTGGGGGAGCAACCATACACCCCAGTAACCGCACCCCTTGGTGTTTACCCCAGGGAGCTGGAAACATGCCCCACTGAAACCTGCGCACAGATCTCCACGGCAGCTGGATTCAGTCGCCCAAACTGGAAGCCACCAAGGTACCCGCATCGGGGCGGGTGAACAGGTGAGCTGCGGTCGTGCCAACCACGGACCGTCACCCAGAGCTAAAGGCACCGGCTGCCGCGCCATGAAGACCCAGGGACGGACCTTAAACGCCCATGACGCGGTGAAAGCAGCCGATCTGCGGAGGCCACGTGCTGGCGGATTCCAGCGATGGGACCACAGGCGGACCGCAGAGCGCTGGGGCGGCCGGGGACATGTGCCGGCGGGGGGGCCCCTCGTGAGCCCCTCACAGCAGAAACAGCCAGGGCGGAGGAAGCAGGTGAGGTCACCTCCTCGCCCTTCAGCTCAGCCCATTGACCAGGTTATCGTTTCACCACGGATCAACCTCCCCGGACTCCCCGAAACGTTGGACTTTCCCCGGGTGCCACACCAGCTCGTGTTTTACACGGATCGAAGCCCCGCCGTGGCCAGTGCCGGGCGTGGGGGACCCCGCGCAGGGGAACGACCCCTGTGGAAAGCAGGAAGCTGAGGTCGTGAGATGAGACATCTTCTGGCTGGTGTCAGGGGCTTGTGACACTTTCTCAGATGAGCTCTTTCGTTTGAAACTCATGGTAGATGTACAGAGCGGCACCGCTGCGCAGCTTGACCTTCGGGATCTCCCTGCGGGCCTCAGCGTCCAGCGGATTCCGGATGACGGGGGACTTGCGGAGTCAGACTTGAGCTGGTCCGATGACTTGGGTGACCCCTGTTGGGACTCCCCACGAATCCCCTGGGGAATTGAGACACTGCGGGAGGCTCTGGGGTCCAGGATGACACTGGGACCTGCCAAATGCCTGACTGGCGATTCGTTTTCCTGTGTTTACCACCCTTCCTCTCTGGGTGCTCCATGGCCTGCCGGCCGACACCTCCCTGAGGGCTGCAGGGCACCAAAGCCAACGACCAGTGACAGCAGACACTCTGCGGCCCTTCAGGGACAGCGGCAGCATCGTCCGGCAGACACTGAACATGACCTGCACACACAACGTTGAATTTCCTGTCACCAGCCAAGGCTCAGGAGAAACTAATTTCTCCTGGAACTAAACGGAACCCAGTTTCTGCCTCTTAAAAAGATAAAAATAGGCCCTGGCTGGTGGCTCAGCAGATAAGGCGCCAGCCTGTGAACCCAAAGGTCGCTGGTTCAATTCCCAGTCAGAGCACATGACCAGGTTGCAAGCCAGGCCTCCAGCCAGGTCCGTAGCTGGAGGCAGGTGAAAGGCAACCATACACGGATGTTTCTCTCCCTCTCTGCTTCTCTCCCTTCCCCTCTCTCCGGAAATAATAAAATCTTAAAAAAAAAAAAAAAAGGATAAAAATAGTACCCTATCTAATCCAATGTCTCAAAAATATTACTTCAACATACAATCAATATTTTAAAACCTATTATTTAGACCTTTTTATCTGGTACTAAGTCCTTTTTACACGTGTGTCCAAATCCATCTGGAGGTTACATGTTCATTGGGAATCTGCAAAGGCTGGCAATTTTACAAAAGTTGTAACGCAACTGTGTATTTTGTAAAATACACAGGTAAAAGGCTAGATTCACCTACCAAAGGTTGTCCCAAACGTACTTAAGGTTTTATAATCACTGAACTAAGTATCAGTTTTTATATTTAAACGTGTGAAAATTACACTAAAATTCAGTTCCTCCGAACTCACGAGCCACGCGTGGCCACCACCGTAGTGGACGGTGACAGTGACAGTGACAATGGCGCCTCCCCCGCAGCGCGCGTCCTCGCTACGTGTCTCCCTGACAAATACATCCATGGGGAAAAGGAAATACCGTTATGAGCCACCTGAACGGAACGTGCAGCTTCCTCAGCCATGAACACGTCCCCTGGGGACGCGCGCAAAGCTGTGGAAGGCTGGTCTGCAGGACGGGGGCTCCCCGAGTGCCTATTTCCGTCCTCGGTGCTACGGCATGTTAGGGGCTCCCGGATGTTCACGAGAAGCTTTGTCTCCAAACCTCGTGACAACCTCGGGGTCCTTCAGGCACCCAGGCAATCTCAAGTGGGCTCATTTACGGGACGGTGATGAGGATGATGGTGGTGATGATGGTGATGATGGTGATGACGGCGGAGAGGATGGTGGTGGTGGGTTCCGTCCTGAGAACAGGGGGTGTCTTTCATTCTCGTATCTCCGGCTTAGAACTGAGCTCAACAAGTGCTTCTGGAGTTGGAGGCAGATTCCATGATTAAATAATTAAGCGGAAAAGGAGGATTTATTGCTCAGAGCTGCCAGGGGGCTAAATGGAAAGCCAGGCCCGTGGGGCCCTCCGTTAGGAAAGAAAACAGAAGTCTGACCAGGCAGGGAAAGTGGGGGAGAAGCTGGCCCTTCACACCCCTGTCCCATACCCAGCTGATTCACCCAACTGCTCAGGTGGCTGTCCCAGGAGCACCTCGGGGTGACGAGGCCATCGGGCAAAGAGCTGGACACGGTGCTGAAGGCCGGCCTTGTCCCGCCAGTGGAACTCAGGTTTCATCTGTCCATGTTTTCCACACTGGAGCCATGTGTTTATCACCTTCCCTAGTTTTGCTGTGCGGGTGCGTCGCCCGTACCAGGGACCCAGGAATGTTTTCTGTAAAGAGCCAGGTGGCCCCAAGTCCCAGCTCTGTGGGCTGCTGAGGCTGCTGTGGTCCCTCAACGTGGCAGCCATGGGCCAGTTTTCACCCCAACACACACTTACAAAACATAAGGACTCCCTGCAAGGGAAAAAATTCACAATAAATTAAAAGAAAGTGTTACATGAATCCCATAAGTGTAAAACTGTGCTGTGTATAAAAACTGCAAATTAAATGCGATCAAGGTGAAACAGGTTATTAAATTGTAGCAAGGAGGGGCCTCCCTGGCTGGTGGCTCAGTGGATAAGGCACCGACCTGCAAACCCAAAGGTCGCTGGTTCAATTCCCAGCCAGGGCACATGACTAGGTGGCAAGCCAGGTCTCCAGCCAGGTCCGTGGCTGGAGGCAGGTGAAAGGCAACCATACATGATGTTTCTCTCCCTCTCTGCCTCTCTCCTTTCCCCTCTCTCTGAAAATAATAAAATCTTTTTGAAGAATTGTAGCAAGGAGGATGAACTTGGGAGGACTGCAGCCTGAGGTCTGCTCTTTCATGTTCAAAGAGGGAATTTAGGAAGTCCGATGGGGGATTAGCGACTCGTTAGCACCAGACTTTCGCTTTCCCTGTAAGAATCAGTTGGGTTAGAGAGAATTGGTGGGGGCAGCTTTTCCTGGTGTGGCCTAGTCTAGGTTAAGACTGTCTGGAGTTCCACCTGAAGTCAGTTAGGGGCCGGGCAGCGACTGTGCTGAGGACGAGAACCTGTTCCCACCGAAGGCGGCGGGCAAACCACGCAGGGTGTCAAGGTGGCGGGCCTGCCCGGGGTGGCGGCGGGGCAGCAGGGCGGCCCCCAGGCAGCGCGCCCAGGCGGGCTCTGCCCTCCCTGAGCCGTGGAAAGAAGACAAACAAACCTCCCACTGGGTCGGCAGCAGGCCCTGCTGGCAGAGCGGCTGGCCCAGGACGCCGCCCACCCTGGCTCCTGGATGCCCGTGACCCAGCCCTGCCCCTCCGGCTGTGCGCCCTGGGGCCTGTGCACCGCTTCAGGTCCCGCAGGGCCCTGCGTGGGGACAGGCGGTCACCAAGCAGCCACGGCCGTGAAGTCTGAGCCCTGGGTACCCACTGATCCGGGGGTGCAGGGGGCACACCGCCCCAGCGCCCTTCAGCGCCGTCCTGTGAGTGGCTGTGAGCCGGTGCGGCAAACCCGACCGGCCGTGAGCGAGCGCTCAGGAACATGCCCCCGGTCCCTGTGAGTGAGTCAGACGTGTGATTCAGAGGACAAACAACGCTGAGCCCCGGCTGGCGGCACCCACAGGCCAGCACCACTCGGGCACCAGGCGTAGAACCCACGCGGCCCGTGGGGTCATGGCACCGGGACCGAAGATGCAACGGGGCCTTGAGAACAAGGGGACCCAGGAGGGTCCGCGTGTCCCATCCTGCAGGGCCTAAAGGGGCCCAGGACGGCGCCCTGGGGGCCCCTGGTCCAGAAGCACCAAGAGCTCACGCCCTCCTGGGGCTGTCAGAGCTGGAGCAGCCACGGGGCAGAGGGGGCGCCCTGAGGCTTGAGCCATCCCACCTTCCGGGCTCCTGAGGGGTGACTGAGTCGCCCCCACCCCACGCACACCCCTCTCTGCTCCTGCTCCCTGGCTGGCTGCCCCCGGCCCTCCAGCTTTTCCGGGGGAATCACCTCCCAAAATAATCCGAGCCTCGGGGTCCTTATGGTTTCACATCCTACGTTTAAGTCTTTAGCCCATTTTGGGTTGATAAGAGTCCAGTTTCACCCGGGTGTCTGGACGGGCAGCGTTCCCAGCACCAGCTACTGAAAAGGCTGTTCTTACTGACCGTGTTCCCGGTGCCCCGGCTGCAGCACGCGGGTGTGGCCAGGGAGACAAAGAATTGGGGCCGTTAACGCGATCCACCGGGGAGGGGCCCGGGCACCCTCAGATGTCCCGGGGGACAGGACGCATCCGCCCGAGAACAGGCCGGCTCTGAGCGGCCTGGCCAGGCCCCGCCAAGGCCCCCTTTCCTCCCGGCGGTCACGTGGCCGGCCCGGCGCTCCGGGAGGACACAGAGACCCTTGTTCTCTGGAAGCCCAGGGTGCTGAGGTCAGAAGGCTCGCGTCGCAGCCTGTCTCCCACATCCGCACAAACGACGTGTGTGCCTGCCGCCCGCGCCACGACCTCCCTGCAGGCTCCGACGAACCCGACCGTGGGGTCCCTCGGGCGCCCTGTCCCTCAGCCCCTCGCGCGAACTTGCTGTTAGCTACCCGGACTGTCGGGTCCGTCCCGGCCCCGCGCTGCCCCTCACCCCGCGCTCCCACTGTGTCATCTTACTCAGCTGTGACTCGGTCTCCACGCCCGGGTCCCCGCACCGCCCTGGGTCCGCCAGTCACAAGCAGAACGACACCAAGGAGCAGGGCCACCTGGCCTGCCCCGCTGGAAGACAGAGCCCTCAGCTCCTCAGCAAGGCCGCCCGCCGCTCCTGCTTCCTTCCACGGCGCCTAACCAGTCCAGACACTCTAGAAATACGTCCAACACGCCTTTGCACCGACTCCACGCTCGTGGGTCAGACATTTCAGGCCGCCTGAGGGCCCCCAGCTCCTTCTGGGGGGCTCCCCCGCTGCCCCAGCTCCGCAGGCCCACACCAGGGACCTGGAGCTCACGGCACGAGGTCCCCAGCAGGACACCCCTGTGTGCTTCCGCAGGACACACCTCAGATGGCTCCGGGTGGTTTCCAGCCTTAGGTGCGTGTCATTATAACATGGGTGTTTTCCCAGTTCGGGGTCCAGATCATAAGGGGCTCACTGCACAGGGTGCTTGTGGGAGCTGAGCCCCGGGAAGGTGAGAGCAGGAGGCACGGCCAGGTGAGGGTCAACGAGGGTGGGCGGGCTCTGTGCCCTGGGGCTCGCTGACCACCAAAGGGTCATCCCGCCGGGGTCCGGCCACTGGACTACTGTCCATTCCCAGCCCGCATGGGAGGGGCAGCAGGTGTCCGAGGCGGGACACGGTGGCTGAGCACCTGTGCCGTGTGGCCCGTGGCTTCCTGACACACACGTGTGTTCTGAGCGTGTCCACTGCTCCTTCCTTCGGCCATAGGAAACGGTGCACACATGTGATTGTGGTAAAAGACGCCTCACGCACGCCTAGCGCCGTTAGCGACACTCTGTGCCGTTCCGGACATTCCCATCACCCCTCTGAGCAGTCACTTCCCACTCCTCACCCCCCTGCCCCGCAACCTGGACCTGCTTTCCGCCTCCATGGGTGTGGCCCTTCGGGACGTTTCCTGCCCTGTGTGGCCGTCACGCCTGGCGCCTCGTGCAGCAGCGGTTCTCACGGTCCCCCAGTTGCAGCCGGTGTCACAGCTTCCTTCCCTTTCATGACAGGGACACAGTCCACGGTTGTGGGTCCTTCATCTGCTGATGGACATGTGGGTTGTCTCCGCCTTTGGTCCCCCGGTAAACCGCGCTGCGATGACCACGCATGTAGATTTTTGTGAGAGCCCCTGCTTCCGCTTCCGGCTCTCCTGGGCACGTGCCGGGAGCAGAGCAGCTGGGCTGGGCGGTGCCCCCGCAGGGAACGTGGCAGCCAGGCCTCCGTCCGACGTCCTCGCCTGCTGTGCGTCCGCCCCAGGCTCCACGTGCTTGTCGGCACTTGCTGTTCTCCACTGTTCCCGCTTCAGCCACTCCCGGGCCTGCCGGCCAATCTGCCTCCGCGCTGACCCACCCCAGGGTCACGCCCTTGCTTTGCTGGCAGACGCTGGGGTTGCTTCTGGTTCTGCTGGCGCAAACCGCAGCGCTGCGAACGCTTCCGTCCGGGGCGGCCTGCCTGGGGCTCCCACCCGGGAAAGCCTTTCCCACCTTTGAGCACCGGTGTCGCTGGTCTGATCCCCAGTCACCGTGACGGGCCAGGTCCCCAGTTGGGGGCACTCAGGAGGCAACCACACGTTGATGGGGTCTCCCTCTCCTCCTCTGTCCCTTTCCCCTCTCACTAAAAATGAGTAGGTAACATATTTAAAAAATAGAATTAAAAAAAAAAAAAAAAAGTGTGGCTGGCCCAGATTGAGATGGGCGGGAAGGGGAAAACACACCCCGGTATCCACGATGTAACGCAAGAAAAATGTGAACTATCTCATTAATCATGTTCAACGCCGATTACATGTTGAAGTGAAAATGTGTTAAATATATTGGGTTAAATAAAACAGGCATTAAAATTAATTTCACCTGTTTCTTTTTACTTCATTTAAAAAAAATGTGACTACCAGAAAGTTTAAAGTGAGCACACGGCACCGTGGTGCCCATCTTATTGCCGGGGGGCAGCGCTCTCTGGGGTGTCCGTTGGCCTGGTTGTGTTCCATTTCTCCCCTTGGATCCTCAACTTCCTTAGGGACAGGCCACATCGCCCTTCTCCCTCAGAGCCGCTGCAGGGAGCAGGAATTTGAGCAACATCATCTTTCTAAATGCAGATCGGGTGCTATCAACACGGCTCCCACCCCAGCTCCGTCTTCCTCGGCATCTTTCACCCGTTTGTTGGCTTGTGGGATAAAGCAACCCTCTGTGACGTGCGGGGCCGTGCGGGGTCCTGGGTCCTGCCGTCCTGCTCTCACCCTCCTTCCCCTCTGTGCCCCAGCCGCCTGGTCTTCTTTCCTGCTGGCTCCGTTCCAGGGCCTTTGCACATGCCGCTCTCTTCCGGGACTGACTTTCCTTCCTTCTTCACCTGGTAACACCTAGTCCCGCTTTGGGCCTGAACTCAAACAGACCACGCTGACTCTGCTCTGCTGGGAGGCCCGAGTAGCCCTCGCACCTCAAATGCCGCTGGCTCCACGAACGCCCTGGTCCCATTCGCGTGCTCCCCACAGTGGCTGGAGGTGTGCGTGGGGCCTGGGAGATGCTATGCCTGGGTCTCGGGTGTCTCCGGAATAGAGCTTCGGTCCAAGAATAACACTGGGAATTAGACACCTTGTGTCACTCTCAGGGGCTGCAAGAACCTTCCAGCTGGCCCCGGAGGGACGTTAAAGGCTCGAGCAGACCCTAAAGGTGTCCTTGCCCCTGACTTTGGGGCTGGCCAGCCCAGGGCTGGGTGGGGACCAGCCTGGGGCTCTGGCTATGACATGACCGGGGTGATAAGGCAACATCCCGGGCCAGCCCACTTGCTCTGGGCAGCCGACAGCCACGTTTCCAGCCTCGGGACATCTGAGGAGAGACAGGCTCCTTCAGGCTCCCCCGGCGACCAGCGGGCGCTCGGCAGCTCGGAGCCCGACCGCTCGGGAGACAAGGCAACCTTCCCCCTGAGGCCCGAGACAAAGCCGAGAGCTGCTGTCCCATCCGTGACCAGAGCGGCAGAAAGGACGTCAGAGCAGCATTGGGCCACTGCGAAGCTCCGAGTCTCCCTTTATACTCTCACTCTGCTCCCGACCCTACGTGTGCACGTGGCTGCTTTGCTCCCCGCGGGGGCCGTGGTGGGCCGTGTGGGGAGCCCACGGAAGTCTGTCGGCCCTCAAGGCTCCTGCGCCCTGCGCCCCGCGGGGCGCCCGCCTGTGTACGGCTCACCTGTTGACGGATCTTTGGGTCATTCCCAAGTTTCTGGCTGTTTCCAGGAGTCCTGCTCTGAACGCCCTCGGGCACGGTTCCTGGCAAACACGCGGGCACGTTTCTGGGATGGCCGGGCCCCCGGGTGGGTGGACATTGGACATTTTGAGACACTGGCACACCGTTTCCCATGCAGCAGGGCCACCGGACATCCTGCTGCCCCAAGGGCGCACTGTTGCTCCGCGTCCCCGCCCACACCCGGTCCCCTCCATGGCAGATCCCGGCCGGTGGGCGCCGGTGGGTGTGAATAGCCAACGTCCATGATAAAAAGTCCACACGCGTGGAAGGGTTGGGGAAGGGCCGGGCTACTTGCTTTGTGTGTGTGTGTGTGGGAGTGGGGGTTAAAGGATGCGTTGGGCAGTTTCTCTTGGGGGTCCGTTTGGTTTCGGTTTTTAATTTGGGGGACAGGTCATATCCGAGCATGGTTTGCACCCTGAAGAGCAGAGGGTGCGGGTGAACGCGCTGTGCCCGAGTTCGGAGGAGGCCTGGTGTCGGCCCTGTCTGCCGTCTCCCTGGGGAGGTGCGCCCGGGGGTTCCCGCTGGGTGGCCCTGCCGCTGCCGTCCTGAGGGGAGTGGAGTGTCGCCCCCGCCCCGGAGGGCAGATCCCTCCCCACCCTTGCGACCCCTCCCTGGCCCGGCAACCCGGTTGCTCTTTCAAAGGCGCCCCTGCTCTGCCCACCAGGCCCCCGTCTCGCAGGGTTGTGTATGGCCACTGGCCGCGCCTCTACCCACTTTATTCAGCTGTTTGTTTACACGGACACTGATTCCTTACTTCACTGGGGTGATGAAAGGGCCCGGGCACGAGGTCACGGGCGGCCGGAGCCTCGGCAGCGGCAGGGAACCTGGGGACCCTGACTGCAGGCCGGCTTGTTTGGGACGCTCTCTCCCCGACAGCGGGGGTGGGGTGAGGTTTGAGCACCGTGGTGGGGGGTCGGGGGGGCTTTCTGGGCCTGATCTCCACGCAGGCTGTCGGGGGGGGCTCCCTGCCTGGGCTCAGAATCTGCCCCCACAACCTGAGGCCTTGTGCCCTGGCTGGCACACCTGCCAAATGGGGCGACCGTGCCCTCAACTCACGCAGGGACTGGAGCCACCTGGGGTGTCCCGTCGGGGACCCCGGGCAGCTAGCTGCTGGGACTGACAGCTGGACGACCAGGTGTTGCAATCGTAGCCCTTGGTGACCGAGGGTGCTGCCCTCTCAGGGCTAAGCCCAGCAGAGCCCCCACAAGCTGGGACCAGTCAGTCACACTACACGGCCTCCTCACCCGTGAGCCAGCAGGGGCCCCTCCGTCCACAGACCGTCCAAATGGGGGAGCAAACACGCCTGAGGCGTTCTTCCCTTCAACACCGACTTGCTAACTTCTATTTGGCGCCGGGGGGTTGTGCACGGCTCTGCGCACACGGGAGAGAACACAGTGACGGCCCTGCGGCCCTCACCGGGCCAACCTCCTAGGGGACAGGGCAGATAATGAGCCAACGCGATGCCGTCGGGGAGGGGGCATGCGACGGGCAGCACAGAGGTTGAAGAGGGGCCCTTGACGGAGATCACGTGTGCGCAGCAAACTGCAGCTGGGGGCGGACGTGGGCAGGGCCGTACATAAAGGCTCTTTCATCCCAGGGGCAGGCGCACGCCAAGCTGGGCTGACCTAGTTCCCCAGGCCTTGAGGCAGAAATTCACACACCCCTAAAGCAAAACAAACATGAACTTCATTTTTTAAAAAACGTACTGATTGGAGAGAAACACTGACCCACTGTGCCACCCATGCACGCAGTCGCTGGATGGGTCCTGTCGGTGACCTGGCCGGGGAGTGAATCCGCAGCCTTGGTGGATCCAGACGCCGCTCTAACCCACTGAGCCACCCGGCCAGGGCCCGAGTACCGCTTCTTCCAACTAATCAGCTTTGGGTTAGAAACGAAAGCAAATACATCTCCTGGCGGAACCCATCCTCCCTGACGTTTGCTGCTGTGCGCGGCTGGGATAAGCCCACGTTACTCCAACATCGCCTCCCTGGGTGGCGTCTGTGTCCCCACAGAGTGACAGGGCCCCTCTGGCAGAGGCCAGCGGGCAAAGCAGCACCGGGGTTGCTTTCAGCTCAAGAGCAGGGGCGGGCAGCCTGCACTGGGCTCCCTCTGACAGCCCGGCCACCTGCAATCTGAACACTTGGCAAGGTTACGTGACGTCAGCCTGGCCCAGGCCCTCATGTCAGCGCCGTTTCTCAGGGACGTGGCCCCATCACCGCGCCGCTAATGAGCCCCGGCAAGAAGAGGCCGCGCCGGGCTGCCTGTGGGTGGCGCTCACGAGGACGCTCACTGTGGGTGGCGCTTCCCCTGGCCCCGCGGGGCACAGACCCCACCTGGTGCCCCTATCTTACGACATCTCACTCTCGGGGAAGGAATTTGCTCCCCAGACTCCACGCATACACCCAAGGCTGCTGTTCTTTTATCCGAAAAAGGCTGAAAGCAAACAATTCAGCGGAGAATATTGAAGGAAGATCCCAAAGGCAGACTGGTGGCCCTGGCCGGGTGGCTCGGTCACTTGGTGCATTGTCCCCGGCACCAAAAGGTCAGAGGTTTGACCCCAGGCCAGGGCGCACCCTAGGCTGTGGGTTCAATCCCCCATCGGAGGCGATGGATGGATATTTCTCATCAATGTTTCTCTCTGTCTGTCTCCCCCACCCGCATCTCCTTTCTCTGTCAAATCAAATCCTCAGGTGAGGATTGCAAGAAAAGACCAGTGGTTCTCCGAGTGTGGCCCGGGGCCCCGCAGCAGCTCCTGGGAACTCGGCGCAAATGCAGGTTACTGGGTCCCACCCCAACCTGCCGAATCAGACATTTGGGGGGGTCCCCTGCACTTTGTCACTCACAGGCCCCCAGGGTTCTGATGCAGCCTCGGATCTGAGAACCACCGGATGGCCCTGGGGGGCGCTGGGCAGTGCCAGGGAGCTGAGACTACCCTGCGCCCCACTAACCCACAGGTCTCCCCACTTTTACTCAGAGGAGGGAAGTGCCGGGAGGGGTGGGAAGGGAAGAGGGTGATGAGCAAAAGACAAACAATCAAACGAGCAAATTCCTGACCAGACTGAGTGTCGCTCATTGAAGGAAGAAACCAGGGAGTAAGGAAGGGAAAGACTACATTTCATCAGCCGGGTTCTCATTCGGGTCACTGTGCCCCCGGGGGCCACCTGGTTTCCTTTTCATTCCGATTCACGTCCTCTGAAGGACACTCTTGCAGTGGGAGGGAGAATGAATGGACTGTGGGAGCGAGAACGTGGGGAGACCCACCCACTGTTGGGGGGCAATGACGGTGGTGCTCAGGAGATGCTTCTATTTGTGGGGCCCCCCAGGCAGAGAAGAATAATTTGCAAGTTCATTTTCAGATCCCACGGGCTTGATGCTGAGGGCCTCAACCCAGCACTTGCCAGTTCACCCAAAGCTGCTTTCTTGAGAAAAATCGTAGCTCTGCCTGTGTGTGACGTGGGAGGACAGGGGGCCTGGTGTCCTTGTCGGGGGTGACAGTGGAGTAGGAACCCTGGCCTCGTCCAGGATGGAGAAGGGAGAGGAAGAACCGTGCAGGCCTAGGAGGCCCAGGGTGTGTGGGGGGATCCCAGACAACTCCTGAGAGCAGCAGGGAGCCTCGAGCCTGCAGGACAGCGCGTGGCCCAGGGACTGGCCTCTGGGTGACAGAGAAGAGGGGCACGTTGAGCCTCTGGGGCAGAAGCCACTCGGGGCTCACGCTCTTGGAAGTTCACTCACACTCCCTGGGGACTGCGAAGCCAGCCATCCCCAGTGGGGCCTGGCCCTCACCCCCGAGGTCACAGAGAGACCCCCGGGGAGAACCACGTGCCCTGCACAGACAAGGAGCTTGCCACCCACCCTGACTTTCACCAGCGTCTGACACAGGCTGGAGAGCCAGCCTGCCCGTCCCGCCCGTGCGGGGACCACGATGAATCCAGCCGTCGCCGGCAATACCTGGAGGTCAGGAGGCCGGGGGTGGGGGTGCTCCCCAGGACCTCCACACTCATCCCACAGCGGGCCCAGGGCCCCCGGAGCCCCGGTCGGCGCCAGGAGGGCTTTCATGGAACGATGCGAGCAAAGGAAATTTTCCATTCCTTTCCTTGCCCCAACATCTCATGAACAGGCTCTGGCCCATGTTTGAACTTCCCAGAATAAGGCGATTTTTGTTTTTCTCTTTTGTTTTTCTTGGTTACCTGCGGCTCGGCCCGGGGCTGGGCTGCTGTGGAATTTTTGTGGAAGGATTTCTCAGCCCATGTGTCAGTTTGTCTGGGGATGGCGGCGGGACAGAGTGCCGGGGCGTCCTTCTGGGCCCTCGCCCGGCAGGTCAGACCACGAGCAGCTCCCGAGACCCTTGGGCAGGCGGCTTCCTCTCTGGGTCCACATGACCCTGCGCCACTTATCGTTCCCAGGCCTGGGAGCCCAGAGAGGGTGAGGACTTGTGGGCGGTCACACAGCAAAACCGCCGGCATGCCTTAGCTCCAGTCTTCTCCAAGGAAGACTTCCACCAGCTATTTCATAAGGGCTTGGGGCTACTGAGAAGAGTTCAAAACGCACGGACTGCTCTGTGACGGAGACCGAGGCCGTGGCAGAGGGGACTCGGTGGTGGCCACAGCCTGCTGGCATGTGCCCCGCCCCTATGTCTTGTTCAGTGACGTCTTGTTGGGGCTCACAGTCAGTCAGGGTGGGAGCGTTTATACCACAGACACTGGCAAATGCTGTAAACCAAGGCCCTTTTTGTTTTCAAGTTCAAGATTATCAGTAGACTCCTAGGAACCATTCATTCGTTCGTTCATTCACCCCACAAGCCCCGGTCTACGGTACGCCTGACACTGCTAGATGTTGGGTCTCAAGGAACTCAAGGAGAGCCTGTGTTAAAGAACTGCACGGCCTGGGAAGAGGGGTAGGCACCCCCCGTCACTGGGGACTAGAGAAAAACCACCACCACGGTGGGACTGCTAGGAGCCCCGCTCTCGCCAGCGACCAAAGCTACCGAGGGGGCCCTCCCTGCCCCTCTCCTTTCTCACCGGGGGAGAAAAAAGTACCAAAGTACCTAGGACTGGGTAGTGAGGGCGGGCATGCTGGCCTGGGGACAGACAGGCCACACGTAATGTCACGATGCCAGTGGGACGCAATCAGCTGAGTGCCATGCGTCCACGCTCCACTCACGGGGTCCCCGCCGCGGAGATCCGGGTCGGCGGGAAGAGTGTACCGGGGTCCTGCTGCGTGTCCCCCACCCCGTGGAAGAAGGCTGTGCTCTCACTCCGTTGACCTCAGCTGTGGCGTGTGACACATTTCAGCCAACGCAACGTGAGCGCCGGAGATGCGGTTCACTTCCTGGTAAAAGCTTTAAGGGACATGGCGTGCGCTGCCTTCTGGAAGCGCGAGCCGGGAGAGGGGGGAGGCGTCCCTTGTCGTGATCCTACGAGACTTCGAGGGCTGCTTGTCACGGCAGCGTTACCCCGCACACCCTGACGGACGCAGATGTCCCCACGGCCCCCGAGACACCCGTAGCCGGCGAAGGAGAAACTTGGATCTCAAACCCGGGAAGGCCGGGGCCAGAATTGGAGTTAGAAACGCCCCCAGGTCCCCCCGGGAACATCGGGGAAGAGTGGGCTGAAACTCAGCCCTCATCCTGACTGGCGTTTTGGGTCCTAGCAGCAACCTAAGGCGCGTTGCCCCGACGCTGCTTCCAGCCCACTGTTCCCAAAACCCATGTTTATGCTTCTAAAAATTGATTCCATATGTTTCTGACCCCCGTTCATGGAAGCCATTCTGTGAGAGGTTGTTTGATGGCGACTGAAACTTCAGGGGCGGAGCTGCTTTTTCCTTTCACAAGAGACCCTGGATGTTGCCCAGAGGCCAAAAGACTGAAGCAGGCGCCCCAGGGTGCGGGCGGGGTGGGTGCTCCACCCCCGCTGCTTCAGAAAGGACCAGAGATGGGGTGGATGTAATACAACAACAAAACAATACAATTAAAAAAAAAAAAGAAAGAAAGAAACAAGAAGAGGAGAAAGACTATCTTCAGAAAAGTCCTCAGAAAGCCAGAGTTATACAAGATGACAAAGGATCACGCCTGCTTCTCAGGGGCATGGAAAAGTATAAAACTGCCTGCAGGTGAATCGCGTTTTTTTAAAGAGTTTGTTTATTTGTTCATTTATTCTGTGAGAGAGGGGAAGGGAGGGAGAAAGAGATGAACATCCCAAAATTTTGCTGTTTTACCAAAAGACCCACAAACACCTATTTTTTTTTTTTTTTTTTTACCTTCATTGTGTATGAGGGCCATTCTCCTGTATCCCCATCAATTCCGGGTGTTCAAAGTTCAAAACTGATTTTGCCAAATTGACAAACAACACCTATCTTTACTTTAAACAGCCTTGCACTATTCCTGAAATCCAACAATGTCTTTGCTTATAAAAAACTTGTATTTTTAGTGCCGGCCTGTGAACCCAAAAGTAGCTGGTTCGATTCCCAGCCAGGGCACATGACCAGGCTGCAAGCCAGGTCTCCAGCCAGGTCTGTAGCTGGAGGCAGGGGAAAGGCAACCATACAGGGATGTCGCCCTCCCTCTCTGCCTCTCTCCCTTCCCCGCTCTCTAAAAATAATAAATAAAATCGTTTAAATAAATAAATAAATGAAACAAAAAAAAATCCCAGTTAATTAATTGAGTTTGACTCCTGCCCCTGAGGCTACGCTGTGCCAACATTATGGGCACAAACCCAGCGACTAGAGATGGCACCGGTGTGGGCTGGGCGCGCTGTGGAGGGCGGCGAGGCGGGTGCTGTGCCCACTTCCAGGTGAGGAAGTCGCGCTACGTCATACGCTCCATTCGGCTGCTGTGACACGGAGCCCAGACCTGTCCCCAGTCAGAGTCCTGCCCCCAGACAACTCGAGGCTCATCTTCTCTCTGCTTGGAAGCCAGTGGGCCCCTCACCCCTCCGCTGCCCCTCTGCAGCCGGACCCCAAATCTGGGGGGCCCTGAGCTCCCCCTTCCACACTCATCAACACCAAACCCTGGACGGAGGGGTGACCTGCTCACCTCCCTCAGCTGAAGATCTAAGGAATAAACAAACCATGATCAGGAACAGGGATGAGACTGAGTTTGATATTACGCAAAATCAGCACACGGAGAGATGCCATTTGGTGAACTTTCCACTGTTCAGCTCCCTGGTTCCCTCAACGTCCGGGGGTTGGTAGCCGCCTGCCACCCCGGTGGGGCGAAGGCCCAGTTGCAGGGGGAGGTTGGGTGGGCTCCCCGCTGAACCCTGGGACAGCCAGGGGGGCCTGCTTCCTGCGTCTTGGTCTACCTGGCAGTGAAATAACATGAAAACCCCCACAACCCGCCAGGTGCCCCACTACGTGAAGAACTAGGTTCTACGTGAAGAGCAAGAGCTTTGCTTCATCCTAAAGGGAAGGTTCCGGGGAAATGCAATTAGCACCAAATCGTGAGAGCAGGCGGCTGGCAGAGGCAGGTCCCGACTCTCAGAACTGTGCCCAGCTACGGGCACACAGGGTGTCTGCGGGGGCTCGCTGCCTGTGCCCGTGAGCCGTGCAGCCAGGCGCTGAAGTTTTAAGTTTTTATTGGCTTTTAAAATATATTTATTTTATTTTTAGAGGGAAGGGGAGGGAGGGAGAAAGAGGGAAGCATCCATGTGTGGCTGCCCCTCACGCGCCCCCAGCTGGGAACCGGCCCGCAACCCAGGCCTGTGCCCTGACGGGGAATCGAACCGGTGAACCTTGGGTTGCCGCCTGGCGCTCAATCCACTGGGCCACACCCGTTGGGCGCGTAAGCTTTTATTGACTTTAAAGGTAAAGATTCACCCGTAGCCCAGAGCTGTGAGGCAGCTCTGCCCAGGTCCCCTCGCCTGAGACAGCTGGGAAGGTCAGAAAAGGAGTCACTGGCGAACTTGCTTCTCTGATGTCAACGTCTCCTTTTCCAAGGAACTGGGCTACGAAAGTGTCCCTTTACGTTCCAACAGCTTCACATGATCAAAAAGGCTTGGTTGAGGGCGGCCCTCTCCACGCGGTGCTCATTTGGGCTCCCCGGGCGGACGTCCTCGGAGGGAGAGCGAGGAAAACACACCAGCTTCCATCGCTGCTGACATGTGCGCCAGCCCCGGTTCAAACAGCCGCGGAGACAGCCAGCGGCAAGAGTGACAGCGCAGCGGGTGACGGATGGCGTGAAATTCCTGTTTTGCATGAATCTCTCTGATTTTCATGACGGGCGCTGCTTTGCTTTATTTCCTTTGGACGAAGCACAGTGCTTCAGCAACAGAACAAAGCTACTTTCTCTCTCTTTCCCTCTCTCTTTAACTGGACTTGTTTTTTCTGGGTTTTGGGTGGACGGGTGAATAAGGAATTCAAAGCCCAAGTGAATGAGGCTCAGATCCCAGATTTCAGCCCCAACGTACCTGCCTCTAAGACCCTTCTGTGCGGGGCAGGGGAAGGTGGACGGTGCGTGGGACAGGGCCTGAGCGGGGTGAGACCAGTCCCCGGGCCCTTCGCTGAGAAATGCGCCCGAAGTTGCCCATGGTTTGGCTGGAAGCCGGCGTTGAATTTAAGGCAGCACCTGCTGCTCTGAGAGCTTTAACTACGTCTGGTGGAGTCATCCGCGGCTGCTCTTGTTCGCTTCTCCATCCTTTGAAGATAAAAAGGCCTAAGGAGGCCGGGTGGAGGCCGACACCTCCAGACAGACTGGGCAGAGCCTGGGGGAGGCAGAGCTTCCGTTCCGGACAGGCGGTTCTGTCCCCAGCCCAGGAAGACAGCAAATCTGAAGGTCGTTTCCTCGGGGCCCCAATACCCACCCTGCCCCTCTTCTAGGGCAGGTGCTGGGTAAGGAAATCCAGGAAATGGGGCCCCCCGTCCCACAGAGGCAGCATCACCAGGTGCGACCGCTAAAGCACTCACTTCCAAGGCAGCTCCGTAGCACTTAGAGACTTGACCCTGGTAACTTGCAAACTTACTAAGATAGTCGTATGAAAGGCATTCCAGATAACAATGGCTACATATCGTAAACGTTTGCTTCTGTTCCATGGAATTGAAACACGCAGTTAGGTAATCCAGGGTTTGCTGAGGTGCCCTTTAAGTCAAGGACCCAGGCTCCTTCAAAATGTTTCCTCTGCCATTCTTTGCACCAGGCTTCTTCCTCTGGATTCAAAATGGCAGCTAAACTTAGTGGGACACAAACAAATGGCCAAGGACAAGCCCAGGGACATCAGAGAAGAGGCGTTCAATGCACGTTAGTGGGAGGCATTCAGGGCCAACTTCCCGGAGAAGGTGGCTCCTTAGCTGAATTTTCAGGGCAGAGCGAGACGTCTCCAGGGTGAAAGGGGGGCCCTGGGGGCATGCGGGAAGGCACACACACTAGAGGCCCCACAGGGAACATCTGTAATTGGTGTCGGGGGAGGGGAGCAGCGCAGACCTGGCACGTCTGCCAGGAGACAGGACACACTCTTGGGATCATCCCACCGCTCCCGGCCACACGTCCCTGCCCAGGAGGTGGACACGGGCGTCGACGCCCCTGCAGCAGAGCTGAGCGGCCCCGGGGAGGCTCTGCCCAGCCAGCGGGTTCAGGTGGAGGGCTGAGGGGAGAACAAGGCTCCACTGTGGAAGGCCCGCCCGCCCCGCTGCTCCTGAGGGCGTCCGAGAAGCCGTGAAAAGCAGCATTGTGGCCGGGCGGGCAGGAGGGGCTCCGGGACACACGTTCCCGCCGGTGGACTCCCCTTGATCCAAAGCAGCAGCGGGCTGAAAGCGAGACACCAGCCTCCACCTGGGGCAGGTGGGCGGAAACAGCAGCCTTCAGCAAATATTGACTGAGGGCTGGTGCGCCCACAGCCCTGCGCCGGGCGCGGCCGAGATACGGCCCCGGGGTTTACCGAGAGCAGGCTGATAGTGCAGGGCGGTCGATGGAAACTTCCAGAAACCATGAACCGTGCACGGGCTATGAGCCAGGCCCTGCTGTGAGGACAGGACCAGGAACGAGACGGACGTTTCCGGAATCGCGGTGCTTCATTCCAGCGACAGGACAGGCGGTCAGCTAGCAAGCCAACAGACAAGGTCGTTACTGAAGGGTGGTGAGCCCTTCTCGGTAGACAGTGACGTGGGCTCAGGAGCCGGGAGGGCCTTGGACGCCACAGCGACTCTGCGGGGCGAGTGCAGGAGGCCCCTCCGCCAGCGGGCAGGCAGATGGCTCAGCGGGATCGATTCCCCATCGACCCCGTGGTTGTGGAGTGCCGCCCAGGCGCCAGGCGTGGGGACACGTCAGTGGGGGAAGGTGACCAAGGTGCCCGTCTCATGGAAGCTAAGCAACCACAGTGACCTAAAGAATAAATCGTATTGACTGCTGGGAGCTGACAAGATGCCACGGACACAAGAAAACGAGGGGCAGGAGGGAAGGGATCAGTGACCCTAGGTTGGGGGCTGGTTGGCGTGAGCCCTGCTGGGTGACCGGTGACCGCTAGGCAGAGGGGACGGACGGGGCCATGTGGACATCGGGGACACCCGACCCACCGGAGCCAGGCTACGCCCAGCACCGTGAGGACAGTAACCAGCTGCATCAGCCACCGGCGTGGGGATGCTCATCACACAGCACAGGCTGCCGGCGAAGCCCGGCCAACCTCAGTGCCCGGCCCTGAACCCCCACACCCAGCGGCCCCTCGGCCCCTCCTCTCTGAACCCTACGACCACCTCAGTCTCCAGATCCGCCCCACCTCTGAAATCGGACTGCGGAACCCCAGGCAACCTGAGCCTCTGTCCCCGTCCTTGTGCCCTCCCTGTGGGCTGCCGCCCGTCCCTCTGGGCACCCACAGGGTGCCGTTGGCGGCACCCGGCAGACCTCTCTTGGTGTCACCCCACTTTCCCCTCCCCACTGCCCCTTCCTCAGGACAAGCCTCCCTCACGCGTCCCTGCGCTTGTGCTCCCAGCCCAGCATCCTCACACCTCCTGCTGTCCCTGCCCCACCCTGCCCCCTGCCCCACAGGGCTGTGCGGCCCCTGAAGGCACGCAGGCGCCGGGTCAGTCATGCCTCCCCGCTGCTTACACACTGGCTCCCACTGGCCCCTTCCCTAGGTGCCCTCTCCCCACTCTGGTTTGGGGTGCCTGCCTTCCCCCCATCAGATGTCACCTCCTCTGGGAAGCCTTCCTGGACACCCACATCACCAAGCAACATCAGATGCCCCTGAGCCGAGCTGTGGATGTGCCTTCCTGACGGTGACAATGCTATTGATTTTCCCCTGCTGTTTACTTAGGAGTCTCCCCCATTCTGCGGACTCTGAGTAGCTCAAGGCCAAAGCTATTGCCCCACCCCCAGCCTAATGCAGCAGCCAGCAAAGGGCAGCCATTTACCCGATGGGAGCCCAGCACACCGCAGCCCGCGGGCCAAACCCAGCCTGGCCCTGCGAAGGGTGCATCTTACAGACGGACACCTGCCATCGATCCGATGACGGCGACACCAACTTCGAACTCCCATTCAGCAAAATGTGTTCCCGCCCCCCAAGAGAATTCCATTCTTCCCACTGGCTAAACGGTATATCAAAACATTGCCATCAACAAAAAACACAAACATTTGTCCTTTCATGATGTAAAAACGTACATACTGGCCTCAGTTTTGCCTCTTGGCTCTCCAAGTCTAAACTATTCTGAGCTGACACTAGGAGGGGAGAGGACTGTGGTGTGAGACCTAGATCTGACCCCCCTGCCCCCCAACGTCTGTGTGCCCGGAGGCCCGCCCCTGAGGGTCCCTGCTCCCACCCGGCAGGCAGTCAGTGTGGGGTCCGCCTCCCTGCCAGCCTGTGGCACCAGGCCAAAGCCATCACATCTTCCAAGGAAACAGGGGCCCCTCCCCCAAGTACCCCACACCCAGCATCCAGGCCCTCAGCCTCCTGCCTCAGGGTTTGTGCGTCCCTGCCCCACCCCGCTCAGCCCTGTCCCACGGTCACGGCTCCTCCTGCGGCCCCTCTGCCAGAAAGGATGAAACGGCCACCACCTGTTCAGGTCTTGAGAGATGGGCCCAGCCACTCCTATGCCCAGACCCCTGGGTCCCAAATAAAGCAGCTTTCTGCCTGTTGGGAGGAGGCGTGCGCAGCGGCTGCTCCGTGGGAAGGCCACGCCGGCGTCCCGCGCTTATGAAAAGGCCTGTGTGCGCAGGCGGCCGGCGCCCTTTGAAGGCAGGGCTGCCGGCTTCCTCCTCTCCAGCCCATGGCTGCCCGGCACCTGAGAAAACAAAGCAGGAGCTGTGCCTGGGCCGCGCTGGGAAGGGGCCCCAACGGGGAGTCTGCAGGCTTGCGGTGCTCAGAGATCAGACATTGGACCTTTGTGCTCCGGACGTCCAGCCCCCGCACCCGCGGCACGCAGGACCCTCTCTCCTCCATCCCCACCCGTGAAACCCCGTGGCAGCTGCCCGCTGCTCCCCAGCAGATGCTGAAGGGCCGTCGTCTGGAACGCAGGGAGGGCAGGCGCCGCGTTGACCACCTTTCTCAGCATGGCTGGGTGGGGGGCGCACGAGGGGTGAAGGGAGAGACAGCACCACTCTTGTCCCCATGCGGCACATATCCAGACGGCCTTTCCATGAGACATGTTTCAAGTGCTCCGTCGCCACCCGTGGGCAGTGGCCACCATGTTGGAAACACAGCTTCCAAATGGGAGGTGATTTGGAAGTGAAGAGAGTAGAGGCAGGGTGGCAAAGTGAGTCCTGAGAGGCTCGGACAGGAAACAGGGAAGCCTGAGCTGGGGTCCCCCTGGAATGGAGGGAAGGTGGCAGGCTGCACTGGCATCCCAGAGGTGGAAGGCCATGGCTACTGCGGGGGCAACAGGGGCTCCCAGGAGGTCCATCCACTGAGCAGCTGCAGATGGGAAAAGGACCTTTGCAGGTGTGATTAAATTAAGCATCCAGAGGTGTGATGATCCCGCATTATCTGCGTGGGCCCTACATCCAATGGTGCATCTGTAAGAGGAGAAGACACAGAGGGGACGACCGTGCCTGGATGGAGGCAGAGGCGGTGTGATGGGGCCACAAGCCAATGCAGCCGGGCGCCCTGGCAGCTGCAGGAGGCAGGAAGGCCCTGGAGCCGATGGAGGGAGCATGGCCCTGCGGACCCCTTGATTTTGGACTTGGACCTCCAGAACTGTGAGAGGACACGTTTCTGCTGGGAGACGTCCAGAGTCCATGGAAATCAGTTACAGCAGCCCCCGGAGTCTACACTGGCCTCCCGCGTCTGGCGGTGCGCCAGCAGGCTCTCAGGCCTCGGGCGGCCAGGTGGGTGGACGGCAACATCGTCCTGGGGTAGCAGCTGTCGGGGTGAGGGTGCTGATCCCCCAGCAAACAAGACCAGCTTGGGAACAGAAGCGGCTGATGGTCAGCAGACATGGAGGGTGGCGGGTGCCACGAAAATGCTTCCAATTCGCCCTAGCAGCCCCCGGGCAGACAGAAGCTCCGTCACACAGGTGAGGAAACTGAGGCACAGAAAGGGGCTCGGGATTCTTACCCCAGCCACCTGACGGCTGTGACGCCCCTCCCAAACGTGTTGCATCCCCGCGGAGACACGCAGGGGACACGCAGGGGACACGCAGGGGCAGCCTGTGGAGAGGGAGGGGCGTGAGCGGCTGGCAGACACTATCCCTCCTTTGGGCTGCTGGTGGCAAAGGGCGATTTTATCAGCGTTCACACACAAATCTTCCAGGTGCATTGACCGTCCCCACCCCCACCCCGGCTCAGAAGTCCCCGCTGAGTGTCGGGAGGCACCCCGGACCCGGCAGCGTCCACGGCGGAGGCAGAGCCCCGGGCAGTCAGCCCCACGTGGCAGGCAGGGCTGCGTTTTCACTTCCAAACTGCGGCTCCCGCCCGGCTGGGCCCCCTCAGGATATCCTGTTGGTGCTATTTTGGGGAAATGGATGGCTTTTCTTCCGAGCCTTCCAGAAGCCTGACAGATGGTCCCAGCTCTGGGCGCTGTGTCCAGGGTGGCAGCCCTGCACGGTTCTTGCTGCCGGGGCAGGCCTGCGGGCAAGGGGTCACTTCCATCAACACTTCCACAAAGCCTGCTGCGCGCAGAGGCCCCTGCGGGTGCTGGGAGCCGAGCCTGGGGCCTGTCACATGCGCCAGATCCGATCAAAAGCAATAACCATGGAGCCTGAGGGCGGAACAGCGTCCCCAAGAGCAGGAGCCACTAGTGGGGGGTTCGTTTTACAGAAACGAACCAGCTGGAGACCCAACTCGCCTGCATCCTCCAGACTCCTGGGTAGAGAAGACACCGTTCGGCCTCGGGGTGCAGCTGTGCTCTGTGTAAGGTGCCAGCGAAGCCCGGGGAGAAATGACACAGCACTCCCAGGCCACTGAGGCGCAGGCCAGCCTGCCTTCTGCTGCCACCAACGGACTGCCCTGGTCTGCCACAGTTACCACGGCCACAGTTGACCGGAGCACTCCAAGGGGCCTCTGCCCTACCCAGTGTACCCCAGAGCCCTACCCAGCATACTCCAGCGGCGTGCCCAGCGTACCCCAGAGCCGTGCCCAGTGTACCCCAGAGCCTACCCAGCGTACCCCAGAGCCCTACCCAGTGTACCCCAGCAGTGTGCCCAGTGTACCCCAGAGCCCTACCCAGCGTACCCCAGAGCCCTACCCAGCATACCCCAGAGCCCTACCCAGTGTACCCCAGAGCCCTACCCAGCGTACCCCAGAGCCGTGCCCAGCGTACGCCCCACACCCACGTGCATGTGCGAAAAATGCACAGGCCCCTCCATCCGGACACATGGAAACTAAGGCTCCCAGAATGTGCTTCCTCCCCTTCTCCTCCTTCCCCTACTCGACACCCCTACCCCTTGGAGTGTTTCCCAGCCTCTGATAATCCCCCCTCCCCACCCCCTGTCCACCCTCCTTGAAGGAAAGGTTGTAAATAGGCTGAGCCAGCTGGTGAAGGGCCGGCCCAGCTCAGGAAAGGGGAGGGGCTCCTCCGTCTCACTGCCGGTGGGCTCCCCTCTGCCCCGGGCCCCCTGCCCCCACCAGTCCCCTGAAAACAAGATGGTTAGCCCTCGGGTGCTCTGCCAGGCCTGTAAAGGACAAGGGGTGGCTGGGGAGCCGGGGAACGGGCGGGAGCGGCTCAAAGAGGCGGGGGGCCCAGCCAAGGGAAAGAAACTTGCGTGGCAAGAGCACCGTCATCACGCGTGGACGAAGCTCACCCGAGGCCCCGTTCCCGAGTTTCCTCGGCAAGGTGAGACCCAGCCTCCCGTCGCTCAGGGCCACTGGGCGGCGTCTTGGTAAGCGCCCTCTGGGCCACTTTAAACAGCCGAGTCACCACCAAAAAGCACAAAGAATAGGAAGAACTTGACACTAGACACAGAAAGGGACGCTCAGCCGCTGCGTGAGGTGAGACCAGGCCGGGCGAGTGTCCGGCACGAACTCAGCGGGGAACAGGTGTGTCCAGCAACCCGGCACCGCTCAGAAAATGCCTCAAGTGTTGATGGGGGATTCGGATACATTTCAGGGAGCATGTGACTCCTAAATAACGGTTACAGAGCCCCCCGCCACACACACACCTACACACACGGCATTGCAGGGCCAGCTCGAGTTCCTCGGAAAGAAAAGGACAGGCAGGCCCCAAACGGAGGGAGTTCGGACCCGCTTGCAAGATTCAGCTCGGCTTATAGGATTCAGGGGGCTGGACAAGCACCATTTTCTAAAGGTGGGGTCCCTGGGCCTCCCCCTCTGCCTTCTTGAAATCTCAGCCAGGGCCAGAGTGAGTTTAAGCAGCAGGTGAACATGAGCTCGCTCTGCAGAATTCTTGATCCACTGAGCCTCTGTCTGCCCATCTCATAAATGGGTACAAGTAAGTGCTGACCAGTAGTTGCTGCTATGCTGTTATTAGTACTACTCTCAGGCTGCTGTAATTATTGTTGTTATTATCATCATCATCATTATTATCAGTATTTACCTCCCAGCTAAGCGCATGGCCTCTAACCCATGACCAGCATTGATGGCAAGAACATAGCCAGCTTTGGGGGGAGCGTGAAGCTTATCCAATTTCATAGGACATTTTTCAAATAAAAAGAAATCCAAAACTGCAAATTAAAAATTACATCCAGAGCCTTCCCAGGGTCTGTTTGTGCGAGGTGCTGGCTGCTGAAGCTCCAAAGTAAACCCGCCTGTTTGGGTCTGACACCCATATGGGAACGGAGTGTTTGGCTGAGTATTTCTTTCTTAGTTGATCAATTGAAAATAATTAAACGTGTCATTTCATTTCCTCCTCTGTGCCAAGCAGAGAGGTGAGCCAGACCGAGGCCCCCACTCTCATGGGAGAGGCCTTCGGGGGTGGGGGAGAGGCAGGAAAGAAAAGCACGATCCCACTAATAACAGGCACCATCACGGGGGAGACGGGAGGGGCTGCTGGTACTGAGCTCAGGGCAGTTCAGACCCAGGGTTTTCAGGATAAGAAAACACCAGTTCCACAGAGCCCCAGGGAAAGAGCCTCCAGACCAAGCGAGTAGGAAATGAAGGGACCAGCATCGTGCATCCAAGGAATAGCAACGCCGGTGGCCTGGAGTGAGGAACCTGAGACAAACTTGAGGAGGTAGGCAGAGGCAGACCAGGGAGGGCTCTGGAGGCCCTTAGGCAGGGGCTTGGACTTGGTTCTAAGGGCACAGAAAAGCCAGAGGGAGAGTTTAAATAGGAGTTGATCATGATTCATGTTTTTGAAAGATCATTCTGGCCACCATAAGTAGAATGGATTATGAAGAAGTGGCGGCAATGAAGAAGAGAGTGGGGAGACCCCTGACTGCCGTCTTTTGGGGTGAGTGGCTTGGAAGGAGGATCTGGCAGAGCTGGGACAAGGAGTGGAGCAATTCTGCTCCTGCCACCTGCGGCCTGCTGCGGCCGAGTGGTCAGATCGTGAGGATAAGTGGCTGGAGCAAAGCCTTCCGGTTGCTGTTCTGTTCCTGCAGGCACAACATAAAGAACAACTGGGGAGGACTTGGGCCACGGGGCCATTGGAAGCAAGGACCATTGCAGGGAGCAGGCCTCCGCATGCCCTCCTGGCCGGGGGACAGCGCTTTGTCACCCGCCTGCCGACTGGTTCTGGGCTGCAGGCGGGCCACCGTCAAGGGCTCCAGTCCCACCAAAACCACAGCTCAGGGGGAGGGAGGGGCTGGCTGCCCCCTGCTTTGCTTTCATTTGGCAAGATGACCTTGGGAGGGGACAGGGCTGTGGAAGTAATTACAGCCAGTCCCTGGCACCGCAGGCTGGGGCTCCGACTTGCTGAAGGCCCCTGGAAGGGGGGTGTTCACAGATGCGGAGTCAGAGAGAGGCTGTCCCGCCTCCCGGGAGTTCACCCCTTTGCTCTTAATCACTGTCTTTAAATAAGTGTGGCCTCCCTCAACCCCTGTCCAAAAATTCTCCCAAGTAAGGATGACGGCAACTAACACGTGAAAGTAAGTTTCTGAACTGCTTAGGTTGTGATGTTGCCTTGTGCCCTCCCGGTGTCTATGCCTATTCACAAATGACCAGTCCTCCAAAACTGGTCCACACCACACAAAAATGCCTAAAAGATGTGTGGCAACCGTCAAACAGCAAAGTGATAATACTCATAAACACCATCATCCGCAAATAATGATAAATCTACCTTCCTTTCCATCACTTTCTCCGCTTTTTAATATTCATGTCTTATTGCTTTGGCTTATTTGGCTTATCCAGAACATTAAACAATGTTCAGCATAACAGGCATCCTCGTCTTGCCTGTGACTTTGAATGGAAAGCATGTGTACATGTATGTCTGTGCATACATGTATGCATATCTGTGCGTACATGTATGCACACATGTGCATACATGTATGCATTCCTGTGTATACATGTATGTCTGTGCATTCCTTTCTCTTTCCTCCATTTTCCTCAAAGGGCCATAGGCTATTCCCATCCTGCTTTTTATATTTAATACCTCATCTGGGAAATCTTTCCACACCACCACAGGGAAATGTGCCTGGTTTTTAAAGGAGCATAATTTATGGAGCCAGTCCTTTCTGAATGGACCTGAGGCTGTTCCCAGAGTTGGGCCCTGACGGGTGAGTGGCCCGGGGCAGCCGTGTTAATGTCACTCTGAGTCTCTACGGGTGGAAGTCCCAGGGCGGGTGTGCGCGTTCGGAATGTTGGTGACGAACTGCCTCCCAGGTGTTGCTGAAGCCCCTGAGGCCCCACGTTGCCAAGGGGATGCCCCCTCACTTGGAATCGATACCAACCCAATGGTGCAAAAAGGGTGTCCCAGTCCAGTTTGGATGTGCCTCTCTTACCGTGAAGGAGGCCGGGAATCTTTTCATCAACCTACGGGCCTTTTCTGGCACTTTCTGTTGCTGTGCAGATTCTGCCCATGCCCTTTGCCCCTCTCCCAGGGTGTCACCATCTGAGATGCTGGCCTAGAGCAGAATGTCACCTTCTGTTTGCGGTCCAGATCTTTTCTCAGCTCCCAGCACTGAGGTCCATTCTTTGGTCTATTTTTAGCCCTCACGACCTGTCAGACACACTGGGCTGCTTGTCTCCCTCAGCAGTGTCGCAGCCCAGAGTCCTGCCTTCTCCCCCTCACCCGTCTGCAGCCTCATTTCCTTGAATTATGTTGTAAAATAACCGGGCGAGGTGCTCCTGCTACCCACTTCCGTGTTCCGTAGCAAGTCTTTTTCAAATCTGTGTTTCCTCTTGGGGGCAAAGTTCCCACCGTTCTATGGCAGGATAATTTCACAAAACCTCAGGGCTCTTTCCTGGCTACTCCTGGGAAGAGGAGGCCTCCGCCCAGGCCTGAAGCTCGGTGCCCCCACCCCCCAGCGCACACATTCCCTCCAGTCAGAGCCCCAAGTTCAGAGCTGGGAGCCGGGCCCTGGCTGTGAAACCCGGCCTGGAACCGCGTCCCTCACTGGCAGCTGTTTCGTGGGAGGGGCTGTGCTGGCCCGGAAAGGCCTCCTCCACTTCTGTCGCCTGGTTGCCTGCCGATCCAAAGGGAAATTTATTCATAGATCATTTGAAACAGCCTGGAGTCCTTCTCATGCCAGAGTGAGCGCGTGCAGAAAAATCTCTAGGCCCCAGGGCAGCATCTGTACCCGGATCCCTGTCCGCACCCTTCCTTTCTCCCCCAGGGCCACCCCACGAATCAGTGGCCACCACCCACCCACCACCTTCCAAGGGCCTGCCGGGAACTTGGGGGATTGACAGGAAAAGGGGTACAGATGGACAGATGAGGTGCGACATATCTGTGGTCGCCCCCAGAATGCGGCCTCTGTGCAGCTGGGGGGCCTCCCATGCTCTGGGCCAGCCCACCGGCGAGGCCCTCCGTTCAGGGATGGGGGCTCCTCCTGCTGTGCTCGGGCCCAGCCACCCCTGCCCACCGGCGACGGGCCTCCATGTCCCCCTTGGCCGTGGTGCACAGGGGCCAACAGTCTTTGCTGTCACAACAGCGGCAGTTCTTCCCGGTTCTTCAGGAGCAGGAGGGGCCGACCCAGGTCCCTGGATCCTCCATGTGGCTCCGTGTCTGTCCATCGCATGAGAAGCTTGCCCACTTCTGTTTTGGCTGACGCAGTGGAAGGAGAAAAGACCCCGACCAGCAGGACCCTGGTTCCCTCCGTGCGCATCCCCAGCGGCTTCACACTCTGGGATCCGTGCTGCCCACGTAACCAACCTCTGACGGTTCTTCTGGCAACACTCAAGGCACTTCTTTCCATTAAAAACACCTCAAACAGAAGTTCCCCAACCCTCTTATCCCGCAGACACCCCTTGTCCACATGCCCACAGTCCTGAGGGCGGTCCGGGGCAGCAGGCACGTCCTCGTAGCTTGGTGGCAGCTGCGTCTCACTGGTTCTGTTCGGGGTGGAGACGTCCCGCCAGTGCTACCCCCGTTCCGCCCGGCCCCCTGCGGGGTTGGGGTGGCTCCCCTTCCTGGTCCTGTTCTCTGGGGGAAAATTCGCCAAGGCTGTGCTGTCAGGTGGGCTGCCTGCCGTCCTCATCGCTGCTGACCTTTACTGCTGACCTTGAGGCCAGCGGTCACTGCACAGGAGCTGACCGTTCTGGGACCGGGTCCCTGGAACTGGGGAGGAAGGGGGCCTGGCATCTCCTCCGCCACCAGGCTCCCAGCCCCACACGACAAACGCCGCTGACTGTGCGCCCCGGCAGCAGGGACCCGCTGGTGGGGGCCAGGCCGGTGCCCGTCCAGACGGAGTCTTTGCGGCAGCCAGTGTGCAGCCAGGCAGGCGGGTCAGTGTCAGCGAAGGGATGATGGTGATTTTGGTCAGTCATCTAAAGGCAACATATTTCACTTTTATTCCAGCAGAAAGAAGAATGTCTTCGAGGAGAATTTATAATGTGTAGGGACCTAGAAAGCTTTTGGAAACCAGGATTCTTCTTTGTCTTCAATAGTAGGATTTCCAATAGGCTTTATCTTCCAAAGACTGTTGGCTTCTTTGCTTTCTCTCTCCTTACAAGATCAGTTTCATGGGCTGAATATCTGCGTCTCCCGGAATCCAAGCCCAGCAGCACCCGTGGCCGCACTAGGGGGTGAGGCTTCGGGCAGGTGAGCAGGGTTAGGTGAGGTTGTGACGGGACTCTCTCTCTGTCCCTCTCTCTGACTCTGTCCGTCTGTCTCCCCTGAACGTGGGTCGCATGAGCACATGGCAGGAAGCAGCTGCCCACAGGCTGGACGTGCACCCTCCCCTGACACGGAATCTGCCGGCACCTCCGGCCTGGACCTGCCGCCCGCGGAGCTGGGAGACATGAACGCCCGCTGTTTGCACCACCCGGTCAGCCTGCAGGGTTTTGTCACAGTGGCTGCCGCAGTCAGAACGGCCGTTTTGTTTTCATGTTACAGATGGTGGGGAAACTGAGGCCTGGAGAGGCTCATGGCTCCACCAAGGACGTGTAACCGTTCAGCATTCGCACCCGTATTTCCGATAGGACTCATTTCCCTGGACCACCGCAGCCCCACACACCCCCGAGTGGGAGAGAAAGAGGCTAGCAGTCTCCGGTCACCCCCCACGTCCGGGGCGCTCCAACCAGCATGTTCCTGCAGGTTGGCAGGCCCTACAGTTTAGGACTCAGGTCACACGCCGGTAAGCAGGAGGGCTGGGATTCGAACCTGTGGCGTCTGGTGTTGACGCTAAAGCTTCCTCCCTGGGCTTCCAGAGCCACCAAGGTAGGTGGGGCTTGGAGGAAGGAGATAAAAGAAGTGAGGAGAAGAACAGGCGGGTGGAAGAACTCATGGCTGAGATGGGATCTGCACCTGAACTGACACCTGCCACGGCGCCCAGTGGAAGCTCCCGACCTGACTCCCACGCCAGTTTCGGAGTGGACCCCTCGTGCCCTGAAGCTCTGTCCTGCCATGGCAGCAGGGAGCCCTCGGGGTTCCCTTCGAGGGCGGCTGCTCCTCCAGGACAGCGCACATCGCAGGGGCCCTGTAGTCAGAATCAAGCCCAAAGGCATTCGGGTGGATCAACTGAGTCAAGATTCAACCGTTGGCCTGGGCCTTAGGACATCCAGGGGACCAGCTCCTCTAGCTGATGCTACAAGGTCCAGGCGTGGCGGCTTCCTCTTCCTGCCCCAAAGATGTGTTGTGTCATTTCTGTCCCAACAGAGAGCTGTCACACTTACCGGGAAGATGAGGCCAGGGAGTGGGATTCCGGACAGAGAAAGATCCCATCTCCAAATGCTGGCGGTAGTCACTGGGGTGCGGGCCCCAGGAGGGGGCAAGCAGAATAAGACCCCCGGAGATGTGATTAGGTTAAGGGTCCCGAGATGGACAGACTGTCCTGATTATGTAGGTGCGCCCAGTGTGACCACAAAAGACCCAGGAGGTCAAGAGGGGGCAGAGGGCAGTTAGAGCAGGAAAAGTGAGGATGGAGCAGAGGTCAGAGTGATGTGGCTACGAGCCAAGGAGTGCGGGCGGCCTCTGGAAGCTGCTGCCAAGGAAAGGACTGTCCCCTGAAAAACTGTAACGTCACAAATTCATGTTGCTTGAAGCCACCAAGTTTGCGGTCATTTGTTACAGGAAAAACAGGAAACGCACATACACGGCCTACTCCGGATGGGACGAAACCCTGTTGTTTCCAGGCCGCAAGGGTGACCAGCCTTCGGGGGTGAAAGGGGATCGCAGGCATCGGACGTGGATGGCATGACTAGCCGCACTTTGGGCTCTGGGGTCAGAAGGCTCCCCATCAATCCACCACCCCGGCGTGTGCCTGGTGGGGACTCGGCGCCCGGCCCACGAGGACAATCTTGAGGCCAGAAGTCTGGCATTTCCCCCGAAAGCCGTAACTTCAATCCACTTCACAGTCATCCTTACGAGAAGCGATTCCCACCGCCCGCCCGCCCCGTCCGTTTTTCCACGAATGTGGCAAGGCTTTGGGCCAGGAAACAAAAATAAAAGCATCGCACTATTTCAGAATGCAAAAAAAAAAAAAATTAATTAAATCCAAATTTTCGCAGAACGTTAAAAGTTGAACACGGCTCAAGACATACATACTTGAGATGCAGACTGGATTTCAAAACTCCCTCTGAGGAGGGAGCCTCATCAGAAACGGGCAACTTCTCTTTAGAAGGTTCTCCCTCAACACGGAGGCAGGAGAAGCCAGAGTTGAATGGTCAACAAAGGTGTGTGTGGGGAAAGTCTACGGGGGGTTTGGGGGGAAGATTTAAAAAAAAAAATCCAGGGTTGCTTCTTGATCCTCAGTGATCCTGGGGCTACACGGACACAGCTGGGACCAAGCAGTATCAGGACACAGAGGACTCAGGTGGCCGGCGAGGGGACACGGAGTGGCTTGTGTCCAAAGGGCAGAGATAACAGGCAGGTCGCACGCCTGGCAGGGCGGCTGGGAAGAGGCCTCCGGGGCGGGAGACGGGGTGTTCTCCCCAGAAGGACATCACCGGCGCTTGTCCCACTCGTCCAAGGGCCTGTCCCACGGTGGGAAGGCCTCTCCGGAGGACATGTAACTGCATAAAGGTCCTGCCAACAGTAGCCTAGGTTCCGTAGCTGCTGCCTCCCGAGCATTTCCAGAAGGCACCAACCAAAGGAGAAAGCAAACCCGCCCCTGGGGGGAACGTTTGCACCCGGCCAGTGGGCAGGTGAGCCACAGCCTTTATACACAAAATGTCCTCAAGGACAAACATGCAAACACGCAATTGCTCTGTCAGAGGACAAGATGTTTTATGAGAAGGGCGGCATCGGTGGAATAAAAATGTTCACCTGTGTAGTTAAAGCTATGTGACGGCCTACACATAAAACACCATTTTTAAAAAGCTTAGGAAGTTTTATTTTTTCATTAAGGAAAGGGTTGGCGAGGGTGCGGGAAAATGGGCACCCACACTGGCGGTGAACTGCCTCGCTGCTGGAAAAGGTCCTCGCCATCTGGTCTGGTAAAGTCCACATACAGAAATCTACCCTCAGGAAATCACGTGTGACGCAAGTAAATGTTCATGGGGGCAAGTTGTACTGCAGCACAGTAACATTAAAAAAGGAGAAATCAGCCCTGGCTGGTGGCTCAGTGGATGAGGCGCCGGCCTGCGAACCTAAAGGTTGCTGGTTCGATTCCCAGCCAGGGCACATGACCAGGTTGCAAGCCAGGTCTCCAGCCAGGTCCTTAGCTGGAGGCAGGTGAAAGGCAACCATACATGGATGTCTCTCTCCCTCTCTGCCTCCTCCCCTACCCATCTCTCTAAAACTAATAAATAAAACCTTCAAAAAAAAATAATATGCTTCTACTTTTTAAAAAAGGGAGAAATACTTCAATATCCCAAAAAAGAAGAGTAAGCAAATAAGTTACGGTACATTCACATGTTTGAATATTACATACACGATTAAAATCAAGCTTCCAAAGAATATTCAAGGACATGAAAACACCTCTGGAGACAGAACCGCAGAAGCCAGCAGAACCAAGTCCAGGGAAACAGTGAGGAGACTCGGCCCTTCAAGGCTCACAGGACCCGAACAAGGACGGGGCGCCCCTCCGCCTCGCAACGCCCCAGAGGGGGTCCAGGCCCCGGGCGCCACCTGGTGGTTATTCCAAACGTTCCCAAACCTGCTCTTGGTTTATGACGCTCACCCCGGCCCCTCCTTCAGCCGCTGCTGGGCGCCCCTGTGGGTGGGTGTTGCGTGTCAGGCTGTGGAATCAAACGCGCACGGCCTCCAGGTTACAACCAGGTCAGGCCCCAATTCCCAGCTTGACCCGCGTCAGGGCCAGCCTTCTGGGTGTGCCTGCGGCGGACACGGAGCCCAGCCTGCGTTCAGGAAAGACCGGAGTCGCCATAAGCAGCTGGGGTCAGAGGGAGTTTGGGCTGAGTCAGCGGCAGGGCTGCAGGTGAGGAGGGGCAGGCCGGGGGCAGCAGGGAGAGGGACATGGGGAGGCGGAGGAACACCGCCCACAGGCGTGTCTTCTGTCTCTGTCCCCAAACGATGGGAGGGAAGCGTCCCTCCAAAGAAAGGGACAGCGAACCCCTCCACACACAGGCCATCTCCTAGCGTGTCCCCCGTAATCACCCTACATCCTCGACCACAGTACCCCAGATCTCACCGCGGGCCCTGGACAGAACTGAAGATGCGGGGGTCCCGCCCTGAAAGGCGGGTGGTTGGGGACAAGGATGAGAATGCAGCCCGCGCGGGGTGGGTGTGGGACCCGGGCTGGCGCTGCACTAACAGCATCTCCATCGTCACCGTCACCGTCACTGTTACATAGAAACGTGGTGTGTGAAGCCAGCGGGCGAGAACAGAGCCTGGGAGGGTTTCCTGGGGCGACAACAGCACAGCTGGCCCTTGGCCCCAAGAACCGCGCATTCCCCAGAACGACACGTGTCACCTGTTACGGTGACAGCCAGAAAGTGGGAGCCACGCCGATGCCCATCAGCAGGAGGAGAGAGGAAACGTGGCCCACGGTACAGCCACCCAAGGAACGAAGCTCTGACCCACATGCCCACGTGGATGCACCTCAAAAACACGACGCCGGGTGAGTGAGGCTGGACGGGGAAGGTCACAGGTGGGGGGAGCCCATGAGTGAGACACGGGGGCACAGGCGAGGGACAGCAGCAGCCAGGGGATGCGGAGAGCAGAAGCTGCCACACAGCGGGGATGGTCCTTGTACAAAAACGTGTCGGAACGAGAAAAATGTGGCAGTTACGCCACATGCTGAGTGGACGAACTGTCCCTGACTGTTTAAAATGGTGAATTCTGTCCTGTGATTTACTTTCCTGGAGAAGGAGAAGAGGAAGAAGAGGAAGAAAATGAGTCATCCTGGCCTTTGAATCACCACGGCACCTGCTTGGGTCACGGCCACTCTCCCTCCAGCAGTGCCTGGGGCTGCAGTTCCAGAAGCATTGGCACAGGGCTACCACGAACGTACAGAAACCAGGGCATATTTCTGTCTTTGTCTCTTTTTTTTTATCCTCACCTGAGGACATGCTCATTGATTTTAGAGAGAGGGGAAGGGAGGGAGAGATGGTGGAGAAGCATCAATGTTAGATAAAAAGCATCCTTCTCATATGCATCCGACTGGGAATTGAACCCTCAATCCCTGCATGGGCCCTGACCAGGAATCGAACCAGTAACCTTTCAGTTTACGGAACGACACCCCAGTTGACTGAGCCACCCGGCCAGGGCGAGAAACCAGGGCAGCCAGCAGTCGGCAGAGGCAGGCCGGGGACCAGCAGGGCACCCCATGGTTGCTAACGTCCCCGTCCGCACGGCTGGTGCGGTTCTGCGGGCTCTAATTCTTACTTGAGTGGCTTTATGTTTCTTGCCTTTGGCTGAAAAGCAACGTTTCCTACGTTCTTGACCGGAAACCTCCCTGTGCAGGTTGGACAGCTGTCCCACCGACAACGGGACCTCCTGGGCCTACAGAGGCCGCTAGGGAGGTCACGTCAATATTTGCCCTGAAGCTGTTCCAGGAGCGTCACTGTTCTTTCTCAATCTCCCTTGGAAAAATTCCTCCGCGAAAACCAAAGCAAAGTCCTTCCGTAAACTGTGAACTAGGGCACACGTCACACGGCTCAGGAGGAGGCAGGGATTCAGGAAAGTTCTGTCGGCCTCTGGCAGGTGTGGGGACTCCCAGCCCCACCCAAGGGGCTTGATCGGAGTGAAGTGTCCAGAAGGCCCCGGATAACAGGTGACTGGGAACGAAGCCAGAGGCCAGGGCAGGAGGTGCCCGCACGGGGGCAGTTCTGCGTCCCTGGGGCTGGGGCGGCCGGCCCAGCCTGGGATAAGGTCCTCATGCATGTGGGCCCTGCTTGTCCGTGGCTCTGAGGGTGACAGGCTGGGGTGACACCATTTGGTTTTCCTGGGTCCCTTCCATCTCTGGTTTTCCTTCCTTGTTCAGAAAACCCTCTCCACCCCGCAGAACTCAGAGCCGCTTGCCTGGACACCTCCATGGGTCCAGGGCTGGGCCCCAGCAGAGAGGGGCTGGGGCGCGTTCCTGGGGTGTGGACAGCCCTGGGCTCATTGGTCGCGCCTCCGCAGCCCAGCTCAGCGGCGGGGGGAGCCTCCCTCCTACGCCAGGCAGACAGGCCCTGCGGTTCCGTTGGTAAGTGACAGGTGTTTGAAAAAGGAGGGAAGGCCTCCGGGTTGACATTCAAAAACACGGGGGGCCAGACTGCCCCGCACGTCCGCAACTCGTTGCAATTGCACCGATTCTCATGAACAGAGCAGTGCTGTTCGGGAAGGCAGCCTCCGGCCATCCTTGAGTATCAAAATCCAATTAACAAGCTGATTTGTTTGGATGAGCCTCCGCGTTTCTTCCTCCGTGACGTGGATGTCACTCGGTCCTGGGCCGAGTTCGCGGGTGTCAGCCGGGGCTGCGGCGAACTTTACCTGGGTCCCTGCAGCCCAGGCTACGCAACCAGGGAAAGTTGGGTGGAGCCAGTTATTCGGGGAAAAGAGGCTCCAGGGAATTGGTAGGATCCTGGGTTTCATTCGATTTTAGGATTTTCGCCCCAAAGGATGTCACTGGGGAGCTGCTCCCTGGAGTCCCCTGCCCACCTGAGAAGGGCGTCATCCTGGCATCTCAGAACAAGGCTGGATGTCGACTTCGGTGGCCAATGACGACTGATGTCAAACACGCTCACACACGCACGCACACCTTATTCGTAATTCCGTTCAGCACGGACGTTCCACCTGAATTCGGAGGTACCATTGGGGCCGGGTCACGGGCCTCCGTGCGGCTCGCTTCCTCCTAGACTCACAGGAAGAGACGGCGCACGCCACACACAGCGTCCACAGCCACCCCCCATCGCAGGCTTTTCTGCAGAAGAGTCACGTCTTGCACGCATCTAACGTTACTGTGGAAGGGGGGTCCGTACACTCAGGCCAACCTGTGTCAAATGCCTGCCTCCAGCCACCCCACCAAACCTTCATGCGTAAAGGGACAGCTGAGCACGCAAGTGATTTTTAAAATTCCACTGGTAGGGATCTGGAAATAAGAGGGGGTGTCTCGCTCTCCTGTTCTTGTTTTCCTTCCCTCCCTGCTAGGGTTACTAAAGAATCGAACATCTTTTTAATTTGGAACACGAGCCGAGTCTATTAAAGCCTCTGTGCCCTGGAGATAAAACCTGCACTTCACATCATCGCGGAGCTGTGCGTACGAAGTGCCCGGCGTAATTACACAAGCGATTACCTTGGCCCTGAGCATCACCAGGGGCGTGAGAAGGGTTAGCAGGTTCAAGGGCTGTGGAGACAGCGGGTGGCCTGGGCTGCCCCTGGTGTAGGCACCTTTGAGAGTCCTCAGCACCCTTATTTGATCATAATGGGGTTCGATGACCGGGCAGCAATGGGGATTTGCTGCCAGCATCTGTTCACAGCTTTCTAGATGCACCTCAACTCCCCCCAGGGCCACCCTGTCCCGCACCCAGGGGTCCCAACAGGGCTCCATGTGGGCGGCAGGGTGGCAGGGACCCAAGGCCAGAGTGATGGGCCCAGGGGTGGTCATGCGACACGGCGGAGCCAATGAGAAGCCACGGAGTCGATGGCACGTGGGTCCAAGGCACTTGCCCCGGCCCACCAGGGATGAGCGGGGCACGGCCAGGGGCCACCGGGAGGAGCCCCAGGTGGGCTAACGCGGAGAACGAGAGGAAGACGGCCTGAAATCGCCTGTGGTGGCACTGTTAGACCCCTACATCCAGCGACGCCCAAGGCGGCAAGTGCCGCCCGGGAAGACAACACGTGACTTTCTGTTCCTGACCCAGTTGGGGCTGCTGTCACTGGCCACCGAACGAGGGGGGAGCCAGCCCGGGGGGGTGGAGACCAGCAGCGCAGCTCCACGGTGCGCTCGGAAGGTACCTCAGAGACGCGGCCACGTCCATGTGTCTCGTGACAGGCCAGTGGGACAGGCGGGACGGCTCTCTCGGGGCTGGAGGTCAAGGGCCCTGGGGGCTGACGCTGGGGTGGCCACTCTCATCCTCTCTGGGCTCAGCTCCTAAATGAGGAAGAGGACAACCGTCTTTGAAATGTCACCTCCGGAAATGGTCTGGTCTGGGATTTTAGTGACTGGGAAGAAAGACGGCAAACCTCATAATGCCTGCACACACATGTACACACACACATGCCTACGCATACATGCACGTGCAGACCCATGTACACACATTTTTATGCAGACACATAAAATAAGGCATGCACATGCTAGTGCAGACACGTGTACACACATGCATACACACATAAGTACACACCACACATACGTGCACACACGGTCTCTTCCCCATACGCCCCCTTGTTCCACAGGCTGCTGGTCCCCCTGGTTGAAGCACTGCCGTCACAGGACCCCCCACACCCACCTAGCCTGGGGCAGTGCAGACACACCACCAACTGCGCACCTCTGTGGTGGGTGGAACCCGGAGAAAACCCACGACGACATGAGGAGAACATGCAAACGCCACACGGACAGAGGCTCGACCAGGAACTGCTCTTGTTCTCATCAATGTCATATCAAAATGGCGATGAACGTACAATGTCAGGCACATCGTCCTCTACCCTGGACTGCAAGAGCCTCCATGCGCTGGATGGCCCCACCGCCGGCGCCTCCAGCCCCACCCACAGTCCCCTGCAACCGTCACGGGCCACCCCTCTGGGCTGGCACCCCCACCCGCCAGCAAGCTGTCTACCCCAGGCTCCGGCCACTGGGCAGGAGGTCCCGGGATCGCAGGTCCCAGGAGTTGTCCTGGGGGGCTGGGGTGAGGCGGGAGCCACCTGGCCCCTGAGCACCGCCTTCAACATGCCCCTGGGCTCTCTGGCCTCATGAGGGGCCTGTAGTGGACGCTGTCAGTGCGGGGCAGGCGGGCGGGGGATTGGTCCAGGGCAGTGGGGCCCCCAGCACCACCATCTGCCACCCCATGGCCCTCAGGAGACAGAGCAGGGAACCCGCAGTGCTAATGGCCAGGGTCAGTCCCCCCCTGCGCATCCCCCCTCCAGGGCCCTACTGTGGGTGCCCCAGGGCCCTACTGTTGGTGCTGCAGGTCCCTACTGTTGGTGCTGCAGGTCCTACTGTTGGTGCTGCATGTCCCTACTGTTGGTGCTGCATGTCCCTACTGTTGGTGCTGCATGTCCCTACTGTTGGTGCCCCA